>OU824201.1:7975962-8055962 GCA_917499995.1 Ichneumon xanthorius
AACGTTGTCCGTTTTCGCCTATCTCTCACCGTTTCCGAGATATTTGATAATTTCACTTTAAGGGGTTGCATCAAGCATCGTTATTGGGGTGTTTTTATTGGTGGATCGCGATCGATTGCCCGACTGCACACCCCCCTGTGTAATCCCCCAAAATTCGTCCGTTTTCACGTATCTCTCACCGTTCTCGAGATATTTGGCGATTTATCCTTAAGAGGCAGCTTCACCGTGCGACCGCTCAGTTTGACCGCCTCTTAGTAGCCTGCGACAGCCTCATTAGAGAGCACGGTGAAGCTGACCGATTCTCGAGATATTTGACAATTTATCCTTAAGAGGCAGCTTCACCGTGCGGCCGCTCGGTTTAACCGCCTCTTAGCAACCTACGATAGCCTTATTAGAGAGCACGGTGAAGCTGACCGATTCTCGAGATATTTGACAATTTATCCTTAAGAGGCAGCTTCACCGTGCGGCCGCTCGGTTTGACCGCCTCTTAGCAACCTACGATAGCCTTATTAGTGAGCACGGTGAAGCTGACCGATTCTCGAGATATTTGACAATTTATCCTTAAGAGGCAGCTTCACCGTGCGGCCATGCGGTTTGGGCGTCAGTTAGTAATATACGACAGCCGTATTAGCAGCGTACGGTGAAGCTGCCTCTTAAGGTGAAATTGTCAAATATCTCGAGAACGGTGCGAGATAGGCGAAAACGGCCAAAATTTTGGGGGGTTGCACAGGGGGGTGCGTAGTCGGACGCTCGAACCCGATGCGCCAATAAAATCACCCCCATAATGATGATTGAAGTTACCCTTAAAGTGAAATTGTTAAATATCTCGAGAACGGTGCGAGATAGGCGAAAACGGCAAAAATTTTGGGGGGTTGCACAGGGGGGTGCGTGGTCAGACGGACGGACCCGATGCACCAATAAAATCACCCCCATAATGATTATTGAAGTTACCCTTAAAGTGAAATTGTTAAATATCTCGAGAACGGTGAGAGATAGGCGAAAACGTACAAAATTTTGGTCACCCCCGTTGGGGGTACATAGCAGGGGATAGCCTATCCGATCCGCCAATAAAAATCTTGAAACCACCCCCTTAAAGCGAAATTATTAAATATCTCGAGAACGGTGAGAGATACGCGAAAACTGACAAAAATGTTAGCGTTGTAAGGGGTAACTTAAGCTAATCCAGGAGAAAAAAATTCGATAATATCGTTTGAGCGTGCCATGAAGTTGACCCTTTTCATTTATTGTATAGGTTATCGCCTCTTGGATGCAACGAGTGATGAAGAAGCAGACCTCATAGAGCAAACACGGATTGTGGAAGAAGAAGAAGAGAATCAGGCCGCCCAACATTCCAGAAATTGTAAGTATTCTAAAGTAAAAGAGAAAGCAAATTGTTTCAACAGCGACATTTTTTCAGCTTCTCAAGGAACTGCGGAAGAAGAGCAGCCCAATGAACGTGAACCTGTAGCAGGACCATCTAAGGTCAAGGAGCTTATACCAGGACCACACGGTTTGTGCAGCCCTGAGACATTCGACCTCCAGGAACGCCAACCATGGGAATTTTCTGACGGTTATGAAGCAGAGAAGCCGGAAAAAGACTACCGCTGGGTTCAACAGCTCTTGGGTCTCGCAGGTAAATATTTGCGCCCACTTGTAGAAATAATAAATTATAGAATAATTTGTATTCATTACATTTTATCATGTAGATCGCCTATAACGTGCAGGTCTGGGTTTCTAGGATTATAAGGTACTGATAATTTACATTTATTCTACTGTATCAATGAATTCTAAATGATAGTATATAATTTCGTTTGCAGAAGTACAAGAGGGTTCGGGCCGGCCGCGTAACGCTGCTAGGAATGAGTCATTCGGAGACATCAGGCCACCAGGAGATCGATTCGAAATTATTCAAGACGCCGTGCGTTATTTTAAACGCTTCAAGCTCCGCGGACGTGAGACGACGATGCGCGTTCGTCAACCACCGGCCAGTTTTAATAGTGTTATAGAGTGGCTAGAAGGGGCGTTCCGCGATCTCCTGACGCATATCACCAGCTCCTGCGAGGGTAGTGATTATGCGGGTATCTCGTTTACCGCGAGCGGTCTAGCGCACGGTCCCGTATGGGTTTCTTTTCGACCGGTACGCGATCTCACTTTTCAAGATATATGGCAGTTGATAAGCAGTGTTGCTCAAAGTGCCACTTCTTTAAATATTGACGACGAGTGTAATATAAAAACGTGTATCGTCAAGGGTGTAGAGGGTAGGGGTCGGAAAAAACTTACGTATGAGGGCATCGCAAAACGATCCATTCTATCGATTCGAAACGACGATAATTTATGTTTACCGCGCTCATTGGTCACAGCCCGGGCGTACGCTGAACGAGGAGAAATACGAACTGGTGCGCTCGACACTAATTGGCACCGTATAAGACAACCCAGAGGATTATTACAAAAGAATGCAGCGCTTGAGCTTACGACAGCCGCAAATGTGCGTGTGCCGAGGGCGGGTTGCGGTGTGCGTGAGGTTGCGAGCTATCAGGATTATTTGGCTCGAGACGGCATCGCGATCGTGGTTTTTGAGTTCTTGAGCTTAGGGACTCGTAGGGAAAAAGCGCTGTTCGATGGCACACAACAAGTTTTGGATACAGTAGGCACGATTCGACACACTCTGTATATTCTGTATAGCGAACGTTCGCACCATTTTGAGCCGATTTTAAATCTCATGGGCGCTGTAGGCAGTTCAAATTTTTGCACGAGTTGTAACGCTCTATATCGGCGAGCAGAGCACAGATGTTTTAAAAAAAAATGTCCGCGATGCTGGGTATCGCCTCCGTGCAACCAGACCTTAAACAACGCTCTCAATTGCACGACATGTAATCGCGATTTTTTTGGAGCAGAGTGTTTTCGAAATCATACGACCGATAGAAAGTATTATCGTAAGACAGTCAACGTTTGTAAAGATCTGAGACGCTGTCGTAACTGTTTTCAAGCGGTACGACCTTTGGAAGAGAAAAAGAAACACAAATGCGGCGTAGGATTCTGTAAAATATGTAAATCTGTTCAGCCGTTCAATCATCTGTGCTTCGTGACACCGATACGCATAAAAGATCTAAAAAAAACAAATCTCTTTATTTTTTATGACTTCGAAACGCAACAGTGTACGCCTGTAAACGGAGACGCGACTACATTCGTACATGAGCCGAATCTTTGCGTAGCTCAGCGAGTTTGCACTCTTTGCTGCGACAACGATTCTATCGCTGAACCCTGTGAAAATTGTGGGCCCCACGAGTTTGTATTCAGACATAATCCCGTAAGTCAGCTCGTGGAATTAGCGATGCAAAATGCCGAAAAATATGCGAAAACAATCTTAATTGCACATAACGCAGGAGGTTTTGATGCCCAGTTCGTCTTACGATACCTGATTAACGAGAAAAAAACACAGTTACCGACGCTAATAATGAACGGCACAAAGATTATCACCATGCGTATCGGGAAGATCGTGTTTCTCGATAGCCTACACTACTTTCATATGCCTCTAAGTGCTCTACCAAAGGCCTTCGGCCTGCCGGGTGCCACTGCTAAAGGGACTTTCCCACATTTGTTCAACACACCCGAAAATCAAAATTATGTCGGCCCTCTACCACCTATAGAATATTATAGTCCTGAAACGATGCGAACGGCTGAGCGAGAAAAATTATGTGCCTGGCACAGCGAGACGACAGCCGCCAATTATGTATTCGATTTTGCAAAAGAGATTGTAGAGTACTGCACGACCGATGTCACGATACTGAGACAAGCATGCGTGGTTTTCCGCAAAATGTTCATGACCATTGGCAACGTTTGCCCCTTTGACGAGAGCACGACAATAGCATCAGCGTGCTTTCAGGTTTTTCGTAAAAATTTTCTGAAACCCGAGGCGATTGGCGTTATACCAGCGGGTGGATATAGATGGGCGCATAATCAGTCGAAAAAAGCGGTCTCGTGGCTCGTGTGGATGGAGCATTCTCTCGGTCAGCGCATTATTCATGCAGGCCGATCGCGCGAGTTTAAATTACCTCAAAACCTGCTGGTTGACGGTTACTATGAAACCCCTGACGCAACACACGTATTACAATTTCACGGCTGTTACTGGCACGGGTGTTCGCGCTGCTTTCTCATGAACAGAGCTGGAGAGTGCGGCGGTATACCGATGAACGAGCGTCTCGAGAGAACCATCGCTATAGCTAATAGAATCAGAAACAGCGGCTATGAGTTAACAGAAATATGGGAGTGCGAGTATGACCGTATGTTAAAAGCCGACACAGAAATGCGTGCAGTCATTGAAAATCATTCGCTAGTCACATCAGAGCCTCTCAATCCGCGCGACGCTTTCTTTGGTGGCCGTACAGAAAACATGGTTACGCTCTACGATGTAAAGGATACAGAGCAAATACGATACGTCGATGTTTGCTCTCTGTATCCATACATCTGTAAGTTTGGAAAGTATCCTGTAGGCCACCCGAGAGTGTATGTCGGCGACGAGTGTATGGAATTGACAGGCCCTGATAATACCGATCTTTCACGGATTGAGGGCCTCGTTAAATGCACGGTATTACCGCCGCGTGATCTGTATCACCCTGTGCTGCCTGTACGCATGCACCAGCGACTGCTCTTTGCTCTGTGTCGTAGTTGTTGTGGAATTATGAATCATGAAGCATGCACGCACGAAGATCCTAGTGAGCGCGTGTTCGACGGTACGTGGGTAGTGGATGAGGTGCGAAAAGCTGTCTCGTGCGGATACAGGGTGATACGCGTAAACGAAATTTGGCAATATGAGATAACACAGCTTAATCGGGATACACAGCAGGGTGGCCATTTTACCGAATACATAAATACTTTTTTGAAAATCAAGCAGGAGGCCAGCGGCTGGCCTGAAAAATGTTTGGGAGACGAGGCAGCGCAAGATCAATATATCACAGCCTTTGAGCAGTCTGAGGGCATTAAACTAAATCGCACAGCAATAGAAAAAAACCCTGGTTTACGCCCCGTAGCTAAACTATGCCTCAATTCATTCTGGGGTAAATTTGGTCAGCGTGAAAACCTGCCACAAACAGCGATAGTTTCGACGCGCAAACAGCTCATGGAGTTGCTGAGTAGTCCCGAGCACGAGATCACTGGTATTTTGCCTGTAAATAATAAAATACTGTATGTCAATTATATTAGCACCGATGACTCTGTAACACCATCAGGTATAGCAAGCGCCGTCATTGCGGCCTATACCACAGCTCAGGCACGCTTGAAATTGTATAGCTATCTCGAACCGCTAAATACCCGTGCTCTGTACTGCGACACGGACTCTGTTATTTACGTGACCAAGAACGATCCGCGTGAGTATGAGCCGCCAATAGGTCAGCTATTAGGAGATCTTACTAACGAGCTGAGCGAGGGTAGCTATATTACAACTTTTGTTTCGGGCGGGCCAAAATTTTATTCGTTTATAGTGCGTGCCCCCGACGGATCGGAAAGCGAAGTCTGCAAGGTAAAGGGAATATCACTCAATTTTGCAAACAGTGCGTTAATCAATTACCAATCAATACGATCATTTATACTTGGCGAAAGAGAGGAGCCGATTGTGTTACACTACAAGGCAATTAGACGCACGGCGTTTCATCACGTTGTCACGAAGCCCGAAACGAAGTCGTGTAAACCATCTAGCATCAAGCGAAGACCCGCTGGTGTATACGGGTCGTTGCCTTATGGCTATAAAGATTAGCGATAAATTACCGCCATATACTGTAAACCGCCATATACTGTAAAATATACTGTAAAAAAAATATACTATGAAATGGGTGTCTGACCAATTCCTTTATCACCGCCCGTAACAAGAGTATTTTACTCACTCCTTAAGATGGATACGCGATGGAAACATCCTTGGACCTCAATGATTTGTGGTCCAACAGGCTGCGGTAAAACATATTTTGTGAAAAAGTTTCTAAAGTTTATTTCGCAAATGAACAGTGAACCGTTCGAGAGTATTATTTTCTATTATTCCGAATGGCAATCTGCATACACGGAGTATGGAACATCGATAGAATTTCATGAGGGATTACCGCAAAGTGCAGATTATGCGAGCGATCCACGCGCTAAACTCATAATTATCGACGACTTAATGAGGGAGGCCTCGAATAACAGTGTTGTCGATGTATTTACTAAAGGCAGTCATCATAAAAATTTAAGTGTGATTTTTATAACGCAAAACTTATTTCATCAGGGTAACGGGCAACGGGATATCTCGCTGAATGCGAATTATATAGTTGTTTTCAAAAATCCTCGTGATCGCGCTCAAATACAGCATTTAGCGCGTCAGATATATCCTGAAAATCCGCGCTTTTTGCAAGAGGTTTATCACGACGCAACGTCTAAACCACACGGGTATTTGTTACTAGATTTGAAACAAGCGACACCGGATAATTGTAGATTTCGCACCTGCATCTTTCCCGATGACCCCCAGCATTTTGTGTACGTACCACGAAAGAAATTAAAAAGCAACTACACGTCCGGAGAATTACCAGTTCTACGTTTATAATGACGGACAACGGATCGGCGCGCTACAAAAAGAACGTTGCGATAACGCAAGCCCTTCGGTATTCCGACAAGGAGCAGCGCAAACAGACTTCAAGTGTCATTCAATGTCTTGTCGATTGCGCATTGTACATCCTACGTAACAACGCGCCACTGAAGACTCGGGGATACTTGTCGTGGAAAAAAGGTGAAAAGGAGTGATTCGCCCAAATAATTATCAGTCAATTTCTTGTAATGGCACGCAGCGGATCACCGCTCTGCGAGAAGTACGCTGCAATATTGCAAGCCCTTCAGCATTTCAGTAAAGAGCAGCGGGAAGCCTTTTTGCGTAAAGCAGATCCCCGTATAATCCGTTGTATTTGCGAGTGTGCTCTGAACATTCTTCAGGGTAACGTGCCTCTGAAGCCTGCTCAGAAGAAAAAACTACGTAGGCACGCGCCTGTTCTTCGGCGCTTAGCAGCGAGAAAAGGCAGTTGGAAGAGTAAGAAACGGTTTGTTATACAGAGCGGCGGATTCTTGCCCCTTTTGCTCGCACCAATACTAGGCACCGTCCTGTCAAATTTGATTGGCGGCTGATAATGGAGCACGCGAGGAAAATGGTGCTAGTACCCGAGGAGAATCTATTACAGTTGAACACCTCGAGTCATCGACAACAAGCTTTTGCTGCGGGTACACCACCATCGCAGGAGGCGCAGACTATTAGTGCTACCTTGAGCAGATTGGACACCGAAATGAATGAAATTTTGAATTCTAATAAATACAAGGATGAGAGAGAAAAGTGGGCTGCATATTTGGCTGTGCTTCAGCGCTATCTTCATTTTGTCGATAGTGAACGAACCCATCAGCAACTTGAACTCCTGAAAAAAGAAGGCGCAGCCCCATTGGAGGGTGTTGATAAAAAAAGCGAAATCTCTACACGTATGAACGACTCCATTATAATTGAAAGTGTACCGCAAAAATTTCGACCCAAAGCGAAGCTTCTGCTGCGTCGTTTGCACGATGCGCGTTCGCCAAATTTTTCTTGGAACGCCGCGGGAACCGTTTCTATCGAGGGAAAACCCATCAAAGACTCCAATATTGTCGACCTCATGAACGATGCTATGCGTGCAAGAAAAGTCTCCAAACCTGCGGGACGCAAAGCCTTTGCCGCTTTTTTAAAAGCGATACAAACACCTCGAGAATTTGTCGGGAATGAGGAACTATGGCTGGAATCAAGGGCGAACTCAACACTACAACAGGATCAAACAAGTAGCAGTGACGGTGGCGATATCAGCGATGTCAGCAGTCAGTCACTGCCGTACTACAGTGATAAGAGCACAGGAGCAACACGTGCTGTGCAGAGTGGTTCTGGTTGTTACAGCAAGAAAAGACGTGTAACTTGGGCTAGCCTTAAATTATAAACATGAAAATATTAGAAAAAGTGTACTTCAACCCCTCCTATGAAGCATCGTTTTCGGGCGCAACTCGGTTGCTGCGAGAGGCTCGGAAGAAAAAAATTTCCGCCAAGAAGACCCTACAGTGGCTTGAGTCTCAGGATGCTTACACAAAGCATAGACCTGTGAGGCGTCGATTTCCGCGACGTTTTTACAATGTGCGAAACATTGACGATGTTTGGGAGGCTGATCTTGTAGATCTTCGCTCTATCAAAGATTACAACGACGGCTATGTTTATCTCCTCGTAGTTATAGATGTTCTTAGTAAGTACGCATGGGTTGTGCCTCTATACGATAAGACAGCGACATCTGCCACTAAAGCGTTTACGCATATATTATCACAAAAAATCAGTAACGGTAAAGCACCGATTTTTTTACAATCGGATAGAGGTAAAGAGTTTATAGGTGCTGCATTCCAGACTTTCTTGGAGAAGAAGAACATTCGGTTCCGAGCTGCAAGAAACCCCGATATAAAAGCCTCTATTGTGGAGCGGCTTAATAGAACACTAAAAGAAAGAATGTGGCGTTATTTCACATACTCTAGAGAGAAACGTTACATCGACGTTCTGCAGGATATTGTCTCGGCGTACAACCATACGCGGCATAGCAGCATAAAAATGACTCCTGCCTCTGTGACATTAGCCACAGCCGCTAGCGCTCGGGCTAATCTGATGCAGCGCTACAGACCTCCTGAGCAGCAACACAGGCCTCCTAAATACAGGGTAGGCGATGTTGTGCGCATCAGTAGTGCAAAGGCGGCCTTTGCAAAAGGTTACGAGAGCGGCTGGACCAGCGAGCTATTTAAAATACACCGTGTATCAGACACTCGATGGCCAGTGGTATACATCTTACGTGACCTTCACGACGAAGATATCGACGGTATCTTTTACGAACCCGAATTATCGAGAGTGCAAACACAGAGGAAGAAAGGCCAATCAAAATGAAAGAGGAGTTTTATATGGTTTTACCTAGCAATAGTAGTATGGAATATTACCCTGATAATAAGACAACACGATTCACTACTCATTTACCACAGTGTGTGACTTTGCACGGTAGTTGGGCTGTTTCTTTAGCCGAAATACACATACCCATGACGATTCTACATGTACCACCCGAGGGCGAACAGAATTTTATTAACATTGTAACGAGAGTTATGAAACCTGATGCGGGACTAGACTTTATTAGAGAAGATCGTATTTGTGTACCACCCGGTGTATACCGTAGTATCGACAAATTACTTGAAACAATTAATGAGATAAAATACGTAGCTGGACACTTGAGGTTTCAATGTGGACACAATGGATACGTGACAGTGTCGCGCATCTGCAACACCTGCACGAATTCGGAACATGCCTTTTATTTTTCTGACGTGTTGAATAAGATTTTAGGATTTTCTCATGATCACGGAATAGTGGTTCAAAGCGATACTAAGTACATCGATCAGAGACCCGCCGGTCTAACCAACGGTATTCCAAATATGTTCTTCGTTTATACTGATATATGTGAACCCTACATCACGGGAGATGTGCATACACCTCTGCTCCGTGTCGTTCCCTCAGTCGCCGCTGATAATTACAATTACGGGTCTGTAAAAATTCGGCACTTTTCGCCGCCACGCTTCATACCACTATTGCGCACCAGTTTTCAAACGATAACTATCGATATAAGAGATGAATTTGGTGAGCCAATACCATTCGAGTACGGAACGCTGACGGTGACATTACACTTCCACCGTATAGATTGACAGCATCATTGTTAAAATGGAATATTATGACGCATATTTTGACGCTCAGACGAGTGGTGGTGGTGGGCTGGGGAGGAGCGGATATGGAGGCATAAGCCACGTATACATCGGTTCACCGAACCAGCGAGGTCACGGGATTGGTAGCTTCCTCGGCGGTCTCTTTCGGCGTATCATACCGCTCTTGAAACAGGGAGCCCGAACCATCGGCAAAGAAGCGCTACGTTCCGGTGTTAATGTAGCCAATGACATACTGGATAAGGGCATGCACCCACGAGAGGCCTTTCAAACGCGCCTGCGTGAATCGGGTACAAATCTAAAGCGAAAGGCCGAGGAAAAAATTAATAATCTTATGCAGGGTTCGGGTTATAAAGCAGCTAAAATAAACAAATTGCTGCATTCGCTTGGTAGTGGTCGTGTGCGACGCATCGGTGTGAAAAAAAGAAAGAAACCGTCGACGTCGAGAAAACGCTTTGGGCGCATTAAGAAGAAGAGGAAAGGAAAGAAAAAGACAGTGCGTAGAAGGGAGACAAAGACAGACAGTAAGAAGAGGAAAAAGAGGAGGAAGAAGCCAAGGACTGTATCCGATATTTTTGCATAGTCAGCCGAATCAGGGACAAAATGGCGTTCTTACACGCTCACTCGTGTGAGTGCCTAAAGTCGGAGCTTGAACTATTCACACTACCACCGACCCAAACTACAATTGAGGGGACACAATGGGTGTACTATAAACCAATTTCATCGCTGACGGATAACGCTCCTATCGAATTTGTGATACCGGGCCAGGGCGATGAGTACATCGATCTTGCCCATACTATGCTGAGTATGCGAGTTGAAATAATACCACCTCGGAAGCCCAAAGACGGCGATGCGCCTAAAGCCGGTCCCATTAATAATTTGCTGCATTCAATGTTCAATCAGGTCGACGTATTCTTGAATCAGATACTTGTATCGCCGCCTAATAACGCTTACGCATACAGAGCATACATTGAAACACTCTTAAATTATGGAGACGACGCGAAGTCTTCTCATCTCACAAGTGTTCTGTGGTATAACGATGCATCTGCGGGAATGGATGATGTGGGTGAGGGTAATAGCGGGCTGACCATCCGAAGAAATCTCATGAATAATAGCAACAATCAGATTGATCTCCTTGGACACCTTCATTGCGACATCTTTAATCAGGAGAGATTTCTGATAAATGGCGTTGAGATGCGCATACGCCTCGTACGCACCAACGATGCTTTCTGTCTTATGAGCTCTTCAAAAGACTGCAGCATAAAGATTGTCGAAGCATCGCTCCTTGTACGCCGCGCTAAAATAGCGCCAGGTGTTCTCCTAGCCCACGCAAGGGCTCTCTCCAAATCTACGGCTAAGTATCCGATGACTCGCGTGGAGGTTAAAGCTGTGTCATTGCATGCAGGCGTTCACGGTGATACTCTCGATAATGTCATACTAGGGCAGCTTCCTAAGCGTATAATTATCGGATTTGTCGATAATAAAGCCTTCAATGGCGATCGCAAACTGAATCCCTTTAACTTTCAAAATTATAAAATCAATTATCTTTCTTTGTACGCTGACGGTGTGCAGATACCGTCAAAACCTCTGCAGCCCGACTTTGGAGAGGGAGGACGATACGTGGATGCATATCACACATTATTCTCCGGTACAGGTATTCACTTTCTCAATCAGGGTAATTGTATTTCACGCGCGGCTTACCCTAACGGTTATTGTCTATTTGCATTTGATCTAACACCCGATCTTTCGGCTAATAGTAATACTCATTGGAATTTGGTGAAACATGGCAGCGTCAGAATAGAAGTCCGTTTCGAAGAAGCTATATCTTCAACGGTTAACTGTATTGTGTATGCGGAATATGATAATGTGTTGGAGATTGACTCGTCTCGACAAGTAATTGTAGATTTCGGTGGCTAGCGCGCGAGGCTCTGCAGGCAGGATCTTCAGTATTCACCGAGAACTTGGGACGACCGGACGAAATCATGACTGTTGTAATTGATATACAGGGTCTAAAGGATAAATTCAATCATTTTACACCGAAAGAAGTGGCTGTTACCGCGGTACATTCAGCCTATTTTGGCCACTGGATAGTAAAACCGACCTATTCTCATGACGACCTACCACCTAGTATAAAGAGGCAAAATATGTGGCTGCGGGAAAACCATCACGGTATTGAATGGTCTGAAGGCGATACGTCCCTGCAAACGGTCGAGCTGATTCTGAAGAAAATTGCAGTAGAGTCTGACCGGATATTCACCAGAGGCTCCGACAAAGCACGGTACCTGACAAATCTGACAGGGTGCTTTATCATAAATTTGGAAGAAGACGACGAAGTACCATCATTCCATAACCTACCAGCGGGCAATACGCGGTGTATTTATCACGGGTTGCTGCGCAAAAATCACACATACAAGTGTGCACTAGACAACGTGACAAAGATCAAAGCGTGGCTCTGTCATAGCGACCGCTTTGATTCTTTGTGGGAATATAGAACCACTACTAGCTGGAGGGTGGGTTTGTCAGAGTGTGTTGCTGAAGGAAAAAAGTCGTCTGCCCTCTGTTATGAACAGCCTTCAAATTCTGCAGTCTCTCCGGAACATAAAGGATCATACAGTAGGCGTATACCCTGCAGATCGCATACCGAGGGTGTGGACGAAACCGACAGCCTTCGTTGTTAATACCGATGGACACAAATTACCAGGGGCCCACTGGGTCGCCATGTACGTCGATCGAAATGGACATGGATGGTTCTTCGACAGCTACGGACTCCCCCCTATCATCCCAGAACATCTCACACGTCTCCGAAGAAACTGCAAACTCTTCCGATGCAACGCTATTCAACTTCAGGGTCCGGATTCGCAGTGTTGCGGACAGTATTGCGTTATGTTTCGTCATTATATGTGTACTGGCCTCGGCATTAATAAGTTTAGAAGTATATTTTCAGATAACTTGTCGAGAAACGATAAAATAGTGTATGATTATTATAGTGCGTTCATCAATAATCGTGACAGATTTAAGTCACAGGGTAAAACGTTTAGCACTGGTGCGACCATAGGAGGTAGTTATAAGTGTTTGCATTGTATACAGAGCTGTTGGCCTCGTAGCCGTGTATTCTAAATATGCTTAAAAATAAAGATTAAAAAATATTTTTCCGTCTTCTTCTACCTACTCTGTATCGCATACATCCCAAAGCCACGTGCTGATAGCAGCCTTTCGAGCTGATGACAGCAGATATTATGTTTCTCGGCGGACGTGAAAGAATGCAAGAAATAAACAGGGTAAGTAAAGCTGCTGGGGGAGCCATGAGTCACGAGAGGTCTGCAGCGTCAGCAGAAGGCCCAACATAACTGCGCAAACTCTCTCTCACGAATATTCATATTCGAACAGTCCGTCCTCCTGTGAGCAGACATCAGTCGTGATCGAGCCGTGAAAGAGGTACGAAATCAAAAAAGAAGTTCACGTGCAAACTAGCCGGCTCCATTGAAGTTAATGCAAAGGAAACGGATCGAATTAAAAGTGCGCATAGAAAGACACTTACACGACATTGCAAAATTAAAATCATTGATACGCGCAAGATCAGAGTTTCGACGTGTGATACGAAAGCTAGAAGAACTCAATCTCCACAATGGATCTCACTCAAATCAACAAGGTGGGCATGCTTGCATCGTTTCTGCCTGTGAAAAAACTATCCGAGCTGGCACTCGAAAGAAACTACGGCGTCACTGATATAAGGTGTGTAAAAACGTCATTCGGCCCAAGGATCACCATCGATATCGAGGAATCGTTTACTTGCTACCTCCCAGCGAGATTCGTCAAGGTCTTCGAGGACGACGCCAATCTCTTGCAGCAGATGACAGCTTCTGCGCATGAGAAAAATCTACTCATGCAATACCATGGTACAAGATATAATAATCTGGAGTTCAAGTCCGCCCACCGAGCTGAGGCTTGATAGTCATTGCGCTGGTGCGGCGCGCCCTGTCTCGCTCACTCTACATGGATAATTCATCATCAACAGTGGGCGGGAGAAGAAGAAGAAGAAGAAGAAGACGCCTCTTGACAAGAGAATCTGCTCATGCGGTACTACGGAACGCACTATAATAGTTAAAATGTTATCATACGGTTCATGTACAAAGAAATAAAAAAAACAGGTTATCGATTTTAAAAAATCATTTATTTTTTACTAGTAGCAAAATATACCCTGTATGCATATAATGACATCGCCAATAATTTGACTTTCCACAATAATGTCAATTTCATCGCTGGTGAAAAACGAGAGACTTTTGGGTCTCTCGTGCTCAATTCGTTTCTTCAACTCCTTAAATTCCTCGCTCTCCGTCTCCGTGATAGAATCAACGATGAAGTTCGTGAGGTATATATTATTCGGCACCTCATCCTCCGTTTCGACTTCGAAATAGCGTTCTCTCCACCATTGCCGTGTGTGTTCGTCTGGTATAGTGAATTGCACACCATAAATTGTTCTGTAATTGTAGTAATTGATCAACCGATCCACACGCTCGAGAATCTTGCGAAACTTGACGGGTATCAAATATTCTTCACTCTTTACGGCCCCTGTCTCCTCGATGATTTCTTTTAGGGTTACAATCTGGTATTTAGTAGACTCGTCGTTCGTTATTATTGCTGCCATCGCTCCAGCCGTCCGAATCAGCAAATAATTCGCTGCGTCTAACTCTCACGTGTGACTAATATTCTCGAGGACAAGTCCTGTGGTGATATACCCATTCCTCATTCCGTCTTTTGCCACCGGAGGCAGCAGAAGTGTGTTCCCAGTCGCCTACGTACATTAGTTATTATCGTCGTTCACGTTGTTGCGAAATGAACGGTTACTCGCGCGAGACTGTACAGAAAGTGACACAAATAATTACGATTTGCCTTGTTGAAAAATTACATCAGGAATTGGAGGAGATGCAAAAGGGGGCGGATCGAGAACGCTGGTCGCAACGGTGCACAGCAGTCGTTTCGCTAATAAAATTCTATCTGGAATTTCTGGATCCCTCGACAGAGTATTATCAGGGAATGAGCGGGGAGCTGGATTATTTGGAGGCTGTCCTGTTCGAACTAGAATAAAAAATGAAGCGGCGCTCCCCATCGTATCCAATTTCAATCTGCACGTGCAATATTTCTGACGATAGATGTCGTGTGATAACAGCTTCAGCGCAGCTCAGTCTTCTACCGTCTGTTGAGAGCGTAAAACGTGTTCGTGGATTTCAACGACAATATACACTGTCCACATCGGGTGTTTGATGTACCCGGTACAGATCTGGTGTTTGATATTCTGTATTTAAAAGATAAGAATGGAGAATTATTGCCGAATGAGGTGTGTGCGGGTTCGGTGGATAAACCACAGCGCCGAATGTTGTGGATAGTCTCTCCACCTTATATCATCGAGGAATTGCCGTCCCGGATACGAAGAAGAAATGATTGGCGGACTGAGTACGTCCACGGTCTACACTGGTTAGAAGGCTGGCAGCATGGGGACGGCATCGAGCTCGCTGAACTGTATCAAGATTTACGCGAAATTGCGAAAAGTGTTGGCGAACAATCTCGACTGTACGCGGTAGGTGAGGACACTGTACAAATCTTAGAACAGGCCATAGGACGCAAATTCATAAACTTGAACGAACGCGCCGATTGTCCAGATATCGATGTTCCGCCGTCGAAGAAGGTTAAAGTGTGTTCGTGGCATTCTTCCCTAGAGACGAAATTCAGAGGCGCTCAGTGCGCTCTACGGAACGTTAAAAAACTCCAGCGTTACCTTAACGAGGTCCCACTTCGAAGATCTTCTTCTTTTCGTTGTCAACCCGTAAAGTGAATTATGTATTTGAAAAAATTGTCGAAGCTCAATGAAACCGGTCGCGTACCGTCCCACCTACCATATAAAAGGATTGCGGAACTGGAACTTCAGAAGATATATAGAATCTCAAGAATGAGGATGGTCAACACCAAGCACGGGAGACAAGTGATTGCCGATATAGGTTTGGATTTCAGTGTCTTCATGCCCCTAAGGGTTAGCTTCTTTCTGAACTATAATGACGAAGTGTTCGACGAAATAGCAGAACATTGTGAAAAAAAGGGTCTAGGGCTGCGATATTTGGGCTCCGTATATAACCGTATTGAATTCATCGATCTAAGTTGTACATGAAACCTAGCTTTAAGAAATATGTAACTCTGTGCATAATAAAATAAAAAAATAAAAAAGCGGGGTGCACTATGGAGACTTCCGCACACGCTCCCGTCCCCCCTCTCTATCACACGCACCTCCGGGCGCGGTCCGACCGGGCCCGAGGAGTGGGGATAGGAGTGGGGATGGGAGTGGGGGGTCTCCATAGTGCACCCCTTACTACTAGTATAAAAAGCCCAGCCTTTCCGGGCTAGAGTCAGTTATTCTACCAGCCTTATAAGCTGCAACACTTCGTTTACCCTGTACGGAGCGCGCAAAGCTCTGTTCGACGGAAGTTTCCGATAGCCCTGCGCGGCTAATTCTCGACGCTCTTTCGGAGCAGCCCTGCGCGGCTGAGTTTAAACGCTCTAGCGGAGTACGAACTAGTCAAGGTACTCGCAACACCTGTATCGACGCATACTTTGTGAGTATTTAAAACAGTTCTACAACTCTTCGTATTTTCCTGCATGCTCTCCACCACGTGCTACGAGACACACAGTCTCAGGCACCCTGTCAGCGCATCGTAAATCTTAGGCAGTAGAAGGCGAGGTCTCCGTCCCCGACGTAAAGGGCCAACGCCTTGACTCGAAAGTGAAACCGCCGTTACGTTCACTCAGCGCGAACTCGTCAAGAGCTCGCCCGGACGTAACAGTGGCCTCATTCCGTCGGAAGGGACAAATAGGACAGGTCATCCCCCTTAAGGAAGCTGAGGTGTACGCGATAGGGTCGCCAGGGCCCCACGCTTCGGCTAGTGACTTCGATATTAAGTCCCCATCCAGCCAACAGGGAATGTTGACCCTTAAGGCGGACACCGGGGCGACGGTGAGTTTAATTCACGAAAATGTGCTATCCACCGACACTCCGGCGGCAAGGTCGGGGGTGTCGTTAAGGGGGCTGGGAGGAGGAGCCCTGAACGCGCTCTACGCCGCCCTCGTGGAACTACAGACACCCTTAGGGTCCGTGAAGCATTGGTTCCATGTGATACCGCAGAATCTTCACGTGCAGACCCATGGAATCCTAGGGATGGATTTCATCAAGGAAAAAGGGGTGGACATCCTTCAGGGGAAGGTCATAAAAATTAAGGGGCACTGCATGCCGTTGGTGGATGGAAGCCTGCGGATCGCTTTGCCACCGCGCAGCGAAAATATCGCCTATGTGTCAATATTAAGTACCAATGAAGGGCTCATCGAGAAGCGTGACGTCACCGACGGAGTAATACTCGGAGCCTGTATGACCTCGCCCCAAGATAACAGCTGTGCGGTGAGTTTCGTAAACACCACACCGGAGTATGTGTACGTCGAACGGCCGACGGTGAAACTCGAGCCGCTAGCGTCAGCAGATGAGCTGCACGGCGAGCTCGCCGTTGCGACGTGCAAAGTAAACACGGCAATGGGAACGGGCGGCACGCGACTTGAGAAGTTACGTCAGGCGATCGAGGTTACTCACCTCAACGAAGAGGAAAGGAATTCGTTAATGGAAGTCTGCGAGGAGTACGCGGACATATTCCATCTCGAAGGAGATCGGCTGCCCTGTACCAATATGGTAGAGCACAGCATCCCGATTCTGAAGGGCGTGCAGCCTATCAAGGTACACCCTTATCGCCTACCGGAAGCGCACAAAAAAGAGGTACGAGAACAGACAAAGGGCATGCTCGAGGAGGGCATCATACAGCCAAGTCGGAGTCAGTGGAACGCTCCGTTACTCGTAGTGGCGAAAAAACCTGACGCAACAGGAAAGATAAAAATGCGAGTGGTGGTGGACTTTCGCAAATTAAACGAGGTCAACATCGGGGATTCGTACCCGCTGCCGCATATAGCGGAAATACTGGATCAGCTGGGACGAGCTCACTATTTTACGACTCTCGATCTTGCCTCCGGTTTCCACCAGATTCCGATGGCGGAAGAGGACAAAGAGAAGACAGCATTCTCAACACCGCAGGGGCACTTCGAGGATACCCGTATGCCCTTCGGTCTAAAAAACGCCCCGCCAACGTTCCAACGACTAATGAGCACAGTGTGACGGTCCCGTATAGTATTTTTAAGCGCAGGAAACGCAAATTAACACTTTATCTAAATTCTCACTAATCTTTGAGCCGTCAGCACCTTCCGTGCGACCGCCCGCTTTCTCACGGCAACGGTCCAGCCGCTGTACGCGTCTCGTGCGGGCAGCGGCCGTCTTATCAGCGCGTAAGAATACCGCGTCGCGCGCAGTAATAGGCGAGGGCCCTACTTCCGTCAGGCCCTTGCGTCAGTTCATCTCAACGTCCCGAGTCTGTAAGACGTACACTCTCCTTCACTTCAATAAACAGTTTAACCTTATTTCAGCATTACACATTGATTTATAACGCCTCGACGATTCCTGATTATCACATGGTGTCAGAAGTCCACGGATAATAAACACGCGCACAATAGTATTACAAAATTTATTTATTTTTTCTCTCAAAGTATTCGGTGTGATGTCAGGACGATGCGGGTATAAATGAATTGTCGTTGGATATATATATATATATATATACTTAGTTTATTTGAATCGCAGCGGTTAATTAGGAGAGTTTCGGGAGAGTGTACCATTTGACTGCTCGAGCTGGACTGATGATCGGAGGTGCGAGGCTGAGGGCCTCGGACCCCGTAACAAAGCCGCGACGGACTGTCGCGACGCTCGCGATAAGGGCCTTCTCACGGCTCTAAGCCGCGAGGCCGGATGCAGATAACCTGCAGGGCTTCTCTGAATTAAGATGCGGCGGAAAATAATAGCGCTCGCGATAAATAATAATTTCGAAGAGGCTGGGGCCGTTACACTCCCCCTCCAGAGAAAACGATGCCCCCGCATCGGATATTAAAACAAATTTACAGTTGGTAATTTTTTGTTAAGTGTGATTTTATATAAATGAAACGTTTTGGGGGGTTTTGTTTTTTAAATATTTTCATTTTTTGTGTAGATGTGTTATGTTTTGTGTTTTTTTTTTGTTTTATTTTGTTGGTTGTTCGTTGTATTATTATTTCGTTGGTTGTTAGTTGTGGTTGTTGATTATTGATTGTTGATTGTTGATGTTGTCCGAATTGGTTTTATTTTAATCATTTTCCTTGGTTTTATATTGGTTCCGGTACACTCTCGTTGTTTTTGGTATACATATATGGTGGTGGATATTGGTATCTGTAACATTTTAAGAAAAACTGTTATTTGTTCGTGTTAGTGGGATTGGTTTGGTTAAGTTGGATAGGATTAAATTTGGTGTTAAAATAATTGTGAAATATAACATTTTTTGTCCTGTTTTGTTCGTTGATGAGGTTTAGTTATTGTTTTCCTTTTTTGCCATGTATTTATATCCTTTTTGTTGTTCTAATGTTTGTGCTTTCCTTGGTGGTCTATTGTTTGTTGGTATTCGTTTTGTCCTTTGTTTTATCATCTTTTGGGGTAAACTTTTTGTTATATACATTTCTTGGACGTATTTGATACTGTATTGCCTGCAACATTCTAATATCTGATTAGTGGTAGTTAGTGGGTTGGATGTGTTATTAGGAAATGGAAGTTTTGACTCTGGAAATAGGTTAAATTATTAACACATATATATTAATAATGAAGCATAGTATAAATATATTGGTCAAAAAGTAGACAATGAATTAGATGAGAAAGAGAAATTTAAAAAAATGAAATGTTATTGTTCCCATAGGAGTTATTGAGTGCATATAAAAGGTTACTCTTTTTTTTGCATCATTGTACGCGTCGCAGAGCATATCTCAGCGTAGTCAGACATTGTATATAAACATCCGTTTTTTTTTTTGTTAGGTTGTAATTGTCTCAATATTTGTGCTTCTTCCTTTTTTTAACTTCCGTTTTTCTCATTTTACGGTGTACAAAGTAAATTTTTATAGTTGAATGTTTTGATGTTTGCTCGATTATATCGGAGTAAATGTAGCTTAAATGTGTAAGTAAATACGTATATGGGTTTTGTGTGTGTTACGTCTCAGCGGTCTATTTTAAAATGCTCGAGACTTGTGCTCGTCGAGTCGCGGCGAATATGATGCTTGTCTGCCGCGATATGAGGTGCTTTAAACCTTATCGCGCGCAGCTCAGAGGCGAGAGCCGGATCGCGAGCCTCAGAGGTCGAAGAACTAGAAGGACGTGTACGTAACTAGATATATATAAAGGGTCCGTTCTCCGTACGGAATAATTATTCTGTTCCGTCAAACACTTTAATTTATAATTGCAGTTTTATTTGAATTAAGTATAAAATGCGGTTTAACAAAACAATGACACTTGTTACCGTGCGAAATAACAAACAATTATTTTAGTTTAAATCGAGTTTATCTCGATAGTTAAAAATGTTCACTTTAGTTTAAGTCGGTTTAAGAGTTTTAACGATTTATTATAACTGTCGGTCGAGTTCCGATCAGTTCGAGAGTTAGAGTTTTAACACTTGAAAATGCTCGTTGATTTATTTGAGTAGACTGGTAGAAGACCAGTCGACTGTTCCGTTCCGGGTTTCGATCAAGACTTTTTTAATATTGGACTGCCGATAGAAGACCGGTCAGTCCAAGGGTTCGGTAGAGACTGACTAATTTCTGTAGGACTAATTGCCGTGAAGCGGCCAAAAATGCTGAGCTCGCGCGCCACGCGCGAGCATAGAAAAAACTCGAAAGTGGGCAGAATGAAGTAAAGCAGACGCTCGCGTCTGGCGCGAGCGGATATGGATTGCAGAAATCCGATATTAGCGTCCGGTCGTGAGAAAGAAAAATCGAAAGACCGGGCGACAAAATTGAGTATGCATAATTCGAGCGTGAGAAAAGAAGTATGCAAAATTTGAGCGTGAGAACGGCGAGTTGAAATAAAATAATCGTATATTAGTTAAAATAGCTGAGTCTCACGAAAAGAGTTTGAATTATTTAGATTAAACTTATTGTTAACTTCCAAACTAAACTAAACAGAGGGGCAGGACGTAACACCTCCCCTTCTGATAATTGGTCGATGCTACACACTGCCTCGACCATTAAGAAGAATCATGGCGAAGCTAGTCCTGCCAGAGTTAGAAATCCCGTGGATGTACTAGTACATCTCATATTTACGTATATAGTAAGGTTATTATAATATTATAATTATTTTTTTTTTTTTTTTTTTTTTTGTGTTTCGGTGATCTGGATGGAGTTTTGTCACGCATGGGTGCGCTTCGTTGTTTGTAGCGTTGGCTGGTCTGTCGTAAGTTGGTGCGTTGCAGATCCAGGGGGTAATTGGAGTGGGTGGCTGACATCCGATCATGGTCTTGACGAAAAAACGGTGTAGCGGTCCTGGTGGCATAGAAGTCGCGTATGACGCTGTTACGGCTTCACGACGGTTGGTATCTTTTCGGGCGTATAACCTTGGACCTGTAACTATCGAAAATTTGCTGTAAATGTGGGCTAGAGTATGAGGTATTGTTGGACTCTCGCTTACCTTGAGCCCAAGTTTTATACTTAGGGCTTTTTTTTTTTTTTTTTTATTTAGACCATTCCGGAATTTAGTCGTTCCGAGTACGGGATGCGTGCCCGGCGCGCTTCTTGCGCTGGTGGCAAGGCTCTGAGCTGGCCTCGCGGAGGAGCGAGGATGGCCGGGTAGGTAGTCGGGCGGACGGCCGGTGCTGTTGTCGGGGCTGGTACCGGCTGAGTCCAAGGGGCAGTTTCTGGGAGAGGTGGTGGTTCCCTTAGCTCGACGATCTCGATCGGTGGCCGGTCATCGAACCTCGCCCTGCGCCCGATCGAATGGCGGCGTCCTTGTCTCGAGCAACCCTTCATTGTGCACAGCCAACTGAGTCTTGAAAGGACAGAAAACTTCCAGGCTAAGCCTAGTATTATTAGCAGGGTTCCGACCCCTAGGCCGGTGTAGCCGGTAATCGTTTCCAGGCGGTGAATCCTTCCATTGACGGTCCTGTGCTTCAGTAGTTCATTCGCGCGGTTTATTATCGATTGGAATTCCGTGTCGCCGTCGGAGAGGTCGGGATCTTGGTTTTTATTGGACTTTTCGGGTGTAGGAGTGTCGAGGTCTGAGAGCAGATCAGATAATTTCAGCGAGTTGGTGAAGTTAATGCTTTTTAAATAAAGGGCAGATATGTTTAGAGTAGCCCTGGGAGCGAATTCCGTTGCGATAAGCGTTCTTATTTCATCCAAGGAGGTGAGGATGACCGATTTTGATTTCGCCTCGCAACGCGGTTGCAGCCGGAGGATTCCGGTTCCATTGATGCTGATGGTATGCGTCAGGCGATCCTCGCATCTGATGCGAAGGGTTTCAGGTATCGCGCCCGAGAATACCCACTGGTTTGCCGTGTGTACACGCGACCAGTGTGTTCGCATGCTATTTCTGACTCTCACGTCGCATTTTTCGAAATCTTGGAAGCGAGGTTCTGCGATGATTCTCACTTCGCAGTCGCTGTGAGAGTCAATTTTGTAGTGGATGTTTAATTTCCCGCAGATATACTTTTGCTCGACGTTTTTGCATTTATTTATGTCTTCGTTGGTTAGGCGGAAATACGATTCCATATCGTCGCTGATTGCCGTGAAAGGCGAGCTGGGCTTAATATATGCGAAGCTCGCGCCTTGTGGGTTGGAGTGTTGGCAGATCGGCAAGGGCACGTTCTTGAAGAGCGTATACACCTTCAGGTCCAACAAAGGCACCGAGATGATGTAGATGAGTTTCCCGCGGGAATGGTATATGGTGATGTCCGATAATTTTAATAGGTCGGGGGCGTTCTTGGCTTGTATCGATACCGGAAATTCCGAGTTTGGCCTTGCCCGCTGGATAGCCTTAGCTCCTCGCATTATTTGTTGGGGTGCGAGGAGCCTGGGATGTAGTTGTCCCTGTTTGGCGAATAGGATGGCATCCGTTACTATCGCGGTGTCGAGTTCGTTCTCGGTGACATAATGCTCGAGTGTAGCGACGGCATCGGCTAATTTTTCGTTGTGTTGTAGAGACTCAATTCTATTAGCGATTAGCGTTAGGGATCGTGATACATTTGCGAATTTATACGAAAAGTTTAGAGAGAGGTTTCCGATCTTTATTCGGTCCTCATTGAATTTCGATTTTATGATATGGGTTTGATTGGCTAACAGCTCGATAATCGAATGAGTGTCATTTTCGAGCGATTCGATTCGCTCGCTGAAGAATGCCGCATCCTCGGTGTCCAACGTACCGAAGAGAGCGCGGCTTATCGTGCCGATGAAGCCCAGTGGCGCTCGTTTTTGGCGATAGTCTTCCGATTCTCGGTAGTCCTGGGTGAGGTCCTCTATGTCCTTTTGTTCCTCCGTCAGGGTCTGTATGGAATCCAGCATTGTGGTTAACTGGTTCCTGACGGTGCAGGCATCCTGCAGAAAATGACATTCTCGGGACAGTCTTGACCATTCTGCGTCGAGAGCGATTCTTCTGCGTAGGAATTCAGACAGATCAATATGGGTGACGAGGTTCCAGGCTGTTTGGTGGGTCCGCAGTGATCCCCATTGATCGGAATATATACCCGGGTTGTTCGTTATCGGGGTTACCGCGAATCCGTCGTCCTCTTGTGCCGATCTGTAATCAGCATTTTTGCATGAGAACATGAGTCTAGCGAGCGGATGTAGTTTTGCTAGCGTTTCTTTTCTCTTGGGACTCGTCGCGCTGGACCGTCGACGGGAGCCGTCATTAATTGTTCCGAAGGCGGAGCGCGAACGTCGAGGCAGTTAAAGAAAAGAAGAGAAATGGACTCCGAACGGGCGGGTTTTGCTTTCGCGATTTTTTTGGTAAGTGGTATTCTTAGTTGTTCATTCTAAAATGTATATTATTTATACTATATTATATTTATATTATTTATATATTCGCATTATTTCTCTTTTTATTTTATTTTGGACAGGAATGGTTGGGCGCCCGTCAGCGGACGCGCGTCCTCGCAGAGCGCCGGTGCCGCCAAGCGGCAGTTCAGTCCCGGCGGTTGTTCCTGCGGATGATCGACGCGTTTTTGAACGATGTATGGCTTTCCGACCGGGGACTGGGGGTGCGGGAGATGTTTGACCGGACTCAGTATCCCGGCTACCGCATTGAGGGCTACATGCTGGCATCGGGACGATGGCTTCCGCCGGGTCCCAACCCGCGGCCGGCCGGGGAAAGTGATACAGACTCGGAGGACGAAGTCTGGGATTACGTCGTGCCGCATCGCCCAGCCAAGCCCTTTCCAGGGTACAGGGCGCTGCCCTGGAATGGCCCTTAAGGGCACATCCGAGTGGACACCCAGTGGGAGTTTGAGTGTCCCGTTTTGAATTTTATTTTCCGCTCGGAGAGCGGAGCGGAATGACTAAATCCTATTTTTGAATTATTGTTTTGAATTGTATTTTGAGTGGAATTGTTTTGAATTGTCTATATTATTATTCCGGATCCATTGTTTTCTTTTTGAGCCAGCTTGTTTATGGTGTATTTTGTGTGAAAATGGTTTTTTTTTTTTTTTTTGGATTAATTTATATTTGAATTTGTTGTTTTCTTTCGAACCCAAATTGTTTGTATTTGTGTGTGACATTATATATATTCTAACCTAATATACCGTGTTTTCCCCTTTTCTACCTTTATTATTAAGTATGATAGTTAGCGCAAGCGAGGGGTCTGTCGGTGAGCCGCTGCCCTCCTCCCCCCTACGTCGGGGTTTCGCTCGTAGCGGATCGCTCGACGTAGGTGAACAGCGGCTGCGACTATGCGCACGTGTCGAGTTCGGCGGATGTTGGTCAGCATCTTGTCTGATAAGGGACCCTGGATTGCATTTTGCACGTTGTCATGCGAGGGAATTCTTTTCAGTTTACTCGCGGATTTCTATGATGGAGCGTCTCGCCAATCTGCCCTCCGCTCTTCGGGTTAATTTATTTCGGGGGTTGTGCCCTTGGTGTCGGATCCCTGACGGTATCGGCAGGTGTCTCGGGTGGGTCGCGTGTTATCGCCGGTGGGTTGAACAAATGACTGAGTTCGAAAATAACTGTTATGTGACGTGTTATTTGTGCGATTCAGTGGTCCACCAATGTGCCTTAGAGTGGCACGCCGAGCGCTGTTTGGCACACTTGCGATCGTTGTTCCCGTTTCGTTTTCGTTTTGGCGGTACGGTCGAGGGAGCGGGAGCCGCCTAGGGCTTTCGCTTGACGCTCGTAGCGATAATAATAATGATAGTCATGAAGGTTAATACTAATAATAATAGTGATGAAAGTTAATACTAATGATAATAGTGATAAAAGTTAATCTGGTATAATATATATATCACTTATTGGAGTTGGATGAGCGGCTGATTAAAGGTAGGGGAAGCCTTCTCGCTTTTTTTTTTTTTTTGAAAATTATTCTCTGTACACAGAAGTTTCAGAGGCGAGTGTTCGCCTCCCCAGTCTCCGCTGGGTATTTCCTGTTTTCCCCCCTTTTTTTTCGAAATTTATTTTTGTACAGATTTTCTGTACACAGAAATTTCCGAGGCGAGTATTCGCCTCCCCAGTCTCCGCTGGGTATTTTCTGTTTTTTTTTTTTTTTTTTTTTTTTGAAATTTATTTTTGTACAGATTTTCTGTACACAGAAATTTTCGAGGCGAGTATTCGCCTCCCCCGTCTCCGCTGGGTATTTTCTGATTTTTTTTTTTCTTTGTACATATTTGTTTTCCTTTTGTACACCGGGTATATTCCCACCACGGTAATACTGTTTGTTAGCCGACCATGCTAGTTGATATGCCGGAGAGTCGAACGCCCGCACAAGGCAGGCGCGACCACCGGGGCGAGGAGTCCGGGGGGGGGCCCGCTCGACGGTAGTCGGAGAGAGTCGGCAGGTCGAGAATCGCGGCCTGTGACGAGGATAGCCGCGGCATTGGCGCAACCTGCCTCGTCGCGGTGCGGCATAGGACTCTGTGGTACTATGTCCCTCGGTGTGGGCGCCATGCCGCGTCGTCGGTGTGCCGACGCACACACCTAGCCTGGCGTGTGGGACGTCCGTGTGCGGAGCTCCAGCTTGCGCTTCGGGCACCGAGTATAGCTAAAGTGGCAAATCCATACTCCGTGCCACGGCTGTTCGCGCGCTACCATGGGTCGCTATATGACTTATTTGCCTTTTAGGCTTTCATACGGTTATATGTATATATGTTTTCCTTATTTCCTATTCTTATATGTATTCTTCCGTGTACACTTATTTTATTTCTGGGTATGTATATATATATATATATATCTGGTCCTATTTATTTACGCGTATATGTATTATTATATTTATATTTTGATGCGTATATTCCTTCTGGATTTATATACGTGTAAGTCCGTTTTTATTACGTGCTCCATGCGAAGGTCGCCCGCGATGATTATGAGGCGGCTGTAACCCGATATCGGCGGGTTGGCGAGCATTCGCCTCGCCGGTTGTCAGCTGGGATTTTATTCTCCTAATCATAATAAGGTTTCACCTTATCTACGTGCACAGTTCTTTTTATGCCAGGTCTGATTTTCAGCCGAACATTATTTCTCGGCAGTACCTTTACGACTTGATATGGTCCTACGTATTCGTCGTCGAATTTTCCGGTTTTCACCGATTTTTCTAGCCATACGTAGTCGTTGACCTGGTAAGAGTGTCGTTTGACTCTGCGATCATAATATTTTTTTGAGCGGTGTTTAGCAGCGATTAAGTTGTTTCTCGCAGTCTCGCTCCATGCTCTTAGCCTTTTAGTCAAATCGATGAAATAATCATCGTACGTGCGATCCTTGGGCCCGTAATTAAATTGTGACGGTATTCGAGCCTTTTTCCCGAATACAAGTTGGAAGGGAGAAAACTTCGTGCCCTCGTGCGTGCTTGTGTTGTATGATAGCATCGCCGATGGCACCCAGTAGTCCCATTCCCGATGTATACCGATGTATTGTTTTAAATATTCGGTGAGCACGTGATGGCTCCGTTCCAATGATCCATTCGACTGCGGATGGTATGCAGTAGTCGTGTAATGTTTAATTCGGAATATCTTTGCGAATTCCTTGAAAATTTCACTGATGAAATTCCTTCCTTGATCGGAGATGATAACTTTCGGTGCTCCGTATATACAGATGTATTTAGTGGCGAGCGCTGACGCGACGTCTTTCGACGTTGTTTCAGCTAGAGGTATTGCCACCGAATATTTTGTAAGGTTATCCTGGATTGTGAGGATATTTTTGTGACCGGATCGGGTGACTGGTAACGGGCCATAGATGTCGATGGATATCGTCTCAAATGCCTCTATCGGGGTATCTGTGATAACCATGGGCTCGCGGTGTTTGACGCGTACCAATTTTCGTTGTTGACAGTGGATGCAGTGTTTAACGAAGCGTTCAATGTCCTTTTTCATTCTTTTCCAGTAGTACAGTTGCGAGATACGTTGGTAGGTTTTGGTCACTCCTTTGTGTCCTCCTATAGTAGAACCATGATTTTCTAGGAGTATCTCGTCTCGCTCCAAGGGGCCGGGTACTATTAGTGCGCCCGTACAGACAAAGATTTTCATGTCTGTTCCTCTGAACGTTGATGTTATTGTTTCGATGATGGCTCTACGATCTATGGAGCCGAAAGAGTCGTTATCGAGCGAGATGCGGAGTATGTTAACATCGTGTTTCCTCATCAGTTCTCGTAGCGTGGATAAGCTAGACCGGATTATTTCGTTGTCTAGCATCGAGGTGAATCGTTCCCCGTACACGAGGCCGTAGGAGTACAAATCTCTCTTCTTCTGCACCACCACTTCGCTGGTCGAGGCGTTTTGATTGGCCACCTTTTTCCAGTCGATTCTGTCCTTTTCGACGAGCAGTCTAGCAGCACGAGATGTGAAGGTTAGATCTCGTGGGTACCAATACGCGACGCTCGCCGGTCGCTGCAACAGGTGTTCGTTGACGATGTGGACCGGGTTCTCCTCTGGAGGATTTTCGTCCATGTCCATAGGCTCGGGCTCGTCGGGACTGTCAGGCGGTCTATCGGTCTGCAAGGATGTTGTAGACCCGGGGTCCATCGACTCGACTTCCATAACGTCAGGCAAACGAGGCTCCTGAACCTTTTCGGGAGTCTTTGGTGAAGTCGTAGGCCCGGGTACCGTTGCTTCGGGGGAGCGAGGGCTCTGTGCCGGTTCGGGCGCCCCTTGAATGGTAGACCCTAAGCTGCCCGGCGGCGAGTTCTCTATTTCGGTTTGTAGACCATCTCGTTCTGGAGTACCCGACGAGGTCGTTTCCGATGTTGATGAGTCTGTCGACGGTTCGTATACCGAGCCGGGAATTTCCGAGACCGTCATCCCTCCGTCCGGCGACTGCATATAGCTGTTCGATTCCGACGGGAGGAGAGGAACTCGAGGTTTTGGTTCTATATTCCGTTGTTTTGGTGTGAGGGGAGGAGAGACGACCTCCTCGATGATGTCCTTCATCCGTTCGTCTACGTCGTCGGATGAGTCGAGGATGCTGCTGAGTTCGTCAGGGATCGGCAGCACCCAGCGTTCTCCCATCCGCTCGTCTTCATCTTCGGACGAGTCGAGGATGCTGCTGAGTTTGTCAGGAATCGGCAGCACCCGGCGTTTATTCGTTTCTTCGTGTTGTGGACTTCCGGCGGTTTCTTCGTGTTGTGGACTTCCGGCGGTTTCTTCGTGTTGTGGACTTCCGGCGGTTTCTTCGGGTGGTAAGTCGGGAGATCTTAAAATTTCTTCATATGGGTCATCCCAATTGGTGCCGTCGGTGTCCCACCAAAATTCGTGATCTTCTTTTTCGACCATTCGTTTCTTCAGCTGGGGTCGTTTTTGAAGGTCGGAGTCATCGGATGGAGGATGGCTCCGCTTCTTTCTCCTTCGACGCACCCTTTGTGCTATGCCGTCGTCCGAACAGGACGAGGTGTCAGGCTCGCGTCTGCAGGCTCGTTTAGGTTGTCTGCGAACCCTTGGAGGAGGCGAGTCCGAGGACGAGTCTGTCTTTCGTTTGGTCTTTGCAGCTCGTACCGAGACAGCACGCACTTCCGTCGCTACTGACGGGGGGTTGCGCGAAAGGGCGTCGGCATTGGTGTTAATCCGACCTGGTTTATATTTTATTTCGTAGTCGCAGCCGTCTAGGATTTCTGCCCATCGACGTAGCTGCGAATTAGGGTCTTTTAGCCCCTTAATCCACGTAAGGGGTTTATTGTCCGTTACTAGAATAAATTTCCTACCATATATATACGATCGGAAATTTTCCAATGCGTATATTATTCCTAGCATTTCCTTTTTTGTCGCATCGTACCTTGTTTCGGTATCGGTGAGCGTCCGTGAGAGATAAGCGATAGGAAGGTCTTTGCCCACTTCGCCCTGACTCAGCACCGCGCCGAGCGCGTAATCTGACGCGTCGGTCGTGACGATGAAAGGTTTACTATAGTCCGGGTACTGGAGTATGGGCTCTTCGCACAATTTATCCCGTAACGTTTCGAAGGCTTGTTGTTGTTCGTCCTTCCATTCGAAGGGCGTGTTCTTTTTCAGCAAGATTGTTAGTGGTTTCGCGATAAGGGCAAAATTTTCGATGAAGCGTCGGTAATATCCGACGAGTCCCAAAAATTGTTTAATGTTTTTGACATTCTTTGGGACTGGAAAATTTTTTACGGCGACCAACTTTTGAGGGTTGGGTCTAACCCCTTCGCGACTAATTATGTGGCCGAGATAGACCACTTCCGGTCGAAGGAACTCGCATTTGTCAGGCTGGAGAGAAAGGTTGGCCTTTGACAGGCGCCCAGCGAGGCGTCGGAATTTCCGTGCGTGTTCCTCTAACGAGTCGGCGTAGATAACGATATCGTCTAGGTATACGAACATTTCTATGCCTTGTAGACCCGTGAGAACCTGGTCCATCAGCCGTTGAAATGTAGCCGGGGCATTCTTTAATCCGAAGGGCATACGATTGAACTCGTAGTGTCCGTGCGGTGTGGAGAATGCCGTCTTCGGCCGATCGTCTGGGTCCATTGGTATTTGGTGGAACCCGGACGCGAGGTCAAAAATCGAGAAATATCGGGCTTTACCCAATTGGTCCAAAATGTCGGTTATGTTTGGTAACGGGTAGGCGTCGGCGACCGTCTTTTCGTTTAATTTACGAAAATCGATGACCATTCGCCATTTTTTTGCGCCATGTGAATCGGCCTTTTTCGGGACGATCCAAATCGGCGAGTTGAAAGGAGATGTGGATAGCTGGATAATATCCTTGTTCAGGAGGTCATTGACCTGTTTGCTAATTTCTTCCTTCATATTTTGTGGGAACCGATATTGTTTGGTGTTAATCGGTAAATCATCGGTGGTATATATTTTATGCGACACCACGTTTGTTTTCCCGAGCGGCTGACCGGGTATATGGAACAAGTATGGCCGCTCGCTTATCAAGGAGATAACGTGCTCGCGTTCCGGCGGTGTCAGGTGGTCCAGCCGCAGCAGAGGCAGTAGGTCGGCCATCATGCCGCGGTGGCTGCCTTCGCTATCAGCACGTGCCGCGCGGCAACTGACACCGTCGTACTCGGCCTCGAGGTGTTCGTCGGACGTCTCGGAGGATTCTCCGAATTGCTCGGACTTTTCCGAGGATTGTTCGACGTACTCCTCGAACGGCTCGAGCTCGACGCGAGGCACTACGAGAGTAATCTCTGTATCCATAGTGTTGATGACATAGAGGTATGCGCGGCCATTGTGGTTCTTGACCAGCGCATTTCCGCAGTATATTCCCTCGGCGAAGTCGATTTTTCCGACGTAGCCGACAGGAAGGTCATTCGTGACCTTGATTGTCATTAATTTTTTTGTTCTTGCCGGGACGTCGATCGTTTCGGTGTCGATGAATGGAATAATTCGGAAGGGTTCCGGGACTATTATCCATCCGTTCGAATAGCTTATGTCTGCCTTATAATGTCGAAAAAAATCGCGTCCGAGTAATCCGTCTTCCGTTATGCGGAAATGGTCTGAAACGACGTGAAATTCGACAGGCAGACCGTTTACTTCCAGTACGACTGATCCCAGAGAAAAATCACGGCCATGAGTCACGCCGGAAATTTCGTAGATAGTCTTTTTATCGATCTTTATATCTGGTAAAAGCATTTTACTTTTTATTATCGATATATCCGAGCCATTATCGACGTAAAACATCGCGACATCGTCTCGAAGATCCGGGGACGAGAGTTTTACAACGCTGTCCTCACGGAACGGACATTCGCGAATATGGGCTTTACGGATTTCGACTCTGTAGTTTTCTGCGCCTTCGTCTTGTCGCTCGACGTCGCGCTCCGCCGAGCCCCTTCGGAGTTTAAAGCCTCCGAGGGCTTGGTCTCGCTTTTGGTGGGTCTCGAGGCACCGCGATCGCGGCTGTCTACTGATTGGTCCCGCGAGTCGCGTGACGTTTGCGACACGTTTGAGCTGTCTCTATTCCCGCGGTACGAATTTTTCTTATTTCCTCGGGACTGATGTTTTGATTTTGGTTTTCGGTCGTCGTCGCTCGAATCGGATGACGACGAGCGCGACGATTTCTTATTTTTATAATTTTTCCTTTTCGAACTCGAATTCTTGTCGTTGTCTTTTTGATTACGGCGGCGAGGCGAACGACGGTCTTCATCCGAGCCTGAGCTGTATTCGCGACGATCGGTTCGAGATCGGTTATTTTCTCGCGACTTAGCGTTATAACTCTTGCGTTTGGACTCGGTGTCGGATTCTTTCGTCCTTTTTGTATCGTCCCGATCATGAGACTTGTTTTCGCGCCGATTTTTGTAGTTTTCTCGCGAATAGTCGCGCGAAGAGTTTCGAAATCGATTATTCGAGTCGGAGCGATGATCGCCGTTGGATTCGCGACTGTCGTCTCTGGGTCGGGGATTCTCGCTGTTCTTCTCGCGTTGACGATCGCGTTCTTCGTACTTTTTCCGATTTTGCAGCTTCCAGCAGTCTTCAATGGTGTGACTGGGGTGCTTGCAATATCGGCAAAATTGTTCTTTCTTCGCGTCTGCGTAGTGTACGCGGGCGGTTGGACTGCGGGAACGCGAGTGGTGGTGAGATCGTGATGTTTCGCGCTCGCGATCGCGGCTGGGACGCATCGCAGATTTTAGCGAGCCGTCACGACTTCTAGAATGGTCGCGTTCGGTATCGGTTTCGCGGTCTCGTGATCTTCTTCTCGAGAAATGAAGGTCGAATTTTTCGCGATTTTTTCGAACGCGTTCGCGATCCTTGAAAATTTCTTCGGCTTCTCTCGCGTAGGCCATAGCCTCTTCGAGGGTGGAGGGTTCTTTTTGCCACACGATATCGGCCAAACTTTCCCTGAGACCTTTGTTAAACCTCTCGAGGGCATTTCTGCGATTTTCGGCCTGTAGTTCGGCTATTACCGCTGCCGATCGGTGTTCGCTAATCACGCTTTGATGTAACTGCTCGGTGATTCGCTTGATTCGCGCGGCGTAGTCCGATATCGACTCATGAGTTCCCTGGGCCATGTCGGCTAGTTCGACTTTCAGGGCGAGAGTGCCTCTTTTGTGGGAATAGAGCGAGATTAGGTCGTCCAGAATTTCCTGGACGGAGGTGTACTCGCTGCGCCGAGGGTGTATCTGGCTACGAGCGTCGCCTTTAAATTTATTAAATAAAAGGTACCGGAATTTCGCGAAGTCTGCCACCTCCAAGGTCGACATCGCGTATTTGACGTCTGATACGAACTCTTCGACGGGCATGTTTCGACCGTCGAAGACCGGAATCGGAATGAGCGACTTCATGAGCCAGTCATTGTCGCTTCGCAAATTTAACCTACGGAAGTCTGACATCATAGCGATGTCAGCGTTTGGAATAACAGGCGGGGGGGCGGTGGCGGACGCATCGGATACGAGCCACCCCCCGAGTGGTAATTTTGAAAATTTTGAGACGAGTTAAAATTTTGACTATACGTCGACTGGTTTGACGGAAGGTCGGCATCGATGCCGGGACCGGAACTGCGAGCGGTTGGGCCAGTAGTTTGCCGCAAACCTGTCGTTATGTTTTGTTGAAATTGGGGTTGATTTGCGTGGAGGCTCGCATGTGGGTTTAGCGGTAGGTTCGGGTTAAGCGATGGATTTACGTTTACCATCGCGCTCGCATGCGCGCCGTTGTTGTCCGCGCATTCACTATCGTTATGCGACAGAGGGTCAGGGGTGTTCGAGCGAGATCGAGACATGGTACTTAGGGCTAACTTACAACTATTTCAAGGTTCAGGATACGGGAAGAAAATTGAGATTTACTAAAATAAAATATTCGAATATCTCGAAAGAATTCGGTATTTTATTCGAAATTCGAAAATTTCAATATCTCGAAAGAATTCGAGATTTTATATTAAAGTTTGAAATTCGAATATTCTCGAAAGAATTCGAGATTTATTTTTGAAATTTAAAAATTTCAATATTCTTGAAAGGATTCGAGATTTTAGTTCAAAATCTGAAAACTTGAATTTCTCGAAATGATTCGAGATATATTTTAAAGAATTTTTAGAATTCGAATATTCTCGAAAGAATTCGAGATTTATTTTTAAAATTTGAAAATTTGAATTTCTCGAAAGAATTCGAGATTTATTTTTTTAAAAATTTGAAAATTTGAAAATTTGAAAGGGATGAGTCTTTAGGATAGGGTGGATTATCCAGGGAGAACGGAATTCCAATTTTCAATAATAAACCGTACTTACACGATTGCTGCGAGGAATATTGCGAGCCCGACGATCATCCTGTCGATTGAAGTCGCTGGTGCGGGTTCCTGTGGACCGATGACTTCTTGTTTCTTTCTTCTTTAAATACACTTTCGAAGCACTGGTAACCTGTCTATATAGTCCGCGTTACTGCACTTTAAAACGGAACACGGAGAAAAATCCCAAATTCTGACACCAAAAATTATCTGTTACGTCTCAGCGGTCTATTTTAAAATGCTCGAGACTTGTGCTCGTCGAGTCGCGGCGAATATGATGCTTGTCTGCCGCGATATGAGGTGCTTTAAACCTTATCGCGCGCAGCTCAGAGGCGAGAGCCGGATCGCGAGCCTCAGAGGTCGAAGAACTAGAAGGACGTGTACGTAACTAGATATATATATAGGGTCCGTTCTCCGTACGGAATAATTATTCTGTTCCGTCAAACACTTTAATTTATAATTGCAGTTTTATTTGAATTAAGTATAAAATGCGGTTTAACAAAACAATGACACTTGTTACCGTGCGAAATAACAAACAATTATTTTAGTTTAAATCGAGTTTATCTCGATAGTTAAAAACGTTCGCTTTAGTTTAAGTCGGTTTAAGAGTTTTAACGATTTATTATAACTGTCGGTCGAGTTCCGATCAGTTCGAGAGTTAGAGTTTTAACACTTGAAAATGCTCGTTGATTTATTTGAGTAGACTGGTAGAAGACCAGTCGACTGTTCCGTTCCGGGTTTCGATCAAGACTTTTTTAATATTGGACTGCCGATAGAAGACCGGTCAGTCCAAGGGTTCGGTAGAGACTGACTAATTTCTGTAGGACTAATTGCCGTGAAGCGGCCAAAAATGCTGAGCTCGCGCGCCACGCGCGAGCATAGAAAAAACTCGAAAGTGGGCAGAATGAAGTAAAGCAGACGCTCGCGTCTGGCGCGAGCGGATATGGATTGCAGAAATCCGATATTAGCGTCCGGTCGTGAGAAAGAAAAATCGAAAGACCGGGCGACAAAATTGAGTATGCATAATTCGAGCGTGAGAAAAGAAGTATGCAAAATTTGAGCGTGAGAACGGCGAGTTGAAATAAAATAATCGTATATTAGTTAAAATAGCTGAGTCTCACGAAAAGAGTTTGAATTATTTAGATTAAACTTATTGTTAACTTCCAAACTAAACTAAACAGAGGGGCAGGACGTAACAGTGTGTATTTGTTTGTGTGAAGTATAGTCCTATTACTGTGGTTTATCATATTGTCTGGTAGTTCAAGGGGAAAAAAGAATTTGCAATTTGTTTCGTTCTATTAAGTATCTGAGTGGCCTGGTGTTTGTCTACATTCTGTCTTTTTCTGGGTATCCGTTTTATTAATTTTTTTAAAAATATTTTTAATGTGTTAAGAGTGATAATTGTCTGTATAGATAATAGATAATTGTCTGTACGTGCAGGAGTTAATTTACCTTATGTCTGATCTTAACTTAAATGTTAATGAATATTTTCCTAATATTTCCTAATATTTTAATGATATTTTGCTATTTTTATGATTATTTTTTGTGTGTGTCGATGATCGGGATGTTCATTTAAGTCAATAATTCGTATTATGCGCTTCCAGGCGATATTCCGCGATTTGATGTTAGTTTCGATAGAAAGTTACTGATAGTTTCTGGTAGCACTTTGTTGTGCGGTATTAGTATCATTGGCTGATAATTGTTAGCTTTCGATCCGGTGATATTTATGTTTTCGGGCATTGATGGTGATCTAAAGTTCGGTTGCACTGGTGTTTCTCCAGGATGTTGCTCGGAATTATTTAGTCATTTAGCGTTTATCGATGGTAGCCTGATTTTGCAATGCACGAGCGTTGGTGCGTCCATTTTGGATTTCGTTGCACATTCAACACAGCTGAAAGGTGATGGTAAATTTCCGAGTTCTGAGTCGTTTCTGGAAATCGGTGGTGATCGGAAGTTCGGTGGTACTTCCTGTGGTATGCTGTTTTCATTTTTCTCCGATGCGCTTGTTTCTCGATGCCAAGGTGGAACGAATTCTCGTAAATCAAATGCTATTGGTGGTGATAGCGTTTCGTTTGTTGTATCGCTATTTACTGATTGATTTTCAAGTTTCGCATCGTCCTTATGTTCTTGTGACATTTCGGGATTCAGTTGTATTGATGGTTGTACTGAATCTTCCGAATTTGATATTTTTTCGTCACGAGTTGGCAGTGAGTTGTCAAGTTGTACTGATATTCGTACTGTTTTCGGAGGGCTATCCTTTCCCTGTGTAGTTGTTGGAGGAGATCTGAAGGTTGGTTTTACGGGTGGTTTACCACTATTTTCGTCACCAGACGATTCTCCGATGTTCGTCAGTAACGTTTTGAATCCTCGTTTGTTGGAATTTACGTTTTCGGATTCTGTGTCGTTTTCCGTTTCATTTTCCTGTTTTTTCGCCATATAGTTGTCGTGCTTTCGAGTTTCTATGCATTTGTCATCGATATCTTCGATGACGGTACCATCAGCTTCACCGTATGAGTTGCCGGGATTTCCACCTAGATTGCTTTCCACTCTGTTTCCGTCGTTGCATTCGCTTTTGTCACCGTATAAGTAGCCGGCTTTCCCGTCAGGGCTGACTTTTTCACGAATCTCGCTTTTGTTTAGCTGCGATAAGCTTTCTGTTTTATTTGGACTTATTGGGCTCTTTTCTATTTGTTGCCTCGTTGGGCTTTTTTCTTTTTGTTGCCTCGTTGGGCTTTTTCCGATTTGTTGCCTCGTTGGGCTTTTTTCGATTTGTTGCCTCGTTGGGTTTTTTTCGTAGTCCTCTTCATCTTCTGTTGTGCTATCTTCTATATCCGTATATTTATATTTTATTTCTGTATCATCTCGTTTCCTGATTTGTTTGCGTGGTTCGTTTATTTCTCTACCTTCGGCTTCAGATGAGTCCATTAGACATTTTTGAATCGATTTCCGTTGTAGTTTGATTCTGCGTATTCCTTTTAATTTTTGCCTGGTCGGTTTCCGTGTTGGTATTTTTATGAGTTCAGCTTCGTTTTCTGATGTTTCAGTTTGCGGTGTTTCGTCGTCAATGGATAAATCAATTTTTATCGGTACACTCTCCGTTATTTGTTTTGATTCTGTCTTTTTCGGTAATTGGTTTGTTTCTTCTTGTGATTGCTTTGTCTGTTTAAGGAGAACTTGTTCAGTTTTTTCGACACTTACGTCGTACACTGTTGAGACTTGATTACTGTTGCGAAGTCTCGTGGAGCACTTTGCTTCTTTTTGTTTAAGTATGCGTTGAAAAATCTGTTCGATCTGTGCTATATCGAGGCTCGACTGTTGATCGGATTTTTGGCGATTTCGCGAATCGCTGAGCCTGCTATCTCGTGATTTGTTTCGATAGTTTCGGTCACGTGAACTGTCTCGATAATTTCGGTCGCGTGAACTATCTCGATAGTTTCGATTGTACGAGTTGTCACGATATTTTCGGTCGTTTTGATAATTGCGATCCCGCAAATCGTCGTGTCGCGAGTCGTTCTGATTGTCACGTGGATTGTTATAATTATCGCGCGAGTTGTTGCGGGAATTGTTGTGAATGTCATGCGAATTGTTGTAATTGTCACGCGAATTGTTTTGGTAGTTATCTCGTGAGTGACTTTGATATTGACGACCGTTAGCGCCAGTGTTCGTGTTTTCGCGTAGTTGTATGGAATAACAGTCCGATGTCGAATGTGTAGGGTTTTCGCGATGTACTTCGCAGAATTTAAGTCCGTTACTGTTGGTAGCCTGAGTGAATCGAAATTTGGCTGTTTCCGAGCTTTTATCCCTGGTTTCCGATTGGTCGCGTTTCGATGTTTGGTGCATAGTTTGTCTGCGGACTAGTTCGTTTTCGATGTTTAATGCCTCGTCAATTGCATCGTCGAGGGTTGGAAATTTTTTTAACAAGAGCAAATTTGCAACTTGGTCACAAAGTCCACGGATAAAGGATTTAATTACTGTTTGGTTTACTTCTTGCAATCTGTTTTTCAGGTACTGTTGTTTTTCTTGATCTGTGTATAGTTCTTTGAGGTGCTCTTCGATTCTTTTGATGATTTTTCGTGTACGCATTGCGTAGTCCCTAACAGATTCGTTGTAATGTTGTACGTTAGACGTCAATTCTAATTATAAATCGGATAATTCTACTGGTTTTTCGAAGGCATTTCTGAGATCTCTCAGGAGCGCTTCGAGTGAGAGATGCGTTTTCGAATCTGCTATATCTGCAGCCGATCCAAATAGTTTTAGAGAAATTATGTTTAAAAATCGCAGTTGGTCAATTTCGGAAACCATCTCTGCTACCTTTCTACAAGTGCGTAGAAAGTCGTGAATTGGTATATTTTCACCATCGAACGATGGTATTGCGCTGCAAACATCGCGAAACGCAATATTATTGGTTGCCATAACTGATGATTATGTAAATGTTTGATAAATTTTCAAAAATTTGTAAAAATTGTAAAATATAAAGACTATTTCTATTGTAAATGCTGAAGAGTTTTATCTAACATGTGTAAAAAAAAATGAATTGAAATCGAAACGGTAATTGTTTAATATTCGCAAAAGTTGATAATGCGCAAAACGGAAAATAAATTCGAAGTTATATAAAACAAATTTTAATTGAATGAAAATAAGGTTTTATTAACATTGAGAAAAAGGTTTAAAAAATGTATTAATTTGGATAAAGTGTGTTAAATTTTGTTCGCAAATATTGTTATTTTTTTGTTTTTGTTTCTGTTTTTTTATGTAATTTTATATATTAAGATTTTTTTTTACTGATATCTATCAATTTTGTATTAATTTTTTATTCGCTGCCATGTGTCGCACGTTTATTTTATGTGGAAGTGAAAAGAAAGGCAAAAAGAGAATTGACGTATTGGAGAAAAAGGGGACTTTTTATATATTTTTTTTTAAATCCTTATGCTAAAATATATGATCGAATGTGTGAAAAAAAAGACTGGATTGAATTCGAAACTGACATTATTTAATATTCACACCAAAAAAAAAAGAATACTTTGGTAAAGGGCAAAATGAAAATAAAATTTGAAGTTATACAAGACAAAATGTAGTTAAATGAAGAGACAAAAAAAGATTTTGTTAATGCTCAAAAAGGTTTGAAAATGTATTGTTATTTGTAAATATTGTTTAAAAATATTTGTAATGCTCTAGTCGAAGTTTTATTCAAAATTGTCTTTTTTTTAAATTACTTTATTTTTATTTTTTTTTTAATTCGCATCCATACAATTTTTTTCTATTTTGGTTATACTTTTTTTTGTGTATTTCGATAAATGTTGTATTATTATTCTCCTTAATCTTTCGCTGCCATCTACGTGAGGCGCGTTTACTTTGTGTTGAAGTGAAGCAAAGGACAAAAAGGGATTTTACGTGTATATTTGAGAAAAAGGGATTTTTTTTTATTTTTATTTATTTTTTTTACTTGTTCCGCATGACGCCATGAGTTACGGTGGACGTACGTCGTGACATGCGCTACGAGTACGTAACAAGGTTGCTGCGATACGTTTTCGTGAGTGGATGCTCATAATTCACGTATTAAAAACAAATGTAAAATAAGTAACAACAATAATAATTGGCTCAATATACGTTACACACTGTCAAATAATAATAACAAAAATAATTTAATTAATTGGTTGGTACTCACCTGTACGATGACGATAAATAATAATTTTATTCAACTTTGGTCGGTTTTTGTTGGATTTTTTTTTCGGTTTTCCCTGTCGTGTCGTCCTTCCTTCCTTCCTTCGTTGGATTTATGGATTTATCAAACTTCCTTCTGGTTTTTATTGAATTTCTGGCCGTTGATAAATGCTGTAGAAATGTTGATGCTGAATGTTGTTGATTGCCTTGATTGTTAATTCTTCAATTGCGTTTGTTTTTTGTTTCTTTATGTTTTTTTTTTTTTTCACTAGTTTGATGTGCGAGCGGGACTCAAGCACGATTAATCGGGTTGAGCTTCTTTTTTTTCCACTGTGGTTCACTTTTTTTTTTTGTCACTGATGTTCAATTTTTTTTTCTTGTTTTTGGTAGTTCGCTTTATTTTCTCTTTTTTCACTGCGTAGTGTAGTGCAAACTAAACTCGAGCATGGTTAATCGAGTTGATTTTTTTTTCACTGTTTCACTTTTTTTATTTCTGTGCGAGCGCATCTCGAGCACTTTTTTGTATGTGCACTGTTTCGCTGGTCGTTGCACTGTATATTTTTTTTTCACTTCCGTTTTTTGGGTGCGAGCACGGCTCGACCACAACGTTCGATCGATTTTTTTTTCTTTTTTTTTTTGAAAATTCAAAATTATTGTTTTTTTTTTTTTTAAGTTGAGAAATTTTTTTTGTGTGGCCGTGTTTGTTTAGTCCGCCACTTCTGACACCATGTGATGTCAGGACGATGCGGGTATAAATGAATTGTCGTTGGATATATATATATATACTTTGTTTATTTGAATCGCAGCGGTTAATTAGGAGAGTTTCGGGAGAGTGTACCGTTTGACTGCTCGAGCTGGACTGATGATCGGAGGTGCGAGGCTGAGGGCCTCGGACCCCGTAACAAAGCCGCGACGGACTGTCGCGACGCTCGCGATAAGGGCCTTCTCACGCCTCTAAGCCGCGAGGCCGGATGCAGATAACCTGCAGGGCTTCTCTGAATTAAGATGCGGCGGAAAATAATAGCGCTCGCGATGGATAATAATTTCGAAGAGGCTGGGGCCGTTACATCGGATTAAAAAAAAAAAAACAAAGTGGTTGTGCTGGAACTATGTATAAAAAAAGTGCTGTATGTGAAAAAAAAGAGAATCAAAGTGAAGACCGCGAAAAAGAAAAATTAGTGACAATTATTAAAAAAAAAAAAAAAAAATTTACCTCACCTCAACGAACATCTTTAACGGCTCACGAACGTTATTGGCATTCACACGGACATTTACGGACATCTCAACGGATATTCTCAACATTTTCAACGGATATTAACAAATTTCACGAACTATTGGCATTTCACGGACATTCTCAACACTTTCAACAACGCAACACCCAATAAAAACGAATTATAAAATCAAGGAAGGAAGGAAGGAAGGAAGTCGAACAAATACAATAAAAAAAAGAAAAAAAAATCTTTCATGCAACTACACATTCCAATAATCTTGGCACTGTAAGTACCCTTTAAAATTTTATTTTTATTTTTCTTTTCTATTCGTTTTTTTATGCTGCTTGAGTAATTAACGCAACGATAACTAACAAAAACAATAAATAAAAAAAAACAAAAATCATATACACCAGAGCAAAGCCGATGGCAAACCAATGACACCGGCCTATTGTGCCGCTGCTGCGACTATCGCCCTCTCACTCTATACTCGCACGCCGGGCGTGCTCACGTCATCCCGGTAGGGAACCCTTGACAAATATACAGGGCGACACAAAAGTTCTACGCTATACTGAGTTTTTCTCTTTAACTCTCTCCCCGTAGTTTCACAAACTAAACAATAAATTATTTTCAAACTCCCCTTTTACAAAAACCAAAAAGAAAACGCCGAATTCAAATAACTGTTAAAAAAAAATAGTAATAATAAAAATAAAAAAAAATAAATAAATAAAAATAAAATTTTCTTTTCTTTTCCAAAACAAATAAGGAGGAATATTTTTTTTTGTGTGTTCAAATAAATAGAATATTATTTAATAATCTAATAAGGGAAGGTACTAATTGAAATAATTTTTTCAAGTTAAATTCATTCATTTAATTCATTCATTAATTCATTTTTTGAAGTTAAATTCATTATTTTCAACGAAATTTCTTTTAAATTTTAAATTAACTAAATTAACAACTTACAAAAGAAAAGACATAACTTCCTTGTTCAAAAAAAAGAGAGTAAAAATAATACCTTTCTAACTGAACCAGTTACAGTAACTCGCAAACATTTCTTCCCCGTACCCACGACCACCACCGCGTCGCCACAGACGCCGAAATTCGACGTCGGACATATTTACACCTGCGCTATTCGACAATATTCAACTCAGAATGCCAAACGAAAATGGCAATACCTTTACATTTCGCGATGCCTACAAGGCTTGTAACAGGAGCAGATTCCTCGTACAATAATTCCCGTATTTGTGCGCCTCCTTATGAGGACAGGGCACTCAAACGGAAGGATTCGTGGTCTCGAGCGTTAAGGAATTGTGGGCTGGTGTGTCAGAGACGATTTTTTTATGCGATAATAATTTCTTTATTCATACAATGACATGCTTTCAAGTGATTACCAGTTCTTGAGTCGGGTCGTTATATTTATTATTATTCCCGGTGTCTTGTCAATTGATACAAAATTTGTGAGAAACAATTCTTCTGTTGCTCCGATTTATTTCTATTTACCTAGAATCATTTAATTGCTTGAAACCGGAATATTTAATCGAAAAGGGTTTATTCGCGTGTAATAGTGCGACGCATGCGCGGGCGGCTTCTCGATCGTCGCTCAGTCCAGCTGGTCGTCGCGCCCGGCTGTATTAGCTCTGACGTCACACGTCGATCCACGGTGACAGCTCGCTCACTTCGCGATTTGCAATTGGTGTTTATTTGATAAGTGGACGTTTTTACCTTGTTTTGATGGTCTAGGAGCCTTCAGGGGAAGTGAACTAAACCCTGGACGTGACTTTTTCAGATCCTTGGAGTCGTAATATTATTTCGGAATCTTACGGCTTTTCTGACGGTCACTTTCGTCACTTTACCGGTTCACTCCGACTGACGCTTTGCTTCGCTCACGTCACTTGCGAGTCCTAATCCGTCCTGCTCACTCGTACTGTGCTAAGTTCCAAGTTAAGTTCGGTACAAATGTTTAAGTCCGAATTGGCACCTTTCGTATGGGGTCACTTGTCACGGGAAGTTCTACGTCAAGTATCACCAAATTTATAAGTCCAGATCGTCACCAATTTCTATAAGTTCAAGCCGGCACAAATTTCACAAGTTCAAATCGGCACGAATTTTATGAGTTCATTCGGCACGGAAATTTATAAGTCCCCGTTGGTATATATAAATTTATATATACCAACATTCGACGGAAAAAAACCCGCCATCGACGTTTTTGTCAGGGCATGCAATCGTGCAAACGATTGCTTGGCCGAAATAGAACGCGAAAAATTGTTTAATATGATCCTGTTCAAATTATCCGACCTAGCCCTTTCCGTAGTAGAAGCCACATCCCCAGCAAATCTTGAGGCCCTCTTAAAAGAACTCAAACGAGCATTTTTGAAAACCGAAGATCTAAACGATCTCGAAAATGAAATAGAAACAACGCCACAAGAATACAACGAAACGGTAGTGGAATACGCAGCACGATTGCGCGAAAAACTCCGAAAAATTACAGACAGATTAAAAGAAACTTATAACTCAGCCGACAAAAGACAGTATTTAGCCGACAGAATAGTAGAAGTTACAGCAAAAACGAAAAGAGCTTACGTTAGAGGCCTTACGCCTGCCATCGGCTCACACCTCATCCTCCACAACGCACAAGAATTCGATGCACTCATCGACCAAGCAAAAACAATAGAACACGAATTAGACAAACAGAAACAGGTACGAAAAAATCTAGCGATCCGCGACGTTCAAATAGCCACAGGTACGGCGAAAGTACAATTCGCAGAAACAACAAACGAGCCCGACAAACACTGGGAATTACACCCTCACATGAAAAATCACACGACCGCGGAGTGCACGACTATCCGTAGAACGCGCGAAAATTTCAGACGCAGACAACAGAGATCATTCTCGGGAACGTTACGACAAAAACAGGCGCGATGACTCACGAGACAGATACAGGAACGACTCGCGAGACAGATACAGGAACGACTCACGAGACAGATACAGGAATGACTCACGAGACAGATACAGGAACGACTCACGAGATAGGTACAGAAACAACTCACGAGACAGATATAGGAACGACTCACGTGACCGATACCGAAACAACTCACGAGACAGGTACCGAAATGACTCACGCGACAGATATAGCGACTCGCGAAACAGACAGTCACGGGACAGATATCGAAACGATTCACGCGACAGACGTTCAGACGATTCACGCGACAAACGACGGGACAGCTCACGTGACAGACGGGACGACTCGCGCGACAAACGCCGAAACACTTCACGAGACCGATCCTCCGACCGCGACGATAAATCCAGCTCACCATCGGAAATCGAAAAACAGCTAAAAACCATGCTCGCAAGCCTGAACCTAAAAAACTAGAAACGAGTTTTACGAACCAGTGCGCCGTAGAACAAATTTTAAGAGCACTAAACAAGACACTAAAAAAAGCAACGATCTCACTAGGAACAACAAAAGGCCATAAGCCGCCATCAATCTGCATAACATCCCCTGAACTGCGCTATAATCCGACGAAATTTTTAATCGATACTGGAGCTCAAATTAACTTGATAAAAGAAAAAACTATCGCACGCAACATAAAAATTGATCCACAAATCATCTACGAATTAACAGGTATCACCGAAGGTAAAGTATACACACTGGGCAAATGTATAATTCCGATCAAATCCGTACAAGTTGAATTCCACGTGGTTTCCGTCAAATTTCCGATAAGGCAGGACGCCATATTGGGCGATGCCTTTTTCAAACAAACACCAGCCGATATTCTTTACTCGAGCGCCTGTATAGCATTCAAAAACCATCGCATACCCAGAGCAAAAAGCGTCATTCACATCAGAATAAAAAACACCGAGATCCAAGAAGGATACGTTCCGCGATTAAAAACTCCGGACGGCATCATTCTTGGCGAAGCCCTTGTGAGAAACAACAATGGAATTGCATACGTGGGCATCATTAATAAAACTAATAATGCCATCGATTTTGAGATCCCGACAGTCGAACTGCAGCCTGTAGAGTGCATCTCTCAGGTTACGACCGAAGCGGAGAATTCTCGTTGTAGCGGCGACGCTCACAGCGCAGTAATTCAAACAACGGTCGCCACGAACACCGTGGAACGGTTCGAAAAACTGAAACCTCTTCTGCATTTTTAAAACCTAAATGAAGAAGAGAAAAATCATGTTTACAAACTCGCGTCGCAAAATCCGTTCTTGTTTCACATACCCGGCGATCAACTAGGACACACGACTCTTCTGAAACACGAAATTTTCACAACGGACGACAGACCAGTGAACATAAAACAATATCGCTTCCCCCAGGTCCACAAAAAGGAGATTCAAAAACAAACCGAGAATTTATTGGAAACAGACATTATACAGCCATCACTATCACCGTACAACTCTCCAGTTTGGATCGTACCAAAAAAATCAGATTCCCAAGGCAACAAAAAATGGCGAATGGTGATAGATTTTCGAAAAATAAACGCAAAAACAACCCCCGACGCATATCCACTGCCAAACATAGTAGAAATGCTGGATCAATTAGGAAATGCTCGTTACTTTTCAACATTAGAATTAGCTTGCGGTTTCCATCAACTCGAAATGCACCCGAACGACAAACAAAAAACCGCATTTTCTACGCCGAGTGGACATTACGAGTTCAACCGTATGCCATTTGGCCTAAAAAATGCACCAGCAACCTTTCAACGATTAATGGATATAGTACTGTCAGGACTCACTGGAAGCGACCTTTTTGTTTACTTGGACGACATCGTAATCTACGCAAACACCCTCGAAGAACACGCGAAAAAATTCAACCGACTGGCAGAACGATTAACGAAAGCAGGACTAACTCTACAAACCGACAAATGTCACTTTCTCAGGAAAGAAGTAACATATCTGGGCCACACAATTTCAGAAAAAGGAGTTCAACCAAATCCTCTAATAGTTCAAGCCGTAAAGGACTTTCCAGTCCCTAAGGATAAAAAAGCCATAAAACAATTTACCGCTCTCGCTGGATATTACAGACGCTTTATTCGAGATTTCGCAAAAATAACAGTCCCCATGACAAAACAATTAAAGAAAGACGCTAAATTCGATTGGACTCAGGAATGTCAAAAGGCTTTCGACTATCTCAAGAGCAAAATTATTGAACGACCAATTTTGCGCTATCCGGACGATAAAAAACCGTTTAAACTCACAACTGACGCTTCAGACCACGCAATCGGCGCAGTACTTAGTCGACAGCACGAAAAATTTGATCATCCGGTAGCCTTTTTCTCGCGAACTCTCTCAAAAGCGGAACAGTCATATGATGCCATGAGAAAAGAATTGTTAGCAATAGTAAACGCAGTGGAACATTTCAAAACCTACCTATATGGACAACGATTTACTCTTATCACGGACAATAAAGCATTAACATATTTAGCAAACAAGGCTGACCTCCCACAACAACTCCAACGCTGGCAAACGACGCTGAACAACTATGACTTCGAAATTCATCATCAACCAGGCAAACTAAACGTCGTCGCAGACGCTTTATCTAGGAATAACGCAACTATTCTTCTCGTTAGACCCCGCGAAAGCTCCTCTGAAAACGCAGAAGAAACATTCAAAAAACCAAACATTTTCCATCAGCCACACACACGCGGCCGCTCATCCGATGAATCATCCGGAAATCCAGCACCCTGGAAAAAACCGCATGAAAACGATTCAGAAAACGAACAGCCACAACAAGGTTCAATGCAGAATAAAAACATAGACACAACACAAAGGAAGGAGAGTGCGGATGTCAGAATGGATCTGACGGTTGACGACGAAACACCACAAACCGAAATTTCGGAAGATGAACTCACCCCAAAAACCCCTAGGACGACAAGGAAACGAAAAAAGGATACTTCTGAGGACGAAAGGAAAACACGAGAACCACGCAAGAAATCAAGGACACGAAAAGAAAAAGTAACAGAGAAATATGTAAAAAACAATGAAGAAGAAAAGAGTAAAAAAGAGAAGAATAAAGAGGAAAAACCGACCGTACAAAGCGAGACTAGAGTGAAAAGTGCAGAGCGCAGAGGACAGAGAGCCCCGCCTGATACAGAGAGAAAAAGTCCACAAATACGGAAGGAAGAAGATACACAAAATGGGAAAACCGATCTGGCAATGCAAAAGGAACAAGATTTACAGCAACGAGATGATCAATCGCCGCCGACAAATATCGGAGAATTGGCCAGCGACGATAAAACCTACGAACCACCGATGCAACCAACGTTCAGGTCACCTTCAATGCACAACGTGGGGAAAGGTAATGAGGAAGCTAGAGCACGAACACCAGTGCAACCGAACTTCCGTCCACCACCCACACCTTTGGAGTGTCGGGAAACAACAACAACACGCCAGCAGTCAGAGAAATGGTTGCCCAAACCGATAAAAAAACGAACAAAAAAGACGCCAAAAGAACCAACCAGGCGCAGCGAAAGGATAGCAAATAGAAAACCAAAACTTCCGGATACTCAACAAAAAAATCAACCCATTACAAAAAGCTTGAACGATCCCAAAAATCTGTCTCCTGAAATGACGGATGACTATTGGGAATCCAGAAGAACTAAGGAAACCCCAGCTGATGACCCTGGTCAATGCTCTCCCGAAATGACGGATGACTATTGGGAATCCCGACGTTACAGCCAGCCATCACCCAGCATGCCAGCTCGCAGTTATGCAAACCCGCAACGCTCATATCCGATTCCTACCCCAGAACCTCAAAATCCCACCTCAACCCCACCAACGAAACACAACCAGGAAGAATCATCAAGAGACGAATCCAACGATACAGACAGCGACTCTCCTTTTGAACCATCAAGTTACCATAGGAAGCGCCTAACGCACACCGGTACACAACCATCGACCAGAGGCGCAACAATAACGGAAGATATGATTATACACGATAACATCGCAATCACACAATTTAACCTTTTAGCTCAAAAAGACAACATAGCATACTTTTTGGCAGCCGATTGTGTGATGAACACTATGGTCATAGAAATATTAGTTGAAAAAAATAAGATCGACCAACAGTCACCGCAAAAATGTAACCCACAGGTTGGAAACATGCTCGTCACGCGCCAAGGAGAAACATGCTACATCGGGATGGTCTGTAAACCAAAATCCACAGACACCACAAACATGCACATGGTGAATAAATGCTTAGAAGCACTCATCAAAATCCTGGAAAAAGAGAAACTGGAATCCTGCACTATGTCAAAAGATCCAAAAATCATCGACGCGACATTGTGGGCAAACATCAAGACCCAGTTAAGAACACTTACAAACAAATCGCGAATAGAGTTCACTATTTGCGAGGGTTTGTTAACGATCCCACCACCCGAAATCAGACGGAACATCATGAAGGAATTGCACGGATCAACAATTGGAGGCCATAAAGGAGTATCAAAAACGTACCAATGTATCCTCTCACAGTATTACTGGAAGGGTCTAAAGAACGACGTTCGGAACTTCATCAGATACTGCTTCGATTGCCAGAAAAACAAGCTGGTACGCGTCAAAAGCAAAGCCCCAATGATCATCACCGACTCTCCATTCGTACCTTTCGACAAAGTTGCAATCGACATAGTTGGACCTTTACGCGTAACAAGAAACGGTTTCACGTATATATTGACAATACTCGATCGTTTTAGCAAATTTAGTATTGCGGTCCCATTAAAAAATCAGACCACTATCGACGTTGCGAAAGCACTTTGTACGACTCTGATATCAACATTCGGCGCTCCTCGCGCTATATTGTCGGACGAAGGCAGTAACTTCATGTCCGAAACCTTCGAAGAATTTGCGAAGTTATTCCAAATTCAACGATACAAAACATCAGCCTACCATCCACAGTCCAATGGGGCCCTGGAACGTAGCCATCACGGACTGATAGAATATCTTAAACATTTCATCAGTAAACACCGTGATTGGGACGAGTTACTACCCTTTGCGACAATGTCGTACAATACAAGCGTGCACGAGACCACAGGCTACACACCCTTCGAACTTGTATTTGGTAGAACAGCCAGAACACCCTCAGAGTTCCCACCACCGGAAAAGGTAGTTACGTATAATGACTATCTGAACCAAGTGGTACAGAACCTGAAGGACCTCCGGCAATTGGCGTTTGAAAATCAAGTTCGATTTAAACAAAAGACAAAACACTATTACGACAGAAAAACCCAAACAAAAAGTTTCCAACCCGAACAAATGGTATGGTTCGAAAACAAAGCTAGGAAAGGCAAACTCGACAGTAACTATTTAGGCCCGTTTAAAATCCTCCGAGTATTAGATAGAAACAATATAGAATTACAAATCTCCGAGAAAAAATCGAAAATAGTACACATAGATGATATTAAAACGGCGTATGTTGCAGATGCCATACGGCCGCTCTAACCACCAACAATCCGGTAGAAATTATACCATTGATGAAAAATCCAGGACTATACTCCGAACCACTGGGAAAAATCCGGTTATACCACACGACATGGACACTAATCACATACATCAACACCCACGGACTCACAGATAGGCGACTACAAATACAACAAAATATAATGGCGACAGTAGAGTTTTGCTCCACACTAGGAACGCGCTGCCTCATAAAAGGACAATTATCAGCAATGCTATCCCGACTAGACACCCTGGAGAATACAGAGTTAATCCTGAACGAATTGATTCCATCAATAAAAGCTAATTCTATAAACAACCGCGAAAATCGCGCACCACTTGAATTCATAGGGAAAATAAATAAAGTACTTTTCGGAACCATGGATAACGAAGACGCGGAACGAATCAACGCGCAAATCGAAGCACTAGGGAACAATGCTATGGAATTGGCAGAAATTGTACAAAACCAAACTCACATCATTAGATCGGGATTCGATACAATGCAGAAACAAATCACATCATTAGTAGCAGCACTACGGAAGGAAACCCAGAGATTCAACACGATCCACGTCGCAATCGGAGCTGAAATACACATTATCGAACTAAATACAATAGCAATACAATTCACACCCCAAATAGAAGAAAACCTAACGGAACTAGAACTCGACATCGAAACACTGATCAACGCAATCCTTTTCGCAAAAATCGGACAAATACATCCGCAACTTTTGACGAGTAGGAAAATACTACTCAGCGCCGAGGAAGTCAAGAAATCCTCACCGAATACAGAATTCCCAATACCTTTAGACACCAAACACGTACCTGAGCTAATGGAACTAACTAAATTAAGTGTGTTCCATAACGGAGAAAAATTGATCTACGTAATTAAGATACCATTGCTAGACCCAGTAACATACAAACTATACCATCACACAGCAGTTCCCGTACGCCAAGCCACAAACTATAACAACTCACGATTTGCATTTATCAAGCCCACTTCCCAATATACAGCCGTCTCAGACGATTTTGAAACCTATTTTAGTTTACAGAAACTAGATGAGTGTAAACTTACAGCATCTAATTATGTCTGCGAACAAGTAACTCCAGTCCAACGTATTACCGATCACACCGAATGCGAGGTGCAACTAGTAACCAACCCCCAATTTTTCAGCTTGGAAACCTGCGACATCCGACTAAAAACACTCCAACGAACCTATTGGGCTAGAGTCAGTAACACTAATGCTTGGTTGTATGCTGCACCCAAACCAGAAAGTCTCTATATTGCTTGTAGAAACCTCGAGTCGAGAATTACAATCATTAAAAATACAGGAATTTTGCAACTTAGTCCGAAATGTCAGGCAAAAATTAAAACCATTCATTTAACACCATCAGTAGAGATAACATCGTCCATACAAACGGATTTTTCAAGCACATTAGTCCTAAATATTACACAAATGATAGAAGATGCCGTCAAAACAACGGATAATTTGAACATAACCGAGATTCTGACCGAAACGGATGCATTTGCGCTGTCGATGGAACCGAACACTGTTTCTGACGACTTTACAAAAAACGAAGTAGCTTTAAAAACCGTGATCGCAAAGGCTAAGGAAATAACAAAAACACGTCGCTTGAGTAATAGACTATCGTTACTTGAATCTTTTCTAAAGTACTCAGGAATATCACTTGGATCAATCCTCGTTTTGCTGGGAATTTGTTGCAAATTCTCATTGTTCGGAAAAATTTCAAAAATCATTGATTTGATAACGTGCATGACAAGAAAACAAAGTATCACATTGGGAAATCAAGAGCACCTAACGAGAGAACGGAACAAATCACACAGCAACCAATATCAGTGCATCAGCAGCCAATAGAACTCGTTCGTTCGGTTATTGGTACGACTGCTCGAAGAGCAGTCGTACCAATAACCCGTTATAGAGACGTTGCGATAGTAACTGAACCCCCACTAGAAATAGAACAAAGACAAGCACGCGCCATTACATATTATCCGCATAACAACATCATGTAAATGCTCCTTAAACATGCTCCCCATCCCAACTTGTTAAATACACAGATGCTAGAGCATGAGCATGAGCACGATGCTTTTACGAACATTTCACAATATATATGTATTCACAACAACAACAACAACAAACCAACGCAACAACAATTTCCTCCCTCTGACAGATAACAACAGAACAGACATGGACGCAAACAAAGAATGCCCGTTGTGCAAAAAGGAGATCGAGGCAAAGTTGTGCGCTGCTCATATCGCGGAATGCCTGCGAGCACTAACAACGAGAATGGAAACGTGCAAGGCACAGGATGCACCCTGTCCATTGTGCAAAATCGTTTTTCCGGCAGCACGGATGATAGTACACATTGAAAAATGTTCCGTTTATCTGGCTAAGCGCAAAGTCACACCATCAGTACAAGCAACAAAGACAACAGGCAAAACCGGACCCACAGAACAGGGAATAAACAACACGGAAATAAAACCGACCAAACCACAAATCCTCAAACAGCGCAGTACAACATCAGGAATAGCCACACTCAGCACAACAAAACCACTCGGGTTGAAACCAGTACCTGTTACAATATATCGTGGGAAAGCACCACCCGTAGTAATATACCCCGGAGGGATAGAAGTAACTCCACCAAAAACCATAGAAGCACAGGGAAAAGAAAACGAGCAACCGATGACGACAATGAGCAAACCAACAGGTGCTATACCAAAGATACAAAACGACACAGGGAAACCAACAGGCACCAATTCCAAAGCAAAGGATGGACAAACAATAACATTCCCAACACCAGCACCAAGACAGAGAGCAAAAACACAACCGATAAAAGCAAACCAGACCTCACGACACGCACAAACCGACGACATTAGCGAATACCTGCTGTCAAAAGCATTCGATTGGGAAGACGCGACATGTCGTTGGTTCAAACAACAGGACACGGACACCCGACGAAAACTCCTGCACAGACTGAATGTCATTAATTGGGACATCAACATCAAGGAATCCGAGAAGAAATATAATATCTAGATCGGAGAATAACTCCATAAACAAAATACTAACGTTAACAAACACGTCCACATACAGGACATATAACAATAATCGAGTATTGATAACGACGCAACATAAAAGTCCACATGTAGGACACATATTATATACCACACCAATAACTAACAATAACCAACGTAATAATAATAATAAATAACCATATAATTATAGGCAAAATCTCTTTTTTTTAATATACAGTATATACTACGAAATCACGGCTTCTTCATTTCATTTCCTAGCACCGAACCTTGGACCGTACAACATTATCACATCCTAAATTAACATGCCCCTCCCACTAACCTTGAAGCTAATCGAAATTTAGACTGTTTCAGAGAACCAAATTATTCGCTATTTTCCTGCAAATTATACTACCAGTTACCATAAAGAGACTAGAACGAGGAAACGAGGCGACACACAAAAAAAAAAAAAAAAAAAAAATTTAGAAAAACGGACCAATACAGAAGGAAAAAAGGGAAAACAATACCACCAAACGAGAAAATCTTATAAATCCTGAACACCAGCGTAAAGATTTTTTCTTCATTCTAATGATTTGAGCATTTTAATTCCAAACCCGACCTATCCTCTATAATACAACCAATTCCACTAACACAAAGCACTAACGAACAATAGTTAGTTTCAGATTTAGAACACCTATAACCACCCTCGACGTACCTAACACTCGGACGAAACGAATAGGAACCATTTTTGCAACCCAAATAAAAAGAACCGGACGATACAAAAGAGGGATCCAAGGAAATGGCTATTTCAACGACTCACATACACAGCGGAAAAATGCATAAAAATCAGACCCACAAACAAACAAAAAAAATCATCTCATTGTATAGACTCACGCATTCCAAAATATTGTAAACAATCATATCCGATGCGGAGCATCGCTCTTTTTGCAAGAGGGGGAGTGTGATGGTCCCGTATAGTATTTTTAGCGCAGGAAACTCAAATTAACACTTTATCTAAATTCTCACTAATCTTTGAGCCGTCAGCACCTTCCGTGCGACCGCCCGCTTTCTCACGGCAACGGTCCAGCCGCTGAACGCGTCTCGTGCGGGTAGCGGCCGTCTTATCAGCGCGTAAGAATACCGCGTCGCGCGCAGTAATAGGCGAGGGCCCTACTTCCGTCAGGCCCTTGCGTCAGTTCATCTCAACGTCCCGAGTCTGTAAACCGTACACTTTCCTTCACTTCAATAAACAGTTTAACCTTATTTCGGCATCACACATTGATTTATAACGCCTCGACGATTCCTGATTATCACAACAGTACTGGCGGGGCTCGAAGGGCTGAAATGCTATGTGTTCCTAGACGACATCGTAATCTTCGGAGCAACCTTGGCAGAACATAATAATCGGCTCCGAGAGGTATTCCATCGCCTAAGGGAGGCGAAACTGGCCCTTCAGCCGGCAAAATGCCGATTCTTGCGTTTGGAAACGCGATACCTCCGGCACGTGATCTCCAGCGAGGGAGTTCGACCCGATCCGTCACTAGTGACCTCCGTCCGGGAATTCCCAACCCCGAAGGACGTTAAGGGAGTGCAGTCCTTCCTAGGACTCGCCGGATATTACCGTAAGTCATCCGGGATTTTTCAAAAATCGCTAAGCCCTTGACGGAGCTCACTAAGAAGGACAGTAAATTCGTGTGGACGGCGAAGCATGAGCAGGCCGTGGAGGACCTAAAAAGGGCGCTAACCACTGCACCGGTACTACAGTATCCGGACTTCGAGAAGCCCTTCATCGTTACCACGAACGCATCAGATAGGGCCATAGGGGCCATATTGTCCCAAGGGCCGATAGGGGAGGACCTGCCCATTTGCTACGCTAGTCGGACCTTAAACAAGGCGGAGCAAAATTACACAACAACAGAGAAAGAGCTGCTCGCCATCGTATGGGGAATTGCACAATTCCGATCTTATGTTTATGGAACTCGGTTCACAGTGATAACCGATCACAAGCCCTTAACGTGGTTGTTCAGCGTTAAGGATCCCGGATCGAGACTCATGCGGTGGAAAATAAAATTATCAGAGCACGAGTTCGATGTGCAATATAAAGCCGGGAAACAGAACACCAACGCCGACGCGTTGAGTCGCATATGTGTGGCAACACGCGCACAAACAAGGAAAGAGTCAAGCGAGCCGAGCAGCAACGGTAAGGAAGGCAGCGCGCAACCTCATCCGCGGAAGCGCCAAGCAGCCGCAACCCGCGCGACAGGCGAGGCAGCGGCCAGCCAGGGGAACAGTCCCGCGGATAGTCAGCCCGACGCCCGCCGCGGGAAGGAGAACGAGCAAGTTCAGTCGGACGGAGAACGTATAAGCGAGGAAGAGAAGGCCAAGATTCTCCACGAACACCACGACGCACCTCTGGGAGGGCACCAGGGGGTGGCTCGCATGCTGGCCCGTATAAAATTAAGGTACACCTGGCCCAGCATGGCGAAGGATGTAGAAAAATATGTGGCACGATGCGACAAGTGCCAACGAAATAAGATACGGCCAGTGGCAAAGGCACCATTGGTAATCACTGATACACCAACCAGGGCCTTCCAAAAATGTGCGATGGACATCGTAGGGCCGTTACCCGAGATCGAGCGAAGGAATAAGTACATCCTGACGTTTCAGGATCTACTTACGAAGTACAGCGTGGCCATACCGCTGGAAACGCAACAGGCCAACAAAGTGGCGAAGGCATTCGCCAAAGAAATCGTATGTCGGTACGGAGCGCCAGAGACCGTCCTTACCGACCAAGGCACGAATTTCCTTAGTGCCATCTTTAAGGGGGTATGTCAGCTATTACGTATAGAAAAAATACAAACGACAGCATACCATCCCGAGTCGAACGGAGCGCTGGAGCGCTCGCACAGGACCCTCGCAGAGTACCTTAAGGGTTACATAGACGAAGATCAGGGAAACTGGGACGAATGGTTGCTTTACGCCATGTTTACCTACAACACGACACCTCATACGGCAACCGGATTCACACCACATCAGCTGGTCTACGGTGAGAACGCGGAGTTACCTACGGCCCTTCAAAGGGCGCCCAGGCCCACCTACTCGTACGATGATTATGCGCAGGAGCTGCGGGAACGTCTACGTGCGGCCTGGTCTACAGCTCACGATAATCTGAAGGTCGCCAAGGAACGGGCCAAGGTCTACTACGATCGGAAAACACGGGAAAGGAAGTTCAAGGTCGGAGACCGAGTTTTGCTGCGGGACGAGACAGTACGCCGGGGACGGTCGGCAAAATTAACCCCGAAGTGGATAGGGCCCTATCCCATCGTGGAGGAACACCCTCCGTGCAACTACACCCTTCGCCAGGGGCTTCGGGTGGTTAAGGTGCACGTAGACCGTCTACGAAATTACGTGGAGGAATAAAAACAAAGGAAGAATAAAAAGACGGGGGTAAAGGAGGGTCTAACCACGGGTCTAACTTCAGTTAGACCCGCAGGAAGACATCGGCTTCGACAATGCTTCACCCAGGGAACATGCTAGGCATAGAATAACAATGAGGAAATTACAGATTAATGCTGGCGGGTCTGCAGGCCGGTCTACCGGCCATAGCCGTCGCTTCGGATGGCCCGTACGAAATACAGCCCTTCAGGGATGCACCCGGGTTGTATTTTGAGAAGGTCGGACTACTGCATCTCCACACCAACGTCTGGACCATAGCAATTCGGATGGACCTATCGAATTTAGCATATATGGAACACCAAATTAATTTCCAACTGGGAGAGGTCCGAATAAAATGTGAAAGGTACGGTAGCCCGGACGGCCATTGAGCAGAGATGCTGGAGCATCTTGTCCGACTGTCAGAAAAAATCGAGGAGAATGTAGGAGTCGTGCAGGACCTCGTCGGAGTGGAGCCGAACCGGAAGCGACGGGGATTGATTGACTGCTTAGGCACGGTAGTAAAAGCCATCACCGGCAATCTGGACACAGCGGATGGGGACCGGATAGATGCAGAGATTGCCGCAATCCAGGGCACCTAGGGACCCTGAAGAAGGCCGTGAAGGAGCAACTGCAGGTCGTGGAAACGACGCTGGAAATGTTCAACAGAACGTCACGAGCCTCGCAGAGAAATCTACAGAAATTGTACACCATGGTACGCACGGTGAACGGATATTTCCGGAATCGTATCCAGGTATTGAGCGAACGACAGCATTTCGACGAGAGTCTCGCACTCATAGAGGCCTCTGTGGAGACTTATCTGCGGGAGGTAGAAAAGATGGCAGAACTCTTCGCCAGTGTGGCCTCCGGAACCATAAGTGCGTCAACAGTCACGCCGGCTGCACTGACGGGGTACCTTACGGAAGCCCTACCGCACCCGGTCGTGGGAACCCATATCCCACGGGTATGGGTTCCCACGACCAGCCACAAGGGAAAATGCGGCGGCCATCTTACGTCTGGCAACGCCACGGGCCTACCGAAAAGGGGAAATGGTGACCCTCATGCTCGAGATACCCCTGGTCGGGCCCGCGGCATTCAGTTTGAACTACGCGTATCCTCTCCCAAGGGGAGGGAGAAACGGAACTTACTACTACATCGACGCCACGGAGGACCTCGTGGTTGTAGACCGGGAAAATCGTCATTTCCTGCGGTTAACGACTGCGGACCTGGAAGCATGTAGGAAGGACGGTGACGACTACTATTGCCCACCACGGTACCCCATCATGACCGTTAACGTGGATGCACCGTGCGGCGTGCGACTCTACACGGAGGGGAACGTAGGTCAGGGACAAGTCTGCCCGAAGAAAGCAGTGATACTCACCCACACACTCGTGATGGGTATGAGGCAACCCGGACGGTGGCTCTACGTCGCGCCGCATGGCGAAATCGTGAGCATCAGCTGTCACGGTGAACCAGCGCGACAGGAACGGCTACTCGGTACGGGGTTGTTGACCCTGCACGGGCGCTGTGTCGTCACCGCCGCCAAATTCAAGCTAGAAACGACGAAGCAGTGGACTCAGCGGATTGACGGAGCTGGATACGTGCCCGTCTACAACCTGACGTTGCTACCCGCTGAAGAGGAAATACCTCGAATATTGACTGAGGTCAATAACACCGAACTCGAGCACGCGGTGAGCAGCCCACGCGAGCTGCACAATCTAAGCGTACGGATACGCAATGTGAAAGAAAAGATAAGGAAGATGACCGGGACTCCCAGCCCGTCGGATCATATGCATCTGCCCCGTACGCTCGGGCCATACGCCTTGGGCGCCGTTGCCCTGTTGGTCCTGGTCGGCTACATCAGTATCAACGCCTGGCGGAAAAGGGAGGGGAAAATCCCTGTGAAGGAACCGTACATCCTTCCCCGAGTGGCAACCCGGCTCGGCGTCCCAGTAAGCGAGGAAACACCAAGGATCCGAAAGGAAAAGGGACGCAAGGAAAAAATCGTCGTAGTGTAAAGACCAGCCCAGGGGGCCCTTTATTTATTCTCCCATAAAAAGAAAACACAAACAATATTATGGACAATTGGTAACCCGAAGAAATTAATTCCACTCCGCCCGGCTCCAGTCCATGGTACCCGTGGCGGCACGGCGACGCCGCGAGGATGGCGACTCCTCCTCTTCCTCACTAGGGGAATCCGAGTCGGAGGCACCCGCCGGGCGGGGCATCATCCTGGGTGCTCCTCGAGGCAAAGGAGCGCGGCGACTCCGTGGGAGCATGGGCTCCCCACGCCTCGGCATCCGGCCATAGGCACCGAGGAATTCCATCTCCGCCAGATCGAGCCCTCTCGGAAGGCCGGTTCCTTCCCCAGGATCCCAGCGCGGCCCTCGACGGACTAGGAGAGCTACCCACGACCTGGTCCACCACGGGCCCGACGACCTCAATGTCAGGACTTGATCGACCTGAAGGACTCGGGCGGATCTCCAGGACATAGATTAGACCACTGTCAGGCAGAGTTACACGAACTCTCTGAAAAAACAGAAAAAGGGAAGTCGGTAAAAATTGTTTTATGTTGTAATCTAAGTGGGAATCGATGAACGAGTGCCGGGAGAAAGGAAAATTTCGGAGATAATCTGAAAGGGAGTTTTTATTTCTTTTTGTGGGAAAACCCAACTTTTCCCACACACACAAAAAAAAAAAAATTTCACACTCGGGAAAGAAATAGCCATACCGGAAATAAAAGGAAAAAAGTTTCTTACCTTGGCGGGTGGACTGGGGCTGCGTCGGTTGCTCATCCTCGGTGTCAAACGTTGATACGAAAGTCGTCGACGGTCGGTAGAATTATAATTAAAATCACGAAGAGAACAGTGACTAATATAGTCCGAAAATGCACACCCACTGGCACACCGGGCGTCAACCCCGACCGTCAGCGAAAAAAAGCAACCGCGGCGGCCTTCCGCCTCCGGGTTCCGCAACCGTCCGGAAAGCCGACTTACTCGACCTCCGGAGCGGTTGAAATAATTCAAGAAATTGGGGTAATTAGAGAGACGACTTACGCAAAAATATATATATGTAAATTGCAAATTAAAAGTGAGTTTAGATTAAAGATAAAGGTATTGAAAAAATAGACACCGGGGTACATAAACAAAGTGTAAACATAGCCCGCCGGAGACGAGCGAAAAGAAATCAGATTTCTTTTCCCCCCAGGGGGGAGGGATGTTGTACCCCGGGTATAGTAGTATCCCGTAATCAGGGCATTGACGGTTGCGAGATAGCAACGGCATGTAGCACGCACCGAGCGTCGAGAACGCTCGACGCTGGACGCTCGTCACCGGACACCGCTGCGTCAGCAGCTAGGCCGTTGCGAGCGAGTGTCCCGGTAACGAGGGCACGGACTCGGGAATACCGAAGCCAGGTGTTTCGCAATGTAAATAAACTCCAAATCCCGCTCGCGAAAAAGCGAGGATTTGGAAAGATATTGTTTACAAGAATAAGTAAACCATAAATATGTACCCATTATTCAGCTGACATGCAAGCTGTCTCATGAATATATAGAGGATCGAGAGCAGGCATGGGGCAGTCTGACAGTACGGTTGAATACGAACGTTTCCATAGTAATCGAGAAAGGAAACCTAAGGGTGCAAAGTGTACATCGGTCGGTAATTCGAGATAACCGAAGGTAATTTGATATAAATTGTGACAGTTTGAAATACTCGAACACTTTAACCTATAAACAAGTAATCGTTATTTAATTAAATAATTAATTAAATAATCTCTGATAATAATTTGCGAGAAAACCTTGTTAATAAATTATTGTTAATAATTTATATTGTTTAAAACTGTAAAATATCGTTTAATAATATTTCAATAAAACTGTGTAAATAATTCACGTGGGTTCCAACCCTTTACTGGATCATCCCCAAAACATTATCGCGTAACCGGAGTAGCTAACCGGGTTTCCGCGGCATAACAGAGGTAACTATTCTTCGAAGAACTTGTAAAAAATAGACACACAACAATCGGAGACAAATTTACATAATCGCCCATTAGCATGGAAATATTTTTGAAAGGTTTCAATAATATTTCTTTGAAATATTGAAAATATTTTATCAATACTAAACAACATTTTTAAATGTTTTAAAAACATTTTGAAAATATTTTTCCCCGATCATAAATCTTTAACTTATGAGAAATGTTTTGCTGAAATGTTTTTTTTAACACTTCAGCGAATGTGAAAGACTGCGTCACCAATCCAAATTACATATAAGGTATTCCATTCCAAATCGACCTGAGCCTGACCATTCACATCTTGGATTTGGCCCCGGATTTTTTTATATGATGATTGAAGTAACCCCCAAAAGCACTCAGTTATATTTTTTTTTATTTACGATTGTTTATAATTATTTATAATTAAAAAAGGAATTTATCCATCGCCGCAATTTAAAAATCTGAAAAAATTCTGAAAAATCATGTGTCATGTATAAAAATGTTTCAGATTTGACCTGGAGTGGGCCGACGTCACCTTCTATTTTTTAGATTTTTGTTGAACACTAAAAAAAATTAGAAGAAAGATTAGTCGATTATGGGCTATCGCTTAACTATTTTTATATGCAACACTGGATTTTTCAGAATTATTTCAGGTTTTTCCGAAGAGTTTTCATTTTTTTTTTAAGATTATAAAAAAAACTTCGGAATTTTTTTGAAAATTTCTCATAAATGCAGTATTGCAGTTAAAAATGGTTACGCGATAATCCATAATCGACTGATTTTTTCTTACATTTTTTTCGATAGTTTTTTCGGAAAAGTTAGAAAAAATAGAAGGTGGTATTCCGGCTCAAATCTCAACACACTCCTGCTCAAATCGTAATTTTTTTTTTTTATATATGACAAGATTTTCCAGAATTTTTTTTAGATTTTTCCGAAGAGTTTTTTTTTACTTAAAAAAAATTGAAAAGTTCGGAAAATTAAAAAAAACATGAGACTTGCCCCAGTCTCCCTTACTATGTACGCATATAAACCATTCACTGCGTGTGTAAGAACCATAATTACATCGTAGCCGTATTCGGTGTAGGGGTGTGCGGATGGGTCGGCTCTCCCGGCTACTCCATTTTAACCGACTAATCCGTTTTAACCGGCTAAGCTGTTGTTTTAGCCGGCCTAGACAGCTCAGTCGGCCAAAAATTAGACGCGGCTAAGCCAGCTAATAGAAGAATATTGGTCTGTTGTCTCCTTTTACCTGCGTACCTTAACAGGACAGCACTGCGGTCACAGCTGGGCAAAGTACCAAAAAATACTTCAAGTACAATGTACAAAATATCATAAGTATAACTTGAAACATCGAGTACTGTTTGTACTGGAAATATTTCTCAAGGATTTTATTCCAAGTACTTTTCGCACCTAGGTTCGTAGCATTAAGCGCTAAGCATTATCTGGCCTTAAGTGTTATCTTTTGAAAAAAAGAGTGCAAAGTAATTTGCCCATGACTTCTGCATATATTACAATTTTGCGCATAGCTTTCCCTATGAGAATCTTCGTTGATCAATGTTGGTTTCCTCATAGACGAAACTATGTGTGTGCGATGAAAATTGTAATAAATGAAGAAGCCATGTACAAATTACTCTGCGCCTTTTTCGTAACATAACAAAATGTCTACATCTCATAAAATTTTAACGATAAAAATTTACCTCAAAATTTATTAAGGAAAGTCGCTAACTGAAATTTGCGAAGTGACGTCATCTAGGGGAAACGTCACGTCCGGTTTGAAAATCCCATTTTTCGACTGGAAGTGACATCATATTTGAAATATGTCACTTCTAGTTTGAAAATATAATATTTCGTCCGAAAATGATATCATACTTAAAATACGTTACTACCGGTTTTAAAAATTTAATTTTCAAACCGGAAGTGCCTCCTTTACGTTTGACGTCACTGTCGGTCGACAAATGAGATTTTAACCCGGACGTGGCGTATTTTAAGTATAATGTAATTCCGGTAAAAAATCGTACATCTCGATACGAGTGCGAAAAAACTTTTCCGACGAGTGTGAATTTGCAGCACGAGCCGAAGGAGAGTGTTGCAATCACACGAGTTCAGAAAACGTCTTTCGCACGAGTATCGAACAAAATTTTATTTCACAATGTGTGAAAATGAGGGTTTTCGCACGCGAAGCGTGCGAAAAAACCGCCATTTTCCCACCGAGTGACATAAAAAAGATTTTCAAACCGGACGTGACGTTTCCCCTAGGATGACGTCACTTCGTAAATTTCAGTTGGCGATTTTGTGGAATAAATTTTGCGGCACATGTTGACCGTTTCAACTTTATGAGATGTAGGCATTTTTTTATGGTACAAAAAACTTTGCAAAGTAAATTGCACATTGCTTTTTCATTTATTACAATATGGCTCACAACTTCCTGTATGAGGAAACCAACATCGATCAACGAAGTTTCTCATAGAGAAAGCTATGCGCTAAATTGTGATATATGCGGAAGTCATGTGCAAATTACCTTGCACCTTTTTCAAAAAAGATTGCGCTGTACGCTAGATAACGCTTAACGCTTAACGCTACGAATCTAATTGCGAAAGGTACTTGGAAAAGGTACTTCAGAAATACGTCAAGTACAAAAAGTACTTGATACTTCAAGTGATTGTTTTGCACTTTGTACTTGAAGTAGTTTTTGGTACTTTGACCAGCTGTGATCGCAGTGCTGTGAATAAAGTACGCAAGAAAAAGGAGACAACTGACTATTTTTTGTTATTAGCCGGCTCAGCCGCGGCCATCTAAAATGGCTTAGCTGACCAAACTATACAATCTATTAGCCGGCCTGATCTGTACAGCTCTAATACGGTGTACTATATATAGGGGGAACGTGGGGTAAAACGAACCACCAAAAGAAAGCTGGCTACCTTATATGAGAGTGCTGACAAAGGAATGTCGTGAAAAAAAAGACATAACATCAAGGATCGGGGGTACTCGCGCAAATCGCGCGCTCTTGGCTAGTAATAGATAAGACTTTCGGTGATGTGTAACTGATCGACGAAAATTGAATAATGTATTGAAGATGTTCACTCACCGGTCTCCTGAATGGCTTTGAATCGCTTTGACTTAGCCGCGAAGGACTGTGGTTTTTTAAAATGATTTCCGTGCTACCGGTATTCCTTCTATTGAGAGCTCTGAAGAGCGTTTATTCCGTGCGTCGTCTACGCAATAAAAACGGGCAGAGACAAAAATTAGCGAACAAAATTAATCAACTGCAACTTTATACAGATTCAACAAATTCGATGTATGTGCGAGTGTATTTTAATTGTTGATGAATAAAATATCAACAAGTTTTTCTACTCATCCGATGAAGCGAACAATAAACATTTTTATACAGTAATGCTATCTTTTACTGTAAATGTACGGCAGGCACAATTTTGACGTGTAACGCGACGCAAAAAATATCGTTGGACAGTTATTTTTGTTTGATTTTTTTTTTTTTTCAAAGCATAATCAATTTTTTCCAGGGTATAAACCAATTTAATAACATCCGTACGTTGATGCATTTTGAGGCCAGATCGAGACAACTATTCTTTGGAAGACTTTTTAAAAAAATGGACCAATCATTTGGAACAAATTTACAAAAACGAACGCCAGCGAATTTGTGTGCATAAAAAAGTCGCCGTAATCAATGTTTAGTAAAAATAAAGATATTAAACAATTAATAATTTCATAATAGATAAAATTGTATAATAATAGGTAAGATTTTCGCGTAATGTATAACTGATTGAAGAAAATGGAGTAACGTATTATAGATGTTCACTCACCAGTCTCTCGAACGGCCTTGAACCGCTGTCGATTAGCCGCGAAGGACCGTGGTTTTTAAAAAATGATTTCCGTGCTACCGGTACCCCTTATATTGAAAGCTCTGAAGAGCGTTTGTTCCGTGCGTCGTCTACGCAATAAAAACAGGCATGGACGAGCAGTAGCGAAAAAAATGTATCAACTGCATTCGATGTATATGTGTGTGTATTTGTATTTTAATTGTTGACAAATGAAACGTCAACAAATTTTTCTTCTCGTCCAATTACATGAACAGTAAACATTTTTATACAGTATATTGCGATCTACTGTGAACGTGCGGCGGACACAATTTTGACCATGTCACACGACACGAAAGAGGAAGATATCGTCAGATCGTTATTTTTGCTCGCAATTTTTTTCTCAAAGCGTGATCAATTTTTTCAAGTGAATAAAATTATTTATTGACATCCATACGTTGATGTATTTTGACGGCAGAACGAGACTATTCTTCGAAAAACTTTGTAATAAATGGAAACACAACAATTTTGGACAAATTTCCTATATCGACCACTAGCCAATTGATGTGGATAAAAAAAGTCACAGGAATCAATTTTTAATCAAATATAATATAAGATTTAATTAATAATTTTATAATAGACAATATTCAATAATAACAGATTAGATTTTCGGCAATGTGTAACTGATCGACGAAAATTGAAAACCGTATTAAATTTATTCACTCACCGTCTCCTAAATGGCCTTGAACCCGTTTCAATTAGCCGCGATGAAGGACCGTGGTTTAAAAACAATTATTTTCCTGCTAACGGTATCCCTTATATTGAGTTCTCAAAAGCTTTTATTCCGTGCATAACCTACATTAACAACGAGTAAAGAGACAAAAATAAGCGAAAAATGTCTGCATCTGTAAATTTTCATGCATGGTCAGCCATATCTTTTTATCGGTGCAACTGATTTCAAAATGCCTAGCGACTTTTTTGTTCGTGAATTGATATGCCGAATGCGAGCATTTTTTTGAATCATGAACAACTAGTCAATTCATGCGGATTTCAGAACTACCATCACGCCTTACTTTTCACCGGTATATGCAATGCAAAAATGCTTCAGGACTTTTTTGTTTATTAGTTGATTGCCGAAGTACGGGATTTAAAAAAAAAAATTATAAATTTTTTTTTTATTCATTTAATTTCTTTTTTAAATGTTTTTTTATATAACTTCTTATCAGTGCGACCGATTTCAAAATGTCTAGGGACTTTTTTGATCGTGAATCGATTCTCCGAATGGGGGTAAAAAGCTGCATTCGGCGAATCGATTTATGAACAGAAAAGTCCCTAGGCACTTTGTAATCGGTCGTACCGATAAGAAGTTACATAAAAACACACATTAAAAAATAAAAATAAAAATAAGAAAATTAAAAAATAAAAAAAAAACAAGACATCCCGCACTTGGGGCATCAACCAATGAACAACAAAGTCCTGAGGCATTTTTGCAGTGCACGTACGAGTGGAAAGTTACAAGTAGCAATAAAAGCTCTAAAATCGGAATAAATTGATTAGTTGTGAATGATCGATAAACAAAAAAAATACTCCCAGTCGGAGAATCGATTCACGAACAAAATAGTCCCGAGGCATTTTGAAATCGGTTGCACCAATAAAAAGATATAAGATGCCAACTATGCAAACAAATTTGGCGGATCCAGAAATCTTCAGGGTCATAAAAAAATTAATTAACAACATCTGTGCAACATTACACAGATTCAACAAATTGACAGGCAACAATATACGTGCTATTCGTTAGTTAGTCACAATAAATATAAGCTTCCCATAATGCGCGATTTAGTGACCATACTGGATTTCTTCGCGACTTCAGTAGACAAAGAATGTTTATAAACAAAGTACGAGCGGTCAAGATATATATCGACCCGTGGCACATAACATCATGGAAATCGCGATGCCGGGGTTCGAAAATAATACAAATGAACTGATAACTTAAGGAGGGAGTTTTGTTATATTCCCAGCCAAAAGTGAGATTAGAGAGTATTCCAAATACAGAGAGTATTCCAAATACAGAGAGTATTCCAAATACTTCCTAATAGGACAGAAATCTGAACAAAAATTAACCATTCGGAGGGTGCTAAGAATATGGATTTTACATATTATTAATTCCAAAACGTTATTAACAAACTAGTGAAAAATAAAAATTGTTCAACAAAAAAGTTGAAAACCTAACTTTTTTTTGCCAAAATTGATTCGTCAATTCATCCGAATACATAGGAATTTCGCGCGCGGCAACGGTGGAGATTGTCGGACAGCGGAAACGTGGCAACCCCGCGTCGAGCTAGTATGTTTACACCACAGTAGCACCGAGACAGCTAGAAAACAGTGAGAGGTCTCCACCAAGGGACACACCATCGCTGAAATAAACAAAAGCCAAAATGTAGGCTCAATGCTGAAGTAAACCGATTTTTACACCACTGTGTAAAGCTGCGAAGTAATACAGCTTTTATCGTTCGTGTGATCCAGCAATGAAGAAAAAACCGCCGATTATATTTGGGAAAAATTCAGCATGTAAAGTAATTCGTAAGACAAGTAAGTATACTGAAAAATCCTGTAAAATCTGTTTTCCTTTCCAATATAAATACTGATTACTGATTTATTATTTTTTTTTAACACCCCAACATCGAATGACGAAAAAATGTATTATCGTCAACTGTAGTTTTTAAAAATGATTATAGGTCGAAATTTCAACCTGGCACCGAAATGATAGAAAGTCCCTCGATGGTGTTCTTCAACAATAAGAGCGAACGCATGCACTTAACCGGGGACTTTTTGCCGATCATATTTAACGGCATTTGGCACGGTCATTCAGAAGGCACAGTCATTTGACCGCGCCTTCTTTTATGCACAAAAACGATACGGGTGTTCGTAATAAATTGTCTTCTGTGTTATCATAAAAACAACACTTCAAGGTACGCCTGTGAATTTTTACAGAATGTTTCAGCACATCAATTTGTCATTTGAATGGGTTCGAAGGTTACGTCTTTGCAAATTGTAGGTCCTCGTTGAACAAGGATCCGGTACGTGAAAGTTTAACCGGCTTCAAGTCATCGAGACGAAGAAGTCACAAAAAAAATAGAAAATATTACCCCTTCGGGTGGCGATAAAAGTTGCGGCGAACAAGTTCTTCCACCTGATCCGGAAGAGATGGAGGACTGCAACGAAGGTACATAAATATTATTATACTTACTAAAAAAAAAAATCTCGTTTCGGATGACCAAAAAAATGCATTATTTCTTATAAGTGACCCTTCACATCTTGGATTTGGCCCGCGATTTTTTATATCATTGAACTATCTCTCAAAAGCACTAAGAATTTTTCTTTAGATTTTTTTCAGATTGTTTATAATTATTTATAATTTAAAAAAAATTTGTTTATCGACACAATTTCAAAATCTGAAAACATTTTGAAAAATCAATTTTTACGATTTTAGCCGGAGTACGCCGTCGTCACCTATTTTTTTCGATTTTTTTTTTCGTAAAAGACAGTCCAAAAAATTTGATAAAAAAATAAGTCGATTATGAGCTATCGCTTGACCATTTTTACATGCAATTCTCAATTTTTGAGAATTTTTTCAGATTTTTCCGAAGAGTTTCCATTTAAAAAAAAAATTAAACAAAAAATTCTTCGAAAAAATCTGAAAAAATTCTGAAAAATCATGTACCACATATAAGAATTTTTAAGATTTGAGCCGGAGTGGGCCGACGTCACCTTCTATTTTTTTCGGAAAAAACAGTGAAAAAAAAATCGGTCAACTATGGATTATTGCTTGACCATTTTTTGATGCAGCACTGCATTTTTGGGAATTTTTCCAGTTTTTTTTTAAACCTAAAAAAGAAATAAAAACTCTTCGAAAAAATTTTAAAAGATTCTCAAAAATCCAGTGTTGCATATAGAAATGATCACGCGATAGTCCATAATCGACTGATTTTATCTTCTAATTTTTTTACTGTTTTTTTAGAAAAAAAAAATCTAAAAAAATAGAAGGTGACGTCGGCACACTCCGGCTTAAATCTTAAAAATTCTTATATGTGGCACATCATTTTTCACATTTTTAAATTGCTGCGATCAATAAATTCCTTTTTTATCTACAAATAATTACAAACAATATGAAAAAAATAAAATATCTGAGTGCTTTTCAGAGTTAGTTCAATCATATAAAAAATCGCAGGTCAAATCCAAGATGTGAAGGGTCAGACTCAGGTCGATGTGGTATGGAATACCTCAAATATTCTTATTAAAGCAAAAAAAATCCCAGTGCGGATGACGAAAAACTATTGCTTGTCGCCGATTGTATTTTTTTTTTAAAGATTACAGGTCGAAATCTCAACCCGGGACCGAATCTGTTGAAACGCCCTTCCGTCGCTCAGTTACTGAACATGATCGAGCTTCTCATCGCGATAGCGCGTCGCATCGCACTGTCCGGCAGCCACTCTACGGTGTTCTTCAAAATGAAGGGCAAATTCAGGCACATAACCGGCTTGAAGTCATCGGGACTGTACGAGATGCTGAGAAGTACGACCGGTCGATGGACGAAGCCCACTAGTGCAACGAAGGTATATAAATATTCTTATTAAAAAAAACATCCCGGTTCGGATGACGAAAAAATGCATTATTACTTATCACGAATTGTATTTTTTTTATTATTACAGGTCGAAATTTCAACCCGGGACCGAAGCTGTACAAACACCCTTGCGTCGCTCACTTCGCCCACATAATCGAGCTTCTCAGCACGATAGCGCGACGGATCGCACTGTCCGGCAGGTACTCGACGGGGTTCTTCAACAAGAAGGGCAAATTCAGGCACATAACTCGCTTGAAGACATCGGGACTGTACGAGATGCTGAGAAGTACGACCGTTCGACGGACGAAGCCCACTAGTGCAACGAAGGTATATAAATATTCTTATTAAAAAAAGTCCCGGTTCGAATGACGAAAAAATGCATTATTACTTATCACGGATTGTATTTTTAAAATTATTACAGGTCGAAATTTCAACCCGGGACCGAAGTTGTAGAAACACCCTTGCGTCGCTCACTTTGCCCACATAATCGAGGTTCTCGGCACGACAGCGCCCCGCATCGCACTGTCCGACAGTGCCTCGACGGGGTTCTTCAACAAGGGTAAATTCAGGCATATAACTCGCTTGAAGACATCAGGACTGTACGCGATGCTGAGAAGTACGACCGGTCGCCGGACGAAGTACACCAGTTCGCCGGGTTCCTAGCGCTTCAAGCATCAGCGGCTCTCCCGAAATCTCCCGAAATTTCGGACAATTCTGAAAAACTCGAAGACGACTGGACATTTTTCTCCAGAGGCTCTGATCCGTTTATCGTCAACGAGCTACGACACCATTCGATTTCCGCGTTCGAATTAATTTTCTCGTCATTTCTCTTCCTACATTCCGTCCCCGATTTTTGTATCTCTTCGATTGATAGTTTTTTCATCAACGTCTGTAAGAGGTGCCGAAAGAGAAGTACGACTGGTCGGAGGACGATTTCTGCCACTTCACCGGGTTCCAAACGCCTCAAGTATCAGCAGCTCCAAATCAAACGATCGATCATTCATTTTTCATTTTTGTTGTTTTTTTAAATTAGCTTGTCATCAAAAAAACAACAAAAATTATCATTCGTTTGTGAAATGCGCTCCATAAATACCCGCCAATCACCCGCGCCATACATCATGAGCCTCGTTGACAATTTTCACCTCGGAGTCTTCCTTTATGAAGTGAAAAAAATTAATAAAAAACAAACTATCTAACATTTTTTTCCTGTACAATAATTTTACTCATCTTTGTTCCGGTTTTAATTCTCTTTTTGTGTAATAGTTGTATAAGAGCTGTAAACAGAAATAAGCATGTAATGTGTGAAATAATAAATCGTTCCATATGCACTTACCTGCGACTGTAAAATTCCTCGTATCATCGATTTATGAACAATTTTTATTCTTCGTGGTGTTTTGGAATCACTAGAAACAATGAGTTAAAAAAATGGCAACACCGAGTGTATTATTCTACCCGCTACCGTGTCGTCATGAAATTCTCTAACTTTGCTTCAAACATGTCGTCAGACAGTCTCGTAATAACTACGTTTATTCACTCCTAACGTGCTGCCAGGACGTTCGCGTTTTCTTTACCATTTGTGCTGCCACCGCTTTCTGAAATTTTCACGAGAGTAACGCCACCGCCTTCCGTAATTCTGTTGGCAGTGTTTCGTTACCACGATGAGCAATCTTAGAAGCATGTGACGGCAGCGCAAGCGACCGCTATGCTGTCTCTGTGCCGTCACCCTCCCGAATGATATTTTCTTTCCGTCACGGCACCTCCAGCAGTTGTTTTGCCGTCACCGTGGCTTCGAAACTTTTATCGATATTTCCTCAAGCATGGCTTTCACATGTGCTGCATTTACGACATTACTGTGCCGTCACGATGAGCTTGCCTCAACATGCCGCCACTATACAGCTTTATGCGGTAGTACATTCCACGTTATTTAATTCTTAACGTGGCGTTGCATTTCGCACTCTTGCCGACTGTTTGTCGTCACAGAACATTCGTACGCCACGTTTGTCTATCTGGGTAGGTATGTTTAAAAGACATTTTATTTTTGTTTACACGAATTACTCCTGTATCTACATAATAATAAACGTCGAGATGCTACCGCGTTTCATGTTACACAAATAATCACTGCTTTAATCGCTTAATTACACGAATCACTGCTTTTCACTTAATTACACGAATCACTGCTTTTCACTTAATTACACGAATCACTGTTTTAATCGCTTACAGAAAAACAATTTTTCAACAAAAAGTTTCCTGTCTGGCAATATCCGACTACTTCAGAGGCGCGATAGAATCCTGAACGCTGCACAGCAGTCTTCTTCTTCTTCTTCAATTTGTATCGGAACCTTTTGAGCACCACTCAGGTGTCCGATACTGGCCACAGGTACAGAACCGCGTCGGCCATTACAATTATAGATTATTGTATGCGTGACTGGTGAGACCACTTTTAGAGAGTGTACAGCCTTCTTCTCTTTTATCAAGAGTTATTCGGTGACAGGATTAAGATTATCTATCACAGATGGCGCCGTCAGGCGATCGTTCGTAATGAACGAGATTTCATTAATTAGCCGAAACTAATTTGTATAATTTTGCGATAACGAAATAGCAGGGACTGGCGGGATGTAGAGGAAGAAAATTGCATTCAATTTTTAAGTAAAGAAATTTAATTGCGAGTTATAAAATCGAAGGTATAATATAATAAAGGTTACAGCTCGGGTGCTCCGTTCTCTCACGGGTCTCGACGGTTACTGGTAGTCTCGAGTCGTCGAGTCGAGAATTCGGCAGAGCCAAAAAAACTGGTTACTTCGTTCGCGTCGAGCGCTCTAGAGCGATACCGATCGTCCGCGCAATATTTCAACTCGAAGCAATTGAACGAGCCCGAACATACCGCCCGTCTCATTCTGGAGAGCGTACGGAACGAAGCTAATTGTTTTGACCCAAGAAGTCGACAATTGCTGTGCAAGTTAAAGTAATTAGCTGTCCACTTCATAGATAATAAAAGAAGACTGAGTGGGAATCGATAAGTTACATTGTCCGAATAAACAGTTCGAGATTTTGAAGCTAGTGTCCCTGAGGTTCTTGTGGAGAGGGCGGAAGGTTGGGTCGACCGCCCGCCATGCCGCGATCCGTATCGCTGTCCAGCGGGATAAGCTTGGTGATGGGTCGTTTTAGCGTTGATGTGGCCGTTTTGACGGTCACCACTCGAACCATGCCGTCGGAACCGGGATGGAGGTCGACGACGCGACCCAGAGGTCACCTTGACGGCGGAGTTTGCTGATCTCGTACCAGCACCAGATCGTTGACTCGGAGGTTCTTCTTCTCGTAGAACCACTTGGTTCGTTGTTGAAGGGAGTGCAGGTATTCGTTCTTCCATCGACGCCAGAAGCTCTCATTCATTTGTTGGAGGAGTTGCCAACGTGAGAGACGGTTAGCCGATACTTCGAGCAGAGATTCTTCCGGTAGGGCGGTTAATGGCCTGCCGACGAGGAGGTATCCAGGAGTCAGAGCGGCTAGGTCTTGGGCATCTTCTCCCAGTGGGGCGATAGGGCGTGAGTTCAGGTTGGCTTCAATTTGAGCTAGAAGAGTCGTAAACTCTTCGAAGGTCGGTTTGGTGTTCTGGAGCAGACGTTTCAGATGAAATTTCATAGTTTTTACGCCAGCTTCCCAAATACCCCCGAAGTGCGGGGCGCTGGCAGGGATGAAATGCCAAGTGATTCGATCGGTGGCCAGGATTGATGTCAGCTCCGGATCACGCTGCAGCTGTTGAAGCGAGTCCTCGACGTGAGACGAATCTTCTGAAGGCCGCAAGAAAAGCCTGGGCTCTGAAGGCCGCAAGAAAAGCCTGCTGTTCATGAATGCCTGGTTTTTCTGATTTTTCATCTTCCTGGATATCTTGGTCTATGTCTTCATGGGGTCGAAGATACCAAGGAAGATATCCAGGAAGACCTCCCGGAAGCCATCCGGGAAGACATCCGGGAAGACATCTGGGAAGACATCCGGGAAGACATCCAGAAAGACGCAAGGAAATCCAGGCATTCATGAACAGCAGTGTACAGTCTGATACGAGCTCCAAATATATCGCTCTTACAGTCAAGCACACGAAGAGGGCGATGTACCCCTTGGTAGCCTTTAGTCCTCGACCCTTGGAACTTCGGATGAGGAATGGTCCCGCGTAGTCGACGCCGGTATGGGAGAAAGGCGGCGCCTTCAGGACTCTCTCATCCGGAAGGTCGCTCATGAGTTGGGAGTTTTGTTGTGTCCGGTATCGAGCGCACGTTACGCATTTGTAGATTACTGAGCGAATCGTGCGTCTGCCCCCTAGGATCCAATATTGTTGCCTGATCGTCCGAGTAGTCAGCTGAGGCCCGCCGTGAAGCGCTTGTAAATGCGCTTGCTCGATTATGAGCGTTGTGATCCGATGACTCGGTACGATAAGGGGGTGTTTCTCTTCAAACGAGATGGAGGCCGCACTGACTCTTCCCCCGATCCGTAGCAGTCCTTGTCCATCCAGGAAGGGGTGGAGGCGAATGAGGCGGCTTTTCCGAGGAATCGGTTTGTTGAGGCGAAGCGCCGAAATTTCTGCGGCGAATTCCGAGAGCTGCAGTTGTGAAATCCAGAATAAACGCGCTCGCTCGATCAATAGCACCATCGTCGGTTTTGTGGGTCGGCGACGAACCACGCAGTGTCGAAACATCAAACAGTAAGCGGTGATGCGCAGAAGCCTGGGCCAGGACGAGATCGTCTCGTGAATATCGCAGATTTTTTCCGGGGCTTCCCCTAGGAAAGTTGTGACCTCCCTTACGTTCGAGTGGTCGGTTTCAGCGTGCAGCATCTTCGGGCGTGGCCACGTGACCGAATGCGTCTGTAGCCATTTCGGTCCGTTCCACCACAGCGCATGGTTGACGAGCTCGGCAGGAGAGAGTCCCCGTGAAGCGCAGTCCGCAGGATTATCCCCCGAGGGTACGTGGTGCCATCGCGCGGACAGCAGCCGCGACTGTATGTCGGAAACTCGGTTTCCTACGAACGTTGGCCACTGCGAGGCGTGTTTTCGCAGCCAAGCCAAAACGATTTCCGAGTCGCTCCACGCGTGTATAGGAACGTCCTTGAGATCCATCGCGCTCTGAGTCTGCTCCAACACGCGCGCGAGAAGATGGGCAGCACAGAGCTCTAGCCTTGCGATCGTCACTTGTTTCGTTGGAGCCACCTTTGATTTTCCGATCAAAAGTGTGACGGTAATTTTGCCGTCGTCTTGCATCACGCGCAGATATACGACGGCGGCGTAGGCGCGAGTTGACGCATCTGCGAAACCGTGGAGCTCGCGGGCTCCGTGAGCGCGAAATGAACCGACGAAACGAGGTATCGAAATTTCTTGCAGCGATTGTACCTCGCCGTAGTAATTATTCCATTGTTCGATGAGTTCTTGCGGCAGTTCTTCGTCCCAATCGATATCGCGTAGCCAGAGTTCCTGGATGAAAATCTTCGCTGTTATCGTCGCAGGGGTGAGCCATCCTACGGGGTCGAAGATTCTCGCGATGATTGACAAGGTCGTGCGCTTTGTGATCGTACCCGCTTCACCGAGGGTTGTCTTGAATCGAAAAGCATCCTGCTTCACATCCCAGAGTACTCCGAGCACCTTTACCGACTCACTCGGATCGAGGGGGAGGACTGAGTCCTCCGAAGGAGTGTCCGTTGAACGTTCGAATACCTCTGAGTGACTGGATGCCCATTTACGAAGATTAAACCCTCCTGCACGAAGTAGGTCTTGAAGCTCTTGACGCAGCTCTCGTGCTTCCTCTATGCTGTCAGCGTCAGTCAAGGCGTCGTCGACATAGAAGTCCCTTCCAAGAACTTCGGCTGCCTTGGGGAAGCGGTGCCGTTCGTCTCGAGCGAGCTGCTGCAAAACCCTCATCGCGAGCCATGGTGCTGGCCCGGTTCCGTAGGTGACCGTGCACAAATCAAACGACGCGAGTGCGGAGTCACCGGATGGTCTATGCAAAATCCGCTGTACGTGTGTTTCCTCGGGATGTACGCGAATTTGTCGGAACATCTTCTCGATGTCCGACCTTAATGCAATGCAGTGCATTCTCCAACGTAGAATGATTTTCAGCAAGGCGGGCAATAACTGTTGGCCCACGTGTAAATGATCATTCAACGACTTGCCGTTAGATGTTGTACTCGAGGCGTTGAAGACGACGCGCAGAGGAGAAGTCGAACTGTCCTCCCGTATCACGGCGTGGTGTGGCAAGTACACCGGCTTCTGCCCGGCGACCGGCGCCGCAGGCGAGAGACTCATATGCCCCAGCGCGTGATACTCATGTAGAAACTGCTCGTATTCTACCTGACGCTGTGGCTGTCATGAAAGTCTCTTTTCTTGTCGTTCCAGACATCCCTTCGCGATTGAATAAGAATTACCCACGTCCAGCGGGAGAGCGCTTTTAAAGGGAAGTCGTACGGTGTACCGACCGTCGGCGTCGCGCGTATGCGTCGAGAGAAAGTGCGTCTCGCACGCTTCCTCGTCCTCGGACCTACCGACTTGACAGTCCGGCTCTTCAACTTGCCAGAATCTTCGAAGGGCTGAATCCAGTGGCTCGGTCGAAGTGCAATGATGTACGGTCAATGAGGCCTGTGACGAAGAGTCACCGTTCTCCAATCGAGGCCCGGACACGACCCATCCAAAGATCGTTTCTTGAGCTATGGGGCTTCCGATTTTTCCACGTCGAATTCCATCTCGCAAGATGCCGCAAACAAATCCGCTCCGATGAGCAGCTCGATTCGCGCGGCGTCGTCAGGTTCCGGATCTGCTAGTCGTAGACCCTTAAGATGACTCCACTCCAGTTCCGATATTTCGCGGCGCGGAAGATACGACGTTAAACGAGGAAGTACGAAGGCTCGAATGGGAATGGATGTAGACTGGCTGTCGCACGGTTCGACAAAGCACGCGATTGTCGTATTACTAGTTGTCGAGATGTTGTCGATACCAAAAATCGCGAGGCTCGCTTTCGTTCGCGGTGCGCGAAGAGCCTGTGCCACGGATTCGCTCACGAGGGTAATCTGGGACCCAGGGTCGACTAGAGCGCGGATAGTCACTGTTCGTCCGTTGACGGCTCGTGCCCGAACGCGCGCGGTTCTCAGCGAGGCGAATTTCGTGCCTCCAGTAGCATCGCTGCCGTAGAGAGCAGCGGCGTCACCCTGCACGCCGTCCACGGAGAGAACAGGTGTCGGCGTACTCACATTCACGCTGGTGGACGGTGTCGCTAAATTCTTCGAGTCACCTGCTCGCGGCGCCGACTCCGATACAATTTTTGCTGTAGCTCCATGCAGCAGTGAGTGGTGTTTGCGTTTGCATTTCTTGCAGCGACCATTCGATGTGCAGTCAGCCACTTGGTGTCCGGACCGAAGGCAGTTGAAACAGAGTGAACTCTGTTTCACGTAATCGTTACGCTCCGCGAGTGACTTTTCGCGAAAGCCTTGGCACGCGGCGAGAGTGTGAGTTCCCTTACACGAAGGACACTCCGGCGTGTCGTCAGTTGCCGCGTTGTGTGCCTTTGCGGTACGACCTTGTGACTGTTTGGATCCTTCCTGCCCGCAGGGGTGGATAGGGGGATGTGCCGGGCTGTGAGATGGTCAGCCACTGATGTGCTTGGCCGCCGCTCAAACCATCGGGGCGTAGCGACCCCGCGGCTCCCGAGCTCAAAATCCAGATTTATCTGGTGGCGTTAACGGATTCGAACGTGCCGTTGCGTCTCGAACGTCTTACAAAATCCAGATTTATCTGGTGGCGTAGCGGATTTGAACGGTTCCGCTGCGTCTCGATTTTTGCTATAAAAATCCACGAGGTCATATCGTGTGCGCAATCAATGCGGGGATAGGAGCCGCCTAACGTCAAGTACCGCACGTCCACTCTTTGCGGGCTCGGAACCAAGGCACGCGTAACGCTGTCTAATTTCGTCCTGTGGAACCCAGAGTGGAGAGACGGTCGACGGAAGGCGATCCTTCGTAACTGCTTGTGCGTGCCGCGAGAATGGCCCTGGTGTCCCGCAGCGACTCGTAAGAGCCGCGGGCGGGGCTTGCGTATCCACCGCGATCTGGCTCGCAATCTCTATTGCTATGTCGCATGGTGATCCCGCTGCATGTGCTCGCACCGGACGTAAAAGCAGATCCGGTCAAGAGGCCTCTGGCAAGTTTCATCCTGGAGGATGCTCTGGGTGCCCATTCCCAGGTGCATTCCTGAATATGGTTCCCGATTCCGACTTTGGTCGGAAGCGGGCCTGGTCCGTCGTGGTGCATGTAGTAAAAAGAGACCGTATATGTGAAACGAACTAGGAGGTTGAGACCGACGAAGAGTGGAGGGCCCTCGCTTTGGTTTACCCCGTGTGGCCACCGAACCACACGTGAGACCAGAAAAGTGGCACTCGGTAGTCACTAGGTCAGTTATTGGAGCCTAAGGGAGGTGACAATTGCGTCGCCTCGGGTTGAGGGGATTCTAGGCTGGCATACTACATCGCAATGAACGTGGATAGATGTTCGTTGCGTTTGCCCATTTGGGCGCGAGACCCCCCCGGGGTCGAGCATAGAATGACGGTCTCGTCCCAGATTTCTTATACACTATCTGTTTGGATCCTTCCTTGGACCGTGAACCGGTGAGAAGCGCGGGGAGACGAGAGATGCGCCGAGCTCGATCGTCCAGAAACGTAGCGACATCTTCGAACGTCGGAAACGCGTTGGCGGTCCCCGCATGCAGCTCGAAATGCTGACGAGTTTCGAGGTCGAGCTTGCCGACCGTCATGTAAACTAACATGTCATCCCACGATTGACTGGCCGTCTTAAATTGATCAACCCTTCGCGAGCTCGTCTTGTCGCGTCGACGAGGCGGTGTAGCTCCTTTCCGCAGGAGTCCTTCATCGCAGGGATCTCGAACAGTGCCTTGAGATAAGCCGATATGAGCCCGCTCTCATCGTCGTACCGCACTACTGTCTCGCGTGTCGTTCGATGACCGCGAAAGTATTGTCTGCGCCACGCGCTCTACTGTCTCTCGCTGAGACGGCGATACGCGGCTGTTGAATGTTACCTGCTTGAGCGAAAAGTTATTGTCCAGTCCAGTCCACGCGTCAACGAGTAATCCCGACGCTGGTGACCCGGTTAACAATTGTCCACGCGGCGTACTGCCCAACGGCTATCGTTGCGTACGACACTACCATTTCGAACCGGGAAAGTATTGTCCGCTTGCTTGCGAGCTCTCGGCCGGCAACGAACATATACGGTTCCACGGTTAAAATTACACGGTTTCGCGCAATTTCCCCTTTCGCTCGAGATGCACCGAGACCGTGATGAACTCACTTCCTTGCATTCACTTCACTTTTGCTCAGAACTTCCACTCACTTCAACGCAAATCCGGCTCGAAGGACCATGCATAATTTTGCGATAACGAAATAGCAGGGACTGGCGGGATGTAGAGGAAGAAAATTGCACTCAATTTTTAAGTAAAGGAATTTAATTGCGAGTTATAAAATCGAAGGTATAATATAATAAAGGTTACAGCTCGGGTGCTCCGTTCTCTCACAGGTCTCGACGGTTACTGGTAGTCTCGAGTCGTCGAGTCGAGAATTCGGCAGAGCCAAAAAACTGGTTACTTCGTTCGCGTCGAGCGCTCTAGAGCGATACCGATCGTCCGCGCAGTATTTCAACTCGAAGCAATTGAACGAGCCCGAACATAATTAATGAGTTAAGAAGAAGAAGACCAGAGGGGACCTACAATTTTACGTGGAATCCGAACCACGATAAGTAGAGGTAAGCAGTCAAGGAAAAATCCCTGACTGCAACCGGGAATCGAATCCGGGCCTACTACTTCAGAGTCGCACGCCGATCCACTCGGCCACGAGTCCCCTTGCTGCACAGCAGTCGAAAGACGAGCCAGCTGATATGGCGAACGCATGCGCAGTAGACGCGAGGCGCATGCGCAATAGACACGAGGACTCACATCACATCACATCATAGGACACTTTTATAATATTTTCAGACCTCGAGAGGTACCCGATGCCCATATCTCGGCATCTACCGCAAAGTTATAATCGGAACAGGACGCGTTGAAAAGCTTGTGTCCTATATATATAAAAAAAAGTGTCGTCCGCATTCCGATCTGCTGCTTTGTTTCCCAGAAAATCGAGAAGCCAACAATACAGAAAATGCTTCCTCATAGAAGAAGCTTCGCAAATAAAGGAACATTATGAGAACGCCATATGAAAATTTCAATTTGCAGCTTTTATGAGAAAGCCACATGAAAATTTCAATTTGCAACTTATATGAGGAAGCCATATGAAAATTTCAATTTTCAACTTTTATGAGGAAACGATATGAAAAATTTAATTTTTAACTTGTTTTAACGTCAACGTCGTGTTTGCCTTTTATGCAAAACGTCTGGCCGATTCAGGTTCAGCGCGAAAAAATACACCGATGTATTCGCTTTGTTACATCCGTGCACCTATTTTTTAGTAACGAAAATACAGAGTTTTGGAAAAAGATTTTTTTTTTGAAATTATTAAGTCAATTATCCAATATTCACCGTTTTGTGGCCACATCCAATATATTTTTCCCCCACCGATGACAAGTCTTCAAATTATTTTACCCCTGAGGCGACACTTGATACATAAAGTCGTGTCGGACAAAAAATAACGCGTGCGCGTGCGCGTGTGCGTGCGCGTGTGCGTGCGCGTGCGCGTGCGCGTGCGCGTGTGCGTGTGCGTGTGCGTGTGCGTGTGCGTGCGCGTGCGCGTGCGCGTGCGCGTGCGCGTGCGCGTGCGCGTGTGCGTGTGCGTGTGCGTGTGCGTGTGCGTGTGCGTGTGCGTGTGCGTGTGCGTGTGCGTGTGCGTGTGCGTGTGCGTGTGCGTGTGCGTGTGCGTGCGCGTGCGCGTGTGCGTGTGCGTGTGCGTGTGCGTGTGCGTGTGCGTGTGCGTGTGCGTGTGCGTGTGCGTGTGCGTGTGCGTGTGCGTGTGCGTGTGCGTGTGCGTGTGCGTGTGCGTGTGCGTGTGCGTGTGCGTGTGCGTGTGCGTGTGCGTGTGCGTGTGCGTGTGCGTGTGCGTGTGCGTGTGCGTGTGCGTGTGCGTGTGCGTGTGCGTGTGCGTGTGCGTGTGCGTGTGCGTGTGCGTGTGCGTGTGCGTGTGCGTGTGCGTGTGCGTGTGCGTGTGCGTGTGCGTGTGCGTGTGCGTGTGCGTGTGCGTGCGCGTGCGCGTGCGCGTGCGCGTGCGCGTGCGCGTGCGCGTGCGCGTGCGCGTGCGCGTGCGCGTGCGCGTGCGCGTGCGCGTGCGCGTGCGCGTGCGCGTGCGCGTGCGCGTGCGCGTGCGCGTGCGCGTGCGCGTGCGCGTGCGCGTGCGCGTGCGCGTGCGCGTGCGCGTGCGCGTGCGCGTGCGCGTGCGCGTGCGCGTGCGCGTGCGCGTGCGCGTGCGCGTGCGCGTGCGCGTGCGCGTGCGCGTGCGCGTGCGCGTGCGCGTGCGCGTGCGCGTGCGCGTGCGCGTGCGCGTGCGCGTGCGCGTGCGCGTGCGCGTGCGCGTGCGCGTGCGCGTGCGCGTGCGCGTGCGCGTGCGCGTGCGCGTGCGCGTGCGCGTGCGCGTGCGCGTGCGCGTGCGCGTGCGCGTGCGCGTGCGCGTGCGCGTGCGCGTGCGCGTGCGCGTGCGCGTGCGCGTGCGCGTGCGCGTGCGCGTGCGCGTGCGCGTGCGCGTGCGCGTGCGCGTGCGCGTGCGCGTGCGCGTGCGCGTGCGCGTGCGCGTGCGCGTGCGCGTGCGCGTGCGCGTGCGCGTGCGCGTGCGCGTGCGCGTGCGCGTGCGCGTGCGCGTGCGCGTGCGCGTGCGCGTGCGCGTGCGCGTGCGCGTGCGCGTGCGCGTGCGCGTGCGCGTGCGCGTGCGCGTGCGCGTGCGCGTGCGCGTGCGCGTGCGCGTGCGCGTGCGCGTGCGCGTGCGCGTGCGCGTGCGCGTGCGCGTGCGCGTGCGCGTGCGCGTGCGCGTGCGCGTGCGCGTGCGCGTGCGCGTGCGCGTGCGCGTGCGCGTGCGCGTGCGCGTGCGCGTGCGCGTGCGCGTGCGCGTGCGCGTGCGCGTGCGCGTGCGCGTGCGCGTGCGCGTGCGCGTGCGCGTGCGCGTGCGCGTGCGCGTGCGCGTGCGCGTGCGCGTGCGCGTGCGCGTGCGCGTGCGCGTGCGCGTGCGCGTGCGCGTGCGCGTGCGCGTGCGCGTGCGCGTGCGCGTGCGCGTGCGCGTGCGCGTGCGCGTGCGCGTGCGCGTGCGCGTGCGCGTGCGCGTGCGCGTGCGCGTGCGCGTGCGCGTGCGCGTG
>OU824201.1:9549380-9769380 GCA_917499995.1 Ichneumon xanthorius
TATCGATCGATTGCATCGAATAAACGGGACGGACGAAAATGGCGTGATGACAAGTGAGGATATTTGAAGATATAACGGAAGCCGGGGAGCGCGATACCGACGCGCTGTGACACTCTGTATATCGAAATAACTTCATGAGGACATACTCTGTCGGTATATATTCGTTTCATTTTCATACTAAGGATTGTTGTAATCGTAACGGAGGATTTCGACGTCGGTTATAGCGCAACCTTTTCGAAGATCATTTGGCAGAACTTACCGGAGTCGGTAATAAAGTAAACTGCCATTTTCAAATATTCCTTATTTCCTTACCGCACCGATGGCATATATCGCCTCACCAGTTTTATGCGTCGTAAGATTAAACATCAATTTAAGATTATCCCTTAATCTCTGCAAAAAAATATTATATGAATTTAAAACCTTTTGTTAAATAAAATATCTGCCTCCGTGACTGGAATCCACATAAACCCCTCCCCAGCCTTCACCGCGGGACAATTCAGAATCCCGCGTAGCGACAAGAAAAACAATTGAACAGAAGAAACAACCTCAGCACGTTACTCCCGTCGTTTCTTCTCTCGCTATTGTTTTTTTTTTGCCATGTCAATAAACATAGCGGCGTAGTTGCCATGCTTACAAGGAACGCCGAGCGAAGCGGCCGTGCGCGGTTCTCGTGTTATATTTTAATATTACTTGAAAAAAAATCCTTCACCGAAAAAATAATATTTTATTTAATTGAAAATTAAAATCAACACTAATAATGGCGCCAAAGGGCAATCGCGAATCTGGGCAATCAACCGAAGCACCGAAAATAAACAACAAAAAAGTCCCCCCCCCCCCCCCAGCAAATACGACCAAGACGGTCCAGCAATCGAACGATGCCTCTGTAAATCGTGCGATAAAATTCAGCAGTAATGGAGCTCTGGACGCTGTCACTCCACCGGACAACACAGTGTGAGTTTTTATTTTTCTCATTAATATTTTACTTTTAACAAAATTATAATCATTTTTTTTATATATACTTGGTAACATTAATACCGGGCGAACTGGCCGAAATTGCGATCGATATCGATCAAACAATTAAAAAAAAAAAAAAAAAAAAAAAAAAAAAATGGTGTCCAAGCTGTAGCAATTGTAATTATCGATGATTCTTTCTTTCGGAATATTATTATAAAATTTTTATTTTGTATGAAAGTATGAATGCAACATTTTAAAAAATTGAAACTTATAACCTCACAATGTTTCTGTAGTTTCAATAACTTTTAGTCTCACCCTTTTGAATATTTTCCATATAAGAGAATTAATGTTTTTTAAAAATATATATTTCAGGGAGATCTGTGGGTACATTGACGTGGCAGAACGGGAAAAGACTGTTGGAAAGGAGCGGAAATATACCCTCATCAAGTTCGTGATCAACAATAACAGTGGCAAACGAGTCCAGTGCGTTGCTTGGCAGGATCAAGTCCAACGGATAAAGGAGATGGTTCAAATCAACAAGGTATGTTATATTATTTTTTATAGTTATAAACTAAAAAATATATGTTTACGTTTCTAATGACAATAAATATGTGTGTTTCAGATTGTACGATTGAATGGGGCTGTCGCGAAGAAAGTCGACACTCCTATATACAACGTCGGAAATGTTCCATTCGAACTAACGATCCAGGAGCACACTGAAATCATTGATAAAGGATTTTATGAAGAAGAAGAAAATCCAGCTGAACATCCGGAACTCACCAAATGGGACGATGTGGGTGGCATGGAAAGACCCTGCTTAGAAAATCCTATTAAAACCAATAAAAATAAATGAATCGGTATGAATGAGTTTTTTGTCAGGGGTATTTCCAATTCATAACCATTCTTGTTACTCAATGGGAATAAATAGGTAATACTATGTACCTGGACGAATGAATCGACTGTAGACTGCTGCTCCGTATTCGGTTTTACATGGACTTATCCTATTGGTATTTAATCGGAAGTAATGAAGTTCAATCGGAAATTATATTAATGGTATGGTAAATTCTTGAATTGGTATCAATGGGAATATTCAGCCATTTACGTCAATCGGATCTTACCGGCGCCAACCGGTATCAGTAGCAATAATTAATAGGAACCTACAGGAAGAAACTGGTGAAGTCTATTGCTCTGAATGGGAATTGTCTGCGCTACATTTAAATCGGAATCATACGGATATTTTCCCATAGACGACAATCCCGTGCAATGGGAATTTACAGTAACCTATCTTATCCTATGAATCGGTATCAATGCGAGTATTCAGCCGTTTACGTCAATCGGATCTTATCGGCGCCAAGAGCTATCAGTAGCAATATTTAATAGGAACCTACAGGAAGAAACTGGTGAATTCAATTGCTCTGAATGGGAATTGTCTGCGCTACATTTAAATCGGAATCATACGGATATTTTCCCATAAACGACAATCCCGTGCAATGGGAATTTACAGTAACTTATCGTACCCTATGAATCGGTATCAATGCGAGTATTCAGCCGTTTACGTCAATCGGATTTTATCGGCGCCAACCGCTATCAGTAGCAATATTTCATAGGAACCTACAGGAAGAAACTCGTGAATTCAATTGCTCTGAATGGGAATTGCCTGCGCTACATTTAAATCGGAATCATACGGATATTTTCCCATAGACGACAATCCCGTGCAATGGGAATTTACAGTAACCTATCGTAACCCATGAATCGGTATCAATGGGAATATTCAGCCGTTTACGTCAATCGGATCTTATCGGCGCCAATTGCTATCAGTAGCAATATTTAATAGGAACCTACAGGAAGAAACTGGTGAAGTCTATTGCTCTGAATGGGAATTGTCTGCGCTAAATTTAAATCGGAATCATACGGATATTTTCCCATAGACGACAATCCCGTGCAATGGGAATTGACAGTAACCTATCGTAACCTATGAATCGGTATCAATGCGAGTATTCAGCCGTTTACGTCAATCGGATCTTATCGGCGCCAACCGCTGTCAGTAGCAATATTTAATAGGAACCTACAGCAAGAAACTGGTGAATTCTATTGCTCTGAATGGGAATTGCCTGCGGTACATTTAAATCGGAATCATACGGATATTTTCCCATAGACGACAATCCCGTGCAATGGGAATATTCAGCCGTTCACCTCAATCGGATCTTATCAGTAGCAATATTTAAAATTAAAAAAAAATATGTGTATCGAAATCTCAAAAAAAAAAAAAATCGAAAAAATCAAATCAAAGTAGCCAAGCAGTAGTACGTACAAAAAAATTCTTCAAAAAATATGTTTCTTAAAACAATCTAAAAAAAAAAACAAGATGCAAAAATCTTGACAAAAAAAAACTTGGCGTGCCAGTTTTTTTTACAATAGCTATCGTACATGGTTCATTCAAATAATCAAGGGAGAGGGAAAGTAACTGCAATAACTGCAGTAACTGTAATTGTAATTGTGAAAAAAAACTGGCACGTCAGGTTTTTTTTTGTCAAGATTTTTTCCATCTTGTTTTTTTTTTTTTAAGATTGTTTTGATAAACATCTGTTTTGGCAGATTTTTTTATTTTTAAGAGGTTTTTTTGATAAACATTTTCTGAACGAGAATACAATTTTTAAGTACTTGGCGTACCTTTTTACTTTTTTTCAAAAAAGTATTTTTTGCTTTCATTTCACCTATTTTTGACATCCAGTCATGTAGTTTGGTTGATTATTACCAACATACAGTGAATAAACAGAATCATCATCCTGTAAAATATATTCGTGTAACATTTTATGCTGACGAAAGGCACCTTCGACAACTTGAGTACCTGCTCTTGATGCTCTGGTTCTTCGAAGGCCACTGCGTTAGGACTAGGAGGTGGTTTTCATCATGCGTAGCTGAAAAAAAACTTATCTCTCTCGCATGATGGATAAAGACATCTTTTGGTGCTGACGCAGTGCCTCTGAAGTTCTAGAGCATCGATGGCATCTGTATGTGGAGCTGGCGATGCCTTTCACCACTATATGTAAAAATGATATATATAATATATTATAAATGTTCACTGCGAGCCATTAATTATGGATCGACAGGGGAAAATGTCTCAAATAGAATGCCAGCTCTGTCAGGAAAAGATTTATTCCTCTGTTTGGGTATATGTAAATAAGTGCACATTTATCTGACGGACCATAGATTCCATTTTAAAAAAGTTGAACCATCTTCCTGACAAATATATTTGTGTAACATTTTATTATATATTTCAAAAGCAACAATAAAACGAAACTTGAAAGATAGGTTAGTCATAAAAAGATCGAGGAAAAATTAACTTTACACGTTCAACACAGAATTAAAAGAATATAAAAATAATTAACAATTATGAATATACAGAAAATATTAGGTATGTTTAAAAGACATTTTATTTTTGTTTACACGAATTACTCCTGTATCTACATAATAATAAACGTCGAGATGCTACCGCGTTTCATGTTACACAAATAATCACGGCTTAATCGCTTAATTACACGAATCACGGCTTTTCACTTAATTACACGAATCACTGTTTAAATCGCTTACAGAAAAACAATTTTTCAACAAAAAGTTTCCTGTCAGGGAATATCCGACTACTTCAGAGGCTCGATAGAATCCTGAACGCAGCACAGCAGTCGAAAGACGAGCCAGCTGATATGGCGAACGCATGCGCAGTAGACGCGAGGACTCACATCACATCACATCACAGGACACTTTTATAATATTTTCGGACCTCGAGAGGTACCCGATGCCCATATCTCGGCATCTGCCGCAAAGTTATAATCGGAACAGAGCGCGTTGAAAAGCTTGTATCCTATATATATATAAAAAGTTTCGTCCGAATTCCGATCTGCTGCTTCGTTTCCGAGAAAATCGAAAAGCAAGAATCCACTTCCGGCATTTTGGAATATATATACTTGGTAGCGTCTCGTCAACTTGCTTAAAAAAAAAATCTTTTTTTAAGTACTTGGCGTCGACACGCTACCGCGTCTCTTGATTGGTAGCGTCTCGTCAACACGCTTAAAAAAAAAAAATCTTTTTTAAAGTACTTGGCGTCGAGACGCTACCGCGTCTCTTGATAGGAACCTACGGGAAGAAACTGGTGAATTCTATTGCTATGAATGGGAACTGCCTGAGCTGCACGGAAATCGGAATTATCGGAATTGTATCAAGAAGAACTTCGCGAAAAAAACTTGCCAACCCGTAACTAGTCGTAACTAGTCGTAAAACTTGCCAACCCGTAAAAGTATCCAATAGAACGGAATTTTGTACAAGCTTTGAGTATGTATAGGTTGTAATTATCAAAAAATTGATATGTTAAAAATGGTTGCGATTTTTTATTTGGTGTCGGCCAATACAGGCCAGTACCAATCTACCTCTATAGATACGTTTCTGATAGGTTGCAAGCATACATACGCGGCATTCCACCCCGTTTATAACGGTCAAAAATGCGACCACTTCCAAAAAAAATCATTATTTCACCACAGTTTATAATTATGTAAAAGAATTTTTTCAGAATTATCGGATCGTTTTTTTAAATTTGTCAAACTCGATTTTTGTTGACCGAAAAAAATATTTTAGTCTATTTTCCATTTAAAAGCACCTTTTCCAATAATAAACACATTCGGAAAGTCCATTCAAAACTCCATCTTTTATTCTTTGAACATTTTTTTTTGTATACCTAAAACTTTCAAAGATACAGCGGTTTTAACAAAAAAATTACCAGTTTGGCATATCCTAAAAAAATTATCTAAAAATTCTGAAAAAATTACAAACATTTCTTTTAATAATTACGAATTGTGGTAAAATTACGATTTTTTGGAAGTGGTCGAGTTTTTGACCGTTCAAATTGAGATAGAATGCCTCATTATATTCTATAAACATCAATTTACATTAATTCCGATTAAAGGACAATTTATTACTTCCTATTTCTTCCGATACAAACTTGTTTGTATTGTGACGAGTAATAAAAATATTGATTGTAGTTTTTATTTAATTTGCCGTTTCCCGGTCATTTCCGATTAATATGAATTGGGAGAAATACACAGTTTCATATACACTGACAGTGCAATTGACGTTGACCCGATCGGTCAACGTTTGCTCATTTATTCCTATTGACAGATCGCAAAAAAAAAACAACATTTGATTCCGATTGTTCGACCGGGCAATGTATTCCCATATATTGTTGTAAAATTCAAATCGTTGTAAGTCAAATAGGTCAATATCAATGTACACCGATTGATTTGTTTCTCATATGCATGTATATGCAATCAATATATTGTAACGATCGAGCGAATGAATAACACGCGTATTTAGTTTGGGGGCGGATATTATTAGTACAATCGCATCTAAATATCCCGAGCATGAACTGTCACACGTCTGTTCGGTCCGACGTGTCAGTCCAGACTGTCTAACATGACGATCGATCTCATATCGATCGTCCGTTCGTTCGTCTAATGTCAAACCTAACTAATACCGTGTGTCTTAACGAATAGTCAGCTACGATATTCGTTACACTACTCCCCTCCTCCTAGGTTGCCGCCCCGGCAACTCCTAGTCCAGCCTAAGATGTGCCATGGTCCATCATTCTCAAATCTGTCCAATATTCGTTAACCTACACTGTCCCGACATTCGTCCATGTCCACAAGGAAAACCATGGCCGAAAACCTTGGGAAGAACAGTGTTCACAATGCTAAATAATCATGTGAGTAAAGTTCGCAACGTTGCAGCAACGAAATGACCTCAACTGTCAATCGTATATTAAATGTAGATAACCTGCAAATTGACCTCGTATTTAAATATGAATTGAAATGGATGTAGATACAAGCCGCGTGCATGCTCAAAATAATTATGAAGCATCCTAGACAATTTACAGCTGGTTCGATACAAATGGTTGTCGATTCATACAAAGGAAACGCTGGACTTGCGTTCCCACCGGATGATCGAAGTCGATTATTTTTATTTATTTTTTTACAAACATTTACAAGTTGCATTCGACTCGATAATTATTGTTAATCATCTTCGAAAATATTGACCAAGTTTTATGCGCCTCTATAGTCCGGAACCCTATCTTGGAGCCAATAATGACGAGATTAAAAGTCAGCAGTTCTTGAAAGCCCCTTAATTTTTTTTCTCCAAACTTTTATGAGCTGGATTCGACTCGATAATTATAGTTGAACATCCTCGAAAATATTGACCAAGTTTTATGCGCCTCTATAGTCCGGAACCCTATCTTGGAGCCAATAACGACAAGATGAAAAGTCAGCTGACCTTCAAAGCCCCTTAATTTCTTTTTGGCAAACATTTATGAGCTGGATTCGACTCGATAATTATAGTTGAACATCCTCGAAAATATTGATTAAGTTTTATGGGCGTCTATAATCCGGAACCCTATCTTGGAGCCAATAATGGCGAGATTAAAAGTCAGCAGTTCTTGAAAGCCCTTTATTTTTTTTTCTCCAAACTTTTATGAGCTGGATTTGACTCGATAATTATTGTCGATGATCCTCGAAAATATTGACCAAGTTTTATGCGCCTCTATAGTCCGGAACCCTATCTTGGACCCAATAACGACAAGATTAAAAGTCAGCTGACCTTCAAAGCCCCTTAATTTCTTTTTGGCAAACATTTATGAGCTGGATTCGACTCGATAATTATAGTTGAACATCCTCGAAATTATTGATCAAGTTTTATGCGCCTCTATAGTCCGAAACCCTGTCTTGGAGCCAATAACGACAAGATTAAAAGTCAGCTGACCTTCAAAGCCCCTTAATTTCTTTTTGGCAAACATTTATGAGCTGGATTCGACTCGATAATTATAGTTGAACATCCTCGAAAATATTGACCAAGTTTTATGCGCCTCTAGAGTCCAGAACCCTATATTGGAGCCAATAACGACAAGATTAAAAATCAGCTGACCTTCAAAGCCCCTTAATTTCTTTTTGGCAAACATTTATGAGCTGGATTCGACTCGATAATTATAGTTGAACATCCTCGAAAATATTGACCAAGTTTTATGCGCCTCTATAGTCCGGAACCCTATCTTGGAGCCAATAACGACAAGATTAAAAGTCAGCTGACCTTCAAAGCCCCTTAATTTCTTTTTGGCAAACATTTATGAGCATTTAAATATATTGTTTCTATCCTATAGTGTCCAGCAGTGCTGACAACACATTAGAAAAAACTAATCCGGAATTAACTGTTGGTCATAATCATGCGCTGGATACGGATACAGTTAATGCAATAAAAGCAGTCGACACAATGAAAACCGTGGTTCGGGAAACGTCGACGAACCCAAGCCAAATTTTTGCGTAAGGTATGCGGACGCTGTCGGACGCAACACATGCGAAATTATCGGTGGAATAATCTGTAAAAAGGAGTTTCTGAAATCAACGACAAATATACTGTCCAAAAAATCCAGTATCTCTACAAGATCTAGTGATTGAAGGTAATTCACCAAAAAACTATCGAGATAGTTATATTTCCCTTCCTCACTCACTACTTACCAGTTCGTGTGCGGGTTTTTATGTATTGGTGTGTGACTGTATGTCCGGATTTGTGCGAGTTTGCGTGCTATTGTGCAGGATTGAGGATGTTGGTGTGGGTGCGTGTGATGTATGCGTATGTGCGTGGGTTGAATGGATAAACGTGTGTGTTTGTATTTATGTGTTTTCGTGTGTCTGAATGAGCGCGTTTGTTTGCGTACGTTTGTATATGTGGATTTGAGCATACTGTGTGTGTCCGTGTATCCGTCTGTCTGCGTGTGCGTTTTTCGTGTTTTTTTATGCGTGGATTTGAGCATGGTGTGTGCGTTTGTAAATATTATGTGCGTGTGTTGAATGGATCAACGCGGGTTTCTGTATGTGCGTGTTTGTTTCCATGTATTTGCATATGCGGATTTGAGCATGCTGTGTGTGTACGCGTTTTTCTGTCCGGCTGATTGTGCATGTGTGTGCGTATGTGGAATGCTTCAAGGCGTGTGTATGTATGTGTATATGTGCATGTATCGTGCGATTGTGATTGCATGGATTTGTGCATGCTTGCGTGCCTACCATGTGTTCAATAGATTAACGCCTTTAAGCGTAATTAATTTGGTATTTTTACTTTCATATTAGATTGTTGGGTGACCTTCGGTGACACCGAGGAACATGGATTTCGACTCAGTGATAATGGACCGTCAGCTGATAAAAGAATCATTATATTCGCAACCGATCAATTATTACAACTTCTAGATGAAGTGATAGAGTGGTGGATGGATGGTACTTTTGAAGTTTTTTCATCCCTTTTCATGCAGTTGTACGTTTTGCGAGTTCGCGTAAACAGTTCGTTCGTCACCGTAGCATACTGTTTACTCGAACGGAAAACTAAAGAAACGTACAAGGAGATACTGCAAACAATCTTGGACAAATGCAGAGAACGAGAAATCTATCCGGATCCTCAGGTCATCCACGTCAATTTCAAAGATACAGTGATTCAAGCCATTAAATGTGTACTGCGCGATGAGGTCCGCGTACAAGGGTGTTTCTACCATCTTACCCAAAGTACATGCCATAAAATACAAAACCTCGGCTTGCAAACAGATTAGCTCAAAAACGAATCATTTAATCGATTCTGTGGAATGCTCGATGGCTTGGCATTCCTTCCAGAGGCCGATGTCGAAAAAGGGATGGAATATTTTCGTGACCTACCGCCTCCGATGGGCGAGAAAGCTATCGAACTCATTGATTATTTTGACTCAATCTACGTCAATGAGAGTACTCGTCAAGGTCGGCGGCACAATTCCCAAAGGAATTGTGGAATGTTAACGAAATTACGAAACAGGATGGCGATCGCACGAACAACCAAACCGGAGGTTGGAACAATCGGTTTCGCCATATTGTCGGTCACGCTCACCCAACGATACGGGTGTTCATCGAAAAAAAAATCCAGGATGAGCGCGCTGTCGATGCTACGAAGTTAGCTCAACGTAACACCGGCGTAATCGAAACAAAAAAAAAGAACTGAAGTGGAGAATAGACAGTTGATGATGCGGAACATTTATATCGCCTACAATCAGGGAGAACACACTATTGAATCTTTTCTAAAAGTTATCAGCAAATCAATCAGGTTGCGAACCCACTAGGATGTGGTCCGGAATTCGTACGATGCAGAGAGTATTATTCTTGATTTAATTTATTTTTACTTCATATTATATAAAATGTTATTGCTAAAGGATTGGATGTCTAATATAATGTAACGCAATACTGATGTAAAGAAAAAAATAAAAAATTCCATCGGTTTCGTGACTATCTCGCGTTGTACCTCCCGGAGCAACCGCTGTCAAGACAAACGCAGTTTTTGCAGTTCTTCTATGACCACGACCTCAAAACCTCGTCACACGGGTAGGCAGAAACACCCTTCAGTATGTACTATATACGATGTATATGTAATGTATAAAATGTAAATATAAAATTCCGATAAAAAAAAACGATGCAAGTCGAATTGGCACATTGCTTTCTCATTTATTGACATGCGTTGTTGTCCCGTACTGTCCGAGCTCACGTGATTGTCACGTCACGGCGGGGACAACGAGCTCCGGGGGAAGCCAGCGGACTCTCGCCGGGCCAGTCGCGGATATAGGATGGACATGTAAGCATCGAGCAAAGGAATAAATATTAACAAGTAAAGTGTGTTGTTTCCCTTGGTCCGATACCCAATAGTTGTATGAAAAATGTTCGTTACCAATTTTGGTCTTTACGTAGAAGCTGTTTTCGCCTAAATACATATAAATTTTTGTTTAATTTGTCTGATTTTTAAAAATTGAGTTTTCGGTACATTTTTAAGCAGTAAACAAATTTAAAAAACGCAATTATCGAAAATTAGAAATAATGCTGAAAAATTCATACGTATTCAGAAAAATTAACTAATCATTTTCATTTGAAAATAATTAGGTTGACACGTAAATGGTTGAACAATGTTTTTTTCATGAATTTGTTTATAACCTTTTCGGATTATTATTATGTAAAATTAACCTGGCGCACCCCTAGAACAACAGTGTAACATCTCTTATGGCATTACCATATAAGTTGTTACCCTGTTGCTCTAAGGGTGCGATGTGTTCACTTTTTTGTTTTAATCGTTGCTCGACCCGGTGGTATTTTTTCAAGGGGTATTTTTTCCAGGGGGTGTTTTTTCTAGGGGGTATTTTTTCTAGGGGTATTTTTCCAGGGGGTATTTTTTTCAGGAGTGTTTTTTCCATTCTTTGTTGTAATATACTGCACCCAGAAAAAATTTAGTGGACGACCACCGTTTATTTGGTTCAAGTAAAATATTTATTTGATTGAAATAAATATCTATTTAAATTAAGTAAATAGTTGGTTTTTTTTGGTTTGGTTTGGTGGAGCGATATGAGCACTCAGTCCAGCTGGACCATTGTACTCGGGCCTTGTGGGGCACTCGCGATGCCTTAATTGTCCACGTTGTGTTCCTCAGACGCGGAACACAACCGACAGGCGTTGTTCGGGTCTTTCTTGACTTGACACCTTTCTTCGTAGGGATTACTGGTTACACAGGGTATCATGGTCAGTCCCCCGTCCCCCAGCATCCCTTCTTGGGGTTACCGGTAGCACAGGGTATCCTGGTCAGTCCCCCGTCCCCCAGCAGGCCTTCTTTGGGGTAGCCCAGGGTATCATGGCCATTCCCCCCTGTTCCCAGCGCCCCCTTGTTGGGATTGCCGGTAGCCAGGGTATCATTACCTAGTTCCCCGTCCCCCAGCATCCCTATCTGTAGTCAAGCTAGGGAAACATGGTCGGCCTCCTCAGAGCCCCAGGTTAAGGAGGCAAGGCTGAAAGTATTCTAGGATAGTCGCCTGGAATCCTAGAAGCATCGTTATGACGCACCATACCCCGGTGCCATGAAGCCCGAGCACGATAGCTTACACTCTGGCCAGGGATAGCTATTGCGGAGCGTCGAGTCTGATACACACAGACTCGGCGTCCCGGGCGATGGGTACGCTACGTCCCCTACGCCGATTCGGTCTCAGGTTCGATTCCCGACGTCGGACTTTCGTCGCGTCTCACCGAGAATGAAAACAATGGAGTACAGCTATATACATCCGACACTCACACTTGGAGTTACCGTGTGCGAGTGACCGATGTATATATCTGGAGCTTCGTCTCGTCCATGTTTTTCCCTTCTCGTCGAAACATACAAAGCCGGGAATCAAACCGTCGACCTCCCGATGCTTAGGTCTTAGAGGCGAGCACGCTAACCACTAGACCACCGCACCGGTAAGTAAATAGTTACTTAAATGAAATACATATTTATTTAAATCAAGTAAATAGTTACTTAAATGAAATACATATTTATTTAAATCAAGTAAATAGTTACTTAAATGAAATACATATTTATTTAAATGAAATAAATTATTTTTCTGGGTGTGTGACGTATTTTTCGGTAAATCGGTTCGGGAACAGAGAATCGGTAACTCGAAGCGTCACCTTCAACCGTCCACCCTCGCTTATGCATCCGCAGGCTGGCGCCAGTTCATTTTTGCTTCACCGGAATCAACAAACCGGTATAAACTCGGGATCGGGATATAAACCCGAGTGGAGCTGACTTGATTCCACAAACTATCATTTTTTATTTCGCCGGATTTGACAACTGGTATAAACTGGGAGTGCAGCAGCTTCGACTCCGCTAAGGGCAACACGCGAAACTGTGGGTACGTGGTTGCGAAACTGACAGCGCAACTGGATGCATGGGCGAGAGAGGACGGTGGCGGGAATGCGCGGTCGCTCAGACTGTAAGTTGTGGAAAGAGTGTCGGGATCGTTTGCCGATAAATGATTTAATACCATTCGACAACGAAACGAGGACAACAGGACGCAGGAATGACTATTTATTTCGGATTGATGATTGTCGCTGAATGTATATATTTGTCTTGAAAGTGAATAACTCATGTGAACTCGATGTTAACGGCTATTTTGGAAGAAATTCCTAATTGGCATGTGCAGCAAGAGGATCTGATAAGATTTAAAAAAAAAAAATTTGTGTTCTAGCCGTCAATGATCATAATTATTTTGGGTGTTAAAATTTGTGTGTCTATCGATCAGTATTTAAATCCGCTTGAAAATTAAGGAGAAATACTTTATTTGCGGTTCGTTCTAAAGTTTCATGTACTTGTTTTCTTTTTGTTTATTTGTCTTGGGGATCATAGCAATAATTTCAAAAATCAAAACCGCTTATTCTCTTACATGGGGCTGTTGGAGACACGAGGAAGGGAGATGCTGAAAAATGCATAGGATAGGCCGCAGATTTCGGTGGGAGGAAAGGCATAACTTTAAAGGGATGTGCCTAGAGAGGGAGCGTTCTGATAGAAGATAAGTTTTCTATCAGAACTGGCTGACGTTGCAGATGAGCCGAAATAGTCATTAGCAGTGTAACTAGGTTATCTCATTTCGAGAGAAAATATCAGTACGTAGTTTGCTAAAAATTGCGTAGGACGTAACACCGATACGGTATCTGTTATCTCGTGATGCAAACTATAATGAGAAAGGCCGATAATGGTACAATAGCAGAACAAAAGGAAATAAAAAAAATTGTAGCAATTAACCCTTTGCGACAGTGACTAGAAAGATCATGTCACAATACTTACGGTAAAGCGAGTTGATCTAATGAATTCAAGTTGAATATCATCGCGTTGATTTAAGAGACCGGCTGCCGCCTCCTTGGCACCGCCGAGTCATCTTTTGCAATTGTACGTTGTGACGAAATTATATTGTTCAAACGTCACGAGATGCAATATCTACGAGTAGATTGGTGCAGTATCTTTTGGATAGTGATTTATAAACCATCGTATTGTCGAGACTCAGTGAGTCGAAGAACGTCCACGAGTCTGTTGGGGTCGTCTCGGTGCATTAAAGTGAAGATGGAACAATGGTCCGGAAAAGTAGCTATTGTAACGGGTGCGAGTGTCGGCATCGGTGCAGATATTGTAAAGGCCCTGGTCCGAGCTGGTATCAAAGTAGTCGGTATTGCACGACGAGTAGATAAAATTCACAATCTTGCTGCGGAATTAAAGGGCCAGAAGGGCGTCCTTCATCCTATGAAATGCGATGTGAGGAAGGAAGAAGATATAATGAGGGTCTTTCAGTGGACGGAGAAGGAACTCGGTGGCGTCGATATCCTTGTAAACAATGCCGGTGTAGTTGTCGGTGAGCCGATTATTGGTACGTCCATTTATAGTCACACATACAGATGGAACACGGATGGATGGCTTGATCTAATTAATAAACACACTCGCGGAATAGATAAGAGGATATTGTTAATCATTATTTTAGACAGTTCCACGGAAAACTATCGTAAAATCATGGAGGTTAACGTGATCGCGGTTGCGATATGTACGAGAGAAGCGGTACGTTCGATGAAGAAGCGCAATGTTTCTGGCCACATTATTAACATCAACAGGTAATTAGGAAAGTTATTAAAACAAAGTGAAACACCTCTTTCCCCGCCTACTCCAAGCCCGGTGGGTGTCAACCGTTTAGTACAATAGTTAATTGAAACGTTCCCAATTTGGGCCTGGCTCATTACAAGCTGTAATCAACTGTTTTTCACGGGTACTGGCATGTTCTCCCGTATAAAAAAATCCACATTAACAATGAAAATCTCAAAATATATCGAAGGGTATTGTTGTCGTTTTATTTGTGCTGTGATTGGCCGCAGGACGAGCCTGAAGCTGATGTTCTTCGATACATTACTTTGGTCGTATGTATAGTGCTCTCTGACAGTTAGTTAACCATTATTTGATATCAAAATAGATATACTTACGCGTTTATCCGCGTTGTGTTTCATTCGAACGAGATCCGTTCTCGAAGCAAATGAACGATTCTGTTTTTTGCTTTGAGTTTGAAAATTACACAAATACATAGGATGTTAAACGAGTAGGATTACGAGTCGTTTACCAAGAAATCAGTATCTTATCAAACATGTCCATATTGTGTATATAAGAGATTCTTATGCCTCGACCACTTACCTGGTATCGTGATGTGCAATGTGCTTCGAACATTCGATAGGAGCTTTCGAAACGACTGGTGTTTCGTCTGTTACTTCAAGGTGGTGGTGGTTGTATTGAACTTAGAGTCCCGTCGACCGATGTCGAAAGGGCATGCCTAAGGGATTCCATCGGAACTGATGTCTTACCCTTTCGAGTAGGATTATTTATCACTTTCAGATATTTTTGAATTGTCCAAAGGATTAATACAGTCTTTTTTCAATATCATCTCGACGCATTGTACGATTACGATATTCAAATTTATTTTTGTCAAAGAATAATGATGTTAAACATCTTGATCCTTCTTGGACGTTATATAGGATACATTTTCACGGGCTTGAAACTTACTTCGTTTTTAGGACAGTGCACGGCATGCTGTTGCTGGGATCGTCGTATATGATCGGCCATATGTATCTCGTCTGTTTCAATATCAAAGATTTTTTGTTGTCCCAATCTTTGACCTCTGTCAATTGTACAGGTATGAGATCTTCGAGTTTCAACGGCTTCCCGATGACCAGGCAGTAGATAGTTTTATCGGTTGTAACATTCCCCTCTGATATAACAACTGAATTCTTAGGTATTAAGAACTACCCTTGCAGACCCATCCAAATTTTGTGGAAAATGTTTGCGAAGTATTGTCGGAACCACTTCACAAACTACCGCTCCACGATATTCGTTTTAAATGGTGATTTCGTCGGGGGTGACGATGGAATAACCCACCAGTCACCTAAATTTCTTTTTACGGTGGTTAGTACGTACCGAAAAAAGGTTTCCCTCGCGGACTAACCAAGCGCAAAACTATGAGTTGGATTTGGATTGTTTTCTAACGAACTACTGCAACTCAACCTGTCGATTGATGCGCCAAACCGACTCTTATTCCAACCTTCTGGCGGTAGCTTGTTGGTTGAGACCTCAAAACCAACCGTAATATCAACCATTATGTGTCGGATGGAAAGTTGTTTTACAGTTAGACTTTCCCAAAACAACCCAGTTTCCAACTGTATGTCGAGAGCACCGATAGCTCTTGCCTCAGGGTTGAAAATCGGGTTGTTTTAGCAAAAATTCAAGCCTAAACCAACTTCGTATCCAATACATGTAATAGTTGGTTTTTAATATCGCCGAAAAATCGACCGCTTGAAGGTTGGATTCAGAGTTGGTTTGATGGACCAATAGACCGGTTGGTTTTCAGGTTGGTTTCAGGTTGATCAGAACGCGAGGGTTGGTAATACTACCCTGGAACCTTAACGCTACAAATAAATAAAATAAAATTCAGCAATTAAATAAATATATAAATAAAATATTCATTGTCCATTCACTACAGAAAAAAACTTTTGCTACGTTTAAATCTTGCTAGGAATGAAAAAAATTTACATGACAGGCGGTAGCACAGCGTTAGGGTTCTAGGCTAACACGCGTAAGGTGGCCTCCCGCGTTCGAGACCAACTTTAGGTCGTTAGATTTTCTTTGTCCGAAATTCGTAAGTAATATAGTATCCGAATGTATCGCAAATTGATATAATTAATGATGATAATTCAAACTAATTTTTTCCAATATTACCAAACGCTATACAAAATGATGTCACTGGTGGTATATTCCATCATTTCCGCCACCGAAACCACCTCTAAATATGCGTATCATGGACCGGTGGTTTACGTAGTGGTATCAACAAAATACTTCGTGAACTTTTTGCACAAAACTACCACGGTAATTTCGAAGGTGGTCTTCTAGGGTTTAGGTCTGCTAGGGTATCAGTTTGAATGCGACATCCAGTTCGGGTACCAGGTCGTGAACGACAGGATTTTCGCAGTCCAGGTCGATTCCTCCATAATTTTTGGTGTCCAAGACTATGCCTGCATATTTTTCGGTATTTAGGTTACCCCTAGGTCGATCGCATCGTAGTTTTATATGTCCAGGCCCTTCATGGTTGGCGTCAGCCAAGTACGTCAAATGCTCATTTCGTCAGCACATGAAAAAGAGTACGTGAAAAGTTCGTATTGTATGTTGAGTATGTGAAAAGTTCGAATGGAAAGTCGAGTATTTTACGTACTCGACCATTCGTACGAAGGGCAGCGGTTAAGTGAGAGTGGTCACGTGACAGAACATAGTAGATTTATGTTACGTTTTATCGCTGCTCTTCGATTAAGCTAGATGTCATTTTACCGAAATCGGTGGAGTCATGCCTCGGAAAAATGTAATTAAATCGACCGACAGATTAACACGTTCTCGTAACGTATACAGTGATTTTAAATATTCAAATGAGATATTTATTTGTTCAAAACGTGTTAGCGCGTGCGAAACACGCGTATGAGCTAATACAGTTAAAAAAAATGTTGCATCGAAAGCTGACGTGACATCCGCTTTCGGTGAAACATGTCATTTCACTAAATGAGTGTTTAGTGAAAAACAGTGAAAAAAGTTGATTACTGGTTTTATAACCGACCGTGACATTTCACATACCCTTAATAGCAAGTGGGCTTTCGGGTAAAAAGTAATGGATTCCATTTTTGGTTTTCAGTGTTACTGGACACAATGCCGAGATCATGACGGCAGCGGTGAATCTTTACTGTGCTAGCAAATATGCTGTCACTGCTATGTCGCAGTCTGTGACAAACGAATTAGCAGCCGCTAAAATGAACGTCAAGGTGACGGTAAGTTGGGGAAATTTCTCTTAGCAAAGATACATGTACAAGCACTGTTTAATGCTGCTCGTTTTATTAATTTTATGTATCGATAGAACATCAGTCCTGGAGCTGTAAGAACGGATATGATCCTTCAGTTTGGTGTTACGGTTGAAACCCTCAATCGAGTTCCCATACTCACAAGCAAAGATATCGCGGACGCTGTTATCTACGCACTGGGCACCCCTCCGAACGTTCAGGTGATGTAACGAAGTATCTATAATATTTATAAAGCACGTTTACAAAACGTCATTTTTTTAAATACTTGGCGTCGAGACGCTGTCTTTTGATTATTTAAAAATATATATCTCTTTGGTATTTGGTGACGAAAATGTTTGATGGTCAACAGGTGAAAGAATTGACTGTGACACCCGTAGCAACGGTGGCAAGCCTGTTTGAGCTCCAGTAACTACGAAATCAATGACATTTTTTTATTGTGCAAAATAAGAGAGAACGGTAGCTCAGTGGGTGAAACTCGGATCCACACGCGGTGGACCTGTGTTCGACTGTCGGCCGACATCGCTGGCATTTTTTTCCAAGCGTTTTTCTGCGATCTCGGGCGTTGGGTTCGTACCTTTAATAAATATGTGCCCAAAACACCACCTCTCAGTGATGGATAGGTGGTCCTCTGACTTTAATAACTGAGAGGTACAGGTTAGTATCTAAGCGGCTCTGAAGACCGCGCTTGAGTTTATTGACTTTGCCACCGGAGGACTCAGGTAGGTACTGACGGTATCGGCTCAGGTTTTCCGCAGTTTTTCCCGGGCCCTCGTCGAATGCGATACAGTAGGAAAACAAGTCGGCCGCGGACGCAACACAGTAAGGTGGAAAGAAGCAAATTGGAAATACGGAAGAAATTGAAATAGAGTAGGAACAAAATAGGGGGTAGGGAATTAAAGGTAAAAACTCTCACGAGTGTACCTCGGAAATGGAAATACAAATAAAAAATATGATGTAGAATAAATAATTGATGAAAGAAAATTCATTGCGAAAACAAGAATCATCTTTCCCATTCCATAATTCCTCATCAATCGTGTCCTTTTTTCGTGCCTATCGTAGACGGCGTCGTAAGCAATTTGTTGTTATCGTAAGTAGCATTGATAAGTATCGCACGCATCGCGTGCGAAAACCCCCATTTTCACACCTTGTCAAATAAAATTATTTGTCACACGTGCATGAATCTCGGGACTTTACATGGCAGTCTTGCGAGCCGAAAGTGGCCCATTGCATGCCAGTTGTGAACCTGTGGTGAAATGACAGAGTGGCGCATGCGCAGTTCGCATTTCGTTCACTTTCGTCCCTTGGGAGTTTACTTTCGACGTTTTCGTCCCTGAAGACATAACCAAGCCTGCCATTCCAAGTGCCGCAGATTCATGCACTTGTAACAAAAAATATGATGTGTAACGAGGGTCGAATTGGCGATTGCGACTCGTGTGATTGCAGCCCTCGCTTCGCTCGGGCCGTAAACCTCACACTCGTCGCAATCGCCAACTTTCGACCCTTGTTGCACAATATAGTATTGTTCGATACTCGTGCGAAAAACGTTTTATGAACTCCTGTGATTGCAACACTCGCCCTCGGCTTGTGCTGCAAACTCACACTCGTCAGAAAAAGTTTTTTCATCACTCGGTGCGGAAATGGCCACTTTTCCGCCCGCTTCGCGTGCGTAAAACCGCAATTCTCGCACCTTGTGATGAAAAATTTTGTACATCCCTCGGGCGAAACACTTTTTCTAACTCGTGTGATTACAGCACTCGCCTTCGGCTCGTGCTGCAAACTCACACTCGTTAGAAAAACGTTTTTCGCCCTCGTGGAGTAATGTACTATTTTTCCTGACTGCGCTAAAATAATCACATTTCTTGCGTGCAATACGGGCGGAAAATAGCCTATTATTGACCGATGATCATTATTAACCTGTGCGCATGCGCAGTAAAATTTCATTACTCCCTACGGAGTAATGGGGCTCATTACTCCCTCGGGAAGCTCTATTACTCCCCGGGCAAAAATGGTGATTGGCGAATATGACGATTTTGCCACGCAAGAATAGTACATTACTCCACGAGGGCGAAGAACGTTTTTCTAACGAGTGTGAGTTTGCAGCACGAGCCGAAGGCGAGTGCTGTAATCACACGAGTTAGAAAAAGTGTTTCGCACGAGGGATGTACGAAATTTTTCATCACAAGGTGCGAAAATGGCGGTTTTACGCACGCGAAGCGGGCGGAAAAGTGGCCATTTCCGCACCGAGTGATGAAAATGTTGTTATTTTAACGAAGTCGAAAAAAAAAATATCGTATGGCACAAGGGAGGAAGTGCATTTTCACCTCGTGTGAATTTCTGCCCTCGCTTCGCTCGAGCATCAAACTTCACACTCGGTGAAAACACGCACTTTCCTCCCTTGTGGTATAATATACTATTTCGCACTCGTATCGAAATGTACTATATTCCCCACTTCGCGAATATGACGATTCTGCGATGCAAGAAATGTTGTTATTTTAACGAAATCGGAAAAAAGGATCGTATCCTACATGGGAGGGAGTGCGTTTTCACATCGTATCATTTCTCCCCTCATTGTGCAGTTGTCTGCAGTTTCCCTGCGCTCTCATGCAAGTGGAATACAGTATGGGGAGGGGGGCAGCGGCTGCAGCCGCATACTTTACAAGCGAGGAATTGGATAAAAATTGATGAGAATAGCGGCTAGATGGCTCACAAAAAGCTATCGCCTTAAGAGGGGAATTAAGAAAGTAAAAAAATTAATTCTTCGCAAGCTTCGCACTCAGTGGGAATCGCACACTTCCCACCCATGTAGCATAATATACTATTTCTAGCTTCTTCTTTGCTGTTTCATTGTAATGCAAAAGTTGTTTGATACAAATTTTAAAAAATGCAAAATACCAGTCGGTGTTGATGAGAATGGATGGTTTGTCCATTTTCTGTCGAAATATTCTTACGATAAAGCGAGGCGACCTAATAAATTCAAGTGAAGTATTGTCGCTGTCATTTCTAGGGACCGTCTGCAGTGATTTTGGCACCGCCGATTCATCATTTCGAATTATATTGTTCGATTGTCATGAAATGCAATATGTAAGAGTACGGTTGATGCATGAAGTACCTGTTCTGTAGTGGCTTATAATCGTTCGTATCTCGACGATGCGAACGTTTATTAGCCACTACATAACAGGTGCTTCACGCGCCTACCCTACGTCGTCTTGCTGCATCCGAGTGCAGATGGAATATTGGTCGGGAAAACAGCTATTGTGACGGGTGCGAGTATCGACATCAATTCCGATATTGTCGAGGCCCAGATCCGAGCTGGCTTGAAAGTAGTTGGCATTGCGAGATGAGTGGAGAGAATTCACAATCTTGCTGTCGAATTAAAAGGTTTATTAGAACAATGCCCATTTTCGAATCTAACCTTTCGGAAATTTATTCAGGTATGGACTGAGAATACATGCCAAAAGAATATAGGTCGATTATCAACACGTGGTGTTTACTACGGCTCGGTATTTAATTCGACCCAATGCATACAACGGTGTTTACTAGGGAAAATCAGGGTGAGATGGCCAGGCGGGAGAGATCGCCACCCGTAATATCTTTTAACGTAACTAGAGAGTCTGGGCACGCTGCGCGCGCGTCTTTGAATTTGTGGCGCTGCAGCGCTCATTTGGAATCTTTACAAGAATGTTATAATACTTCTGATCATTGATATAACTCTTTGTAAACGAAATCCTTGACAACACCATCATTATGTTGAGGTCCGACATATACTCTGAGAGATTCCCAAGAACGCACTCGGGAGAAGACGACATACAATTGACCATGATTAAATACATCTCTACGAAGATCGAGGCTAATCTTCTCAAACGTTTGTCCCTGCGATATTTAATCGTCATTGCAAAAGCAATTTTTACTGGAAATTGACGTCGTTTAAAAGTAAATGGATATTCATTCTCACAGTAAAGAGTAATGCGATGTAATATAACGATTTCACCGGTTTTGTCGCCGGATAGAATCTCACATCGCAGTACTGCGTTGCCCAATTCTAAAATCAACAGCCTCGTACCATTGCATAATCCTTCGTTGATGCTTAAGTTTCGGATAAGCATAATAATGCCGTACTTTCGGAGACGGAGTTCGTGTGGGGGTAAACTTGGGGGCGATAGCGTATTTAGATACTCGGGCAAGATTGTTTCGTTGATCTGATCGTTGTCGCCGCAATTCTCGGTGCTGTCAACGCTTGTGTATAACTTTTCGGTATTTCTATCTAATAAGTTCATAAATTCGTTGTTGATTTCTTCAACATCGATGTTTCGAGCTGATAGAATGGCACATTTTGCTACTGTCTTGTAGCGTTTTGCTCTTATCAAATGTCCTTACGTATCTTCGATGCGTGCCTTGCGTAGTCTTCAGATAACTGATCTTTAATTTCATCCCACAATTCTTCTGGATGAATCGGTTGACAGTGAACCAATATTCTTACGAAAAGTCTACGAAGGAGACCAGGCATCATCCAAACGGCAGCTTCGGCGATGGCTCTTCGCCACTCATCGTCGTCTTCAATAAGTCCTAAGGCTAGACATGTCGCGATATAACTATCATGAACATGATCATCCACAGTTCGCAAATCTACAAAACTCTTAGCTCCTTTTACTTTCAACAGTAGTAACCGAAGATGATACAGTTCGGTTTGCGCAGGACTTACCGAGTACATTCGTCCGATTGCACAATTTTCCCATCTGGTAACCGTTCTTCCGTCAACGTTCATTTTTTTGTATACAAAGTGTGATGGGATATCATGATAGACAAATTCTCTTGCAGATGCATCTCGAAAATTCAATGCAAAGTAATCCATAAGCATGGTAACTCGACTTATCGCACTGCGGATACCATCTTCATTCATATCTGTCGGCATGGTGACACTGTGCTCGTTTGGTAAGTGTAGGGGAAGACGGATAACAGGATGACTTTTTTCTTGCATTTTTTTTCGAGAATTCGCCACCCTGCTTCATTTGGACCAACGTATCGAGCTTCTATGTGGTCCTTCACTTCATCGTGATCAAGAATTCGTTCATCATCGTCCGCATTCTCATTGTTCGTCACTTGAATAGCGGCTGCGTCGTGTCCTTTGTATACGTATTTGTACAAATACTTTGGAGCAGTTACGCTTGTTACAATCTCCATATTAATGTGGGAATTAAACATAAGCGATAATGTCGGACAATATTGGACAACCCATCGATTATCAACGACGTATCCTCCTGGGCGTTCGTATAGAGCTCCGGTATCACGTCTACGATAGTGTGGATAAGAATTCGCATCCCTTGTCGTTTCTTCGCAAAATGGCTTTGGAAAGTGTTTCGAGCATTTTCCTTTCACTTCGCACCATGCTCCGCAAGGTCCGTGGATCGTGTTGGCCATTACAATACGATAGAGATGCGGAAGTAATTCAGGATCGGGGATCTCTGCTGAAATGTAGTTGTTAATCATTTCTGGCATTGTAAGTTTGCGCTTCAGCGTGACCAGTAGATGAATATGCAACAAACCACGTTTCTGAGACTCAATGGTATAAACATAGGCTTGTGTTTCCCCGAAGAATTTTTTTCGTGCAATTAAATCAAGCAGGTGTCTTTTCTTCATATCGAAAACTCGCGCGGTAAGATCTGGTCGGTCCGAGGGTTGTTGACCATGAAGTAAGTTCTCCTTAATCTCACGCCAATTCGGATTGCAAGTCATTGTGATGAAAAGGTCTGGTTTACCAAACTTTCGAACGATTCCCATCGCATCTTGGTAATGCTGCATCATATTGCGCGGTGAGCCAGTGAACGTAGAAGGTAAGATGACAATTCTGCCGACTCGTGCATGGGCATCATGCGCAGCCGTGTTCAAATAATTCACCAATCCTGTATAGGTTTCTGCGCGTATTTGTCTTTGATTGGCCTTTATATTCTCACTATTGTGTGTTACACCGATCCCCTAAGGGTTACGGGCTCCTTCACTTTCTTCCTCCTCCTTCCTTATCCGCGGTCGCCGGTTCGATTCTTGGGCCCGGAGCTTCGTCGCCCCCCGTCAGGTGTCAGTAGTCCCGGACATACGGATATAGTCGTAGTTCGTACGTCCTATCTCCGGAGCTATGTCCCCGTCCGTTTTCCTTTCACCTACGGGCCTTCAGTCTCGGGAATCGAACCCGCGACACCTTTTCCCAGTCTTTCGGTTTCCCATACCGAGGCGCTGGTCCTTTCCTCTGGACATACTATTATAGTGGGTTCCGAACCACTTTTTCGCAGATAAAAACACCACAGAAAATTCTTGGTGCTTGCCGGGAATCGAACCCGGGCCTACTGCGTGTGAAGCGCGCGCCGAGACCATTCGGCCACGCTCACCCTCTCGATTGGCCTTTATATATTCTATGCAATCTTTTTCAACTTTCACATAGTGATCTACAATCCATTGTTGGAAAAGGCGTCGCCCTAATAAGATGACGTTTCCTTGATTGTTTTCACGAATTGCCATTCGATGCCTCACGTAGGATTCTCTGGACACATGTTTTAGATCGTTTCCTTTTTGTCTTAGATCCCGATACCAGCCGCGAGTACCAAATGGGTAAAACAATGGATAGATCCAAGGTTCAACGTTAGGATCCATGGTACTGACAAACTGTAGACTTCTCGTATTCTTATTACATATCGTAACATAAGATTCGGGAATTTCGCCATCGGCAGTGGTTGAGAACACAGCAGCGACTTCGTTACTTCGCTGAAAGTTGAATCTACGGCGATCCGTACCAGGTTTCAATGTGAACAGTAACTGTAATTCCTCATTTTGCACGTTGCCAGGTGGGTTTGCTTTTTGTCTCTGAGTTTGCAACTCTTCGCCCATCATTTGATATGATTGAGCGAAGATATTATTGTCACGCATGATGCGGTCAATTGCACCAAGTAAACCGCGATCAAGAGTTGTGTTTCGACGCTGCAAAGAATCTACGGCTTCATTAGAATCAACTATGAATAGTTGGCCGTAGCTTGGCGGGTCGTTAGCAGCCGGATACAATGCCGTGTTTATTTGATAATAAACTTGACCTTGTATTTTGAAACAGTACGGACCGCGACGCATTCCTTCAAAGTTCATTAAGTTGGCGTTAAAGGAAGCAAACGAAAATTAAGCATTGTAGATTCGAATACGTTCGAAAAATGCGTTCGATTTCTCGTGTGTGCCGTTGAATAAGAAACCCAATTCATCTGGCATTGGTGGTAATGGTTCGAACTGCACTTTGCCGTGACTACAGCAGTTGTGGAACGAATTTCGCATATTTGAAACTTTTTCACTTGTGAAATGAGCGGCATTACAGTGCTTACAAAGCTCAGTCATCCCACCTCCGTAATGTTCTTGAACATTGTTAATCGGATCTGGAGGGACTGCGTCCGGTTGGTTATCGATAACATGTTCATGTTGATCAATAATGATCTCATTGGGTATCGTAACTTCTCTTATTACGATGGGCGGATTATTTACAACCACTCTGACTTCTTGTCATTGTTCAATTCGAATTATATTCAAGTTACCATCTTCTTGTAAATTTGCACCTACTTGATTACGTTGTGCATTTTCTGGTGCGTTTTCTAATTCGTTTTCGATGCAATTCAGAGATCGTCTGTTTGGAGAATTTTGTGCATTCATCCTCAATTTGTTACGTCGAAGACGTTGTCTTTCAGCATTTCTTTCTCGTTTGGCACGTTGGAATTCCATTTCTTCCGTTGGCGTTCGATTGGCTTTTCGTTTCCCAATAATGTCCTTTGCTTCAATATTAAGCGTTATTTCATTTGGCTGCACTCCAGTGCAAATAAACACCGCTTATGTTTTTCTTCCATAAAACGTTAGTGTGTTGCGATATTTTATCGAAATGCCCCTCTAAAAAGTTGGTGAGGTATGATATATCTTAAAATTATGATTTTTTGTTCCTTCTGTATCCATGCTGCGAGTAGTTGGTAAAAAAAGAATTGCATTAGGTATTTATTTGAACGAAAATATTAACAGGGTAACAGGTATACTATAAAACTTTAAATTATTATCCTTCGTAGAAAGTATTAAGCTTTTATTATTATCTTTACATATATTTATATCATTATCGTCAGCCTTATCGTTTTCATCATAATAATTATGCTCGTTATCAGTTCTTTTCAATTCATTTCATATCAATAATTTCAATTCAATTCATTTCATATCAATAATTTCAATTCAATTCAATTCAGTTCGTGGTTTCGTGGTATTGCGATGACCGCTACCACAACCCGCACCTGAAACAGAAAAATACATTTTTATGAGACTTAATTTTTAGTTAGTAATCGTTCATGGATATATGTGTACGTTGATCATCTTAAGGGCATGTGAAACATATACCACGTGACATATGAGTGCAAGAGAGATAGTTGTATTTTTCGAATCAATAGCATGTAAAAATTGTTGACATTTGGGGTAAAAGCGCAGATCATTGGACGCAGTATTTAATTATATATATATTCTTTAATACTTTGCTTTTTCGCGAAATGTCTACCATCTACAAATGCGATTCATTACAGTTTGTGTTACCGACTGAATAGCTTTCACGTGTCCGTAAGGATATGTCAAACGACTCCGTCGGTAACCAAAATCTGTAATGAATGCGATTCAGAGACTGTAAATTTTTCAGGAAAAAACAAAGTATTAGCGGATGTACAATTTAATACTTCATTTGATGATGCTTCCGTTTTATCTGACACGTCAATCGGTTATAAATGGCAGTGATCGAAAAATGCATTTATCTCTCTCGCATTCATATGTCACGTGGTACATCTTTCACATGGCCTTAAGGGCATGTATAATGGCCTTCGTTGGTAACAAATCACTTTCTCTATTTTCTCCGAAACGGTTGGTTACTCGATTGAATGCGAAATAGTTTTTTTCATAATCAAAATATACAGAAGGACACAGATAGTGATAGAGTGATTTAAAACTGAGCCGTAAAAACCAATACATATGTGGAAGGGAAGAAAATGGAAAGATAAAATATATTTTGCTCTACTGCGCTAAAGTATTGTTTACTACACGGGAGGGAGTGAATTTTCATCTTGTGTGGCTTTAGCCCTTGTTTCCCTAGGGCAGAAAACTTTGCTCGCGTCGAAAATCACACTTTCGGTCGGTAATAAAACTGTAATCAACTTTTCTTACGGATTCTGGCATGTACAAAGAAAAGAAAAATCTCATTGGACGCTGAGATGATATCCACTTCCGATGAGATTTCTCTTTCGACCCGTGTGAAAAGTTTATTATAGTTTTGGACGTGACTATTCGCACTACACCGTGGTTACGGTATGCACCGTAGACGGTGTATACGGTATACCGTGCACGGATACGGTATAATTGCGGCCCGTAGGTAAATAGACCGTGCACGGGATACATCCGTACACGGTATATACCCCGCGAACGTTGTACACTCCGTATACGGTATATACCCCGCGAACGTTGTACACTCCGTATACGGTGTATGTCCCGTAGACGGTATATGTGCCGCGAAGTCTGTATATCCCGTGCACGGTGTATGTCCTGTGGACGGTATTTATATCCCGTGGACGAGTTATTTCCCGTGGATGGTGTATATCCTGTGAACGGTATATATGCCGCGAACGTTATATATATCCCGTGCACGGTGTATGTTCCGTAGACGGTATATATCTCCCGAACATTGTAGATTCCATAGACGGTGTATATCCATTGGACAGTGTATATCCCGTGGACGGCATATCTCCCGTGGATGATACATATCCCGTGGACGGCATATCTCCCGTGTACGGTATACATCCTGTGAACAGAATACATCTCTTTGTATATCTAGTGGACGGTGTATTGCGCGTGCATGGTATATATCCCGTGGACGGTGTATTTTTCGTGCATGGTATATATCCCGTAGACGGTATATTTCTCGTGCATGGTATATATCCCGTGGACGGTGTATTTCTCGTGCATGGTATATATCCCGTGGACGGTGTATATTTTGCAAACGGTAGATATCTTACAACCGGTGTACATCCTGTGGACGGTGTATATCCGGTTGACAGGGTATATCCCCTGAACGGCGTATATCGAGTGGATGGTGAATAACCCGAGTAGAAATTTTCGAGCGTTAAATCGGGTCCTAATAGGGCCCTGATAAGGCCTGACAAGGACCCGATAAGTCCTTACCAGGACCCTATCAGGGCCCGATATAACGCTCGAAAATGTCTACTCGGGAATGTCATGTCGGAGTATATCCCGTGGACAGTGTATATCCCGTGGACGGTGTATATCCCGTGGACGGTGTATATCCCGTGGACGGCGCATGTCCCGAGGTCGGTGTATATCACATGGACGGAGGATATTCCGTCCATGGGGCATATCCCGTGGCCGGTATATATGTCGTGGACGATGTGTATCTCTTAAACTGTGTATCCCGTGGACGATGCATATCTCTTAAACTGTGTATCCCGTGGACGATGCATATCTCTTAAACTGTGTATCCCGTGGACGATGCATATCTCTTAAACTGTGTATCCCGTGGACGGTATATATCCAAGCATGGTGCTTGCGGCACCTATACTTGCATGCCGCCCCACGATTATACCGTAAATCTCGTATACGGTACGTATTCGTGACACCGTATACGGTCAAACTGTCAACTGTTGGCCAATGGACCTCAGTACCGTTGACGGCATGGCCAACTTGTGGATCATGAGAGCTCATGAAAATAATATATATGGAAATATATATATGGATGTATACAAAGACACAGGAATTGATAATGTCGAGTAATTTGAATACATTCAGTTTTACAATAGAGTAAAATTGTTCGAAAGCTTTAAGCGTGTTTTTCGCGTAAACATGTTATTAAAGTCGATTGCAATGATAAATTGAAAATGGATCAACCGGTCTGCTTTTTTTTACCGAAACATCATAAAATTTGCTTGTTGTTGTCGTATCCGATTTAAAAAATGTTAATCTTACTTTTTTCACACACACGAAAATTTATATATTTTTTCACAAAAATCGCTACGATAACTTTACTGGCTCGCCATTTTGTTTGAAACTTGAAATTTAAAAATCGGATACGTCAACGACAAAAAAAGGTACTCTTCTTTAAGATGCCGTTTAATATTTTTATCCCAGATATGCGGGCAGAACGATATTATTGTAACTGTGGCATGCACGGCTGACGCAACAAAATAATTTTAATAAAATTTATTTTGGAACTATAAAAGCTGTAATTTATTATGTAAAAATTGCCATTTTATAGTTTGTCTTTTAGCTCTGAAAAAAATTCACGAAAAATGCCTTTTTTCGTGCCTTCAAACATATATGCCCTGGTAAGCTGATACTCATTTGCAGCCGTAATCGGAGTGTTGCAAACAATTTCGTAAATGAAAGTATTCTGGAACAAAGCGTATATCCAAATTATTCAGTACTACCGATTACGTAAACGTACAGGCACGTGGAGTTGGAGCGCAATTATGGTATAGCGACATAATCGCGATACTGTAGAAAGTCAAAAGTATACCTGGGATACTGTAATATCGTATACGGCACGTATGTGTATAGTATTGGAGTTATACGCTATGAATAAAAACTACGTAGAGGGGACACCGGATAAGTTAATATCGCATAAACTGGCACAACCCGCTAAATTTATAAAATTCGACCAGACAAGTTAAAATCGTCCCTTTCTTACAGTCCTTCGACTTGCTCGGTGAGGGGACGGAATGCACCCTCTCTTTTGTTACCAGAGGTGGGAATCGTCGCCTCACTAAAAGTGATACAGAGGTAATGCAACGGTAAACTTACAATCAGACACACACACACACTACAAGCACGGAAACCAATAAACTGTCCCCATTTTGGAAGCTGAAAATATACTCACGTGCGACTCGTAACGCCATACAGAAAGGCAAATTTTTGTACCGAAAGGGTAAAATCCAGATACATGGGTACATAATGAGGGAGTTAAATTATCTGGTCGTGCTAGCTATCGCGACATTAACATATCTGGCAGTCCACTGTAAGTGTACAATTTGAAAACGAAGACGTTTTGAAACAAAAGTTTATTTACCGAAGTATCGGATCTCGAGGGAAAGCGGAAGAAAAGGAAATTTCAACATGAGGTATGCATCATTTCTTTAATGACATGTAATGCTTCTTGTACATACAAAACTTCTTACATATTTTTTATTTCTCATACGTGATGATAAGATTAAAAAAATGGAACTTATTATATATATCACAGTTTCTAACTGTTCTCCAAACATTTTTTTTAATGATATCTAAGCACCGCAATGGTAAGTACTTAAGATTATTTAGTTGAATGATTTAAAGAAAAATAGTAGTTATGACATGTAACTTTTCTTTTATAATACCTTATAAATCTTATAAAATCTTTGTCAACTCTTTAGCGAATATATTGAGCTCATTTTGAGCCTCTACGTAAGTAGTACATCTTAGAACTTCACAAAAATATTTAAACCTTTTTCAGGATAATCAATTGTCATTGAGATTCTCCGTTGAGCGGTATATGAAAACGATAACATTTATGAACGAACTTGTTCCATATAAATCTATATATGTCCTCTTGGAAGGCTTTTTTAAACTATATGTAAGGAACTTGACGTTAAGTATTCGAGGATTCTCAGGTAACCGCGTTCAGAAAAAATTATACTTACGAAATATAACTTATTTCGTAATACTTTTGGCAATTCTTTGGGGAATGTATTATATATAATGCATATATCATATATCATGTGTATCACCTTTGCACGTTTCGTGAAGTTATCAAAACTTCTACAAACAATTTGGACAAAACCATTCGACCTTGTTAGGTACACGTTTTAAAGATGCACATTTCAAGTGATACCATATAAGACACGAGTCACATTTGACACCGCTCCTCATTATCTTTTTGCTGCATGTTCCGCAGTTACGAATTCTCCCTTCTTTTTTCTTCTTGAGAGCTGCTTGGAATTCGACGAAAACTTTCTTGTCAAAGAAATTCTTCATCGAAGAGATTTTTACTTCGTCATCAATAAAGCTATCTTTCAAAACGTGTAGATCAATATCGATATCATGTTTCATAATTCGATATTTATGCTGAAGTGTGTTCTGCAGTACTTCTTCTGGAAGGTGCAACCACCTTAACAGCATTTCACTTCGTTCAGATTCTGTCTTTTTAGCGTATGCAGTAGGTCCTGCCTTGGTATCACCCTTTTCCGCGCTTTCTTTCTCGCTAGAATTGCATGTGTTCCCGTTTTGATCGATTAGCGATTCATTATTCTCGTTCGTAGTTTTGGCCATGGATTCGATTTCCGCAAAGACTGTTGACATTTCCATGTCTGCTAGCACGGATTCGCTCAACAGTGACGTGGGTACATCATCGCTCGAAAGCAGGGAATTCACTTTTTCAGGTCCTGTTGTAGATCCGTTCGCTTCTGGTATGTTCTGCTTTGGAGCTGCAGTGTTCTGAATGACAATAGCAGCTTTGACAAAACCGTGGTTTTGTCAAAGCTGCTTAAATAATTAACATGACATAGAATAAATTCCCGTGACAAGGAAATTTAAATAACGCACACGCTTACACTGAGACATTAGAATTTATCTTGAAAATATATTTAGTTACTTAGTGACGTTTCACTTGCTTAATCGAACGTCATAAAGACGTCGAAAACTTTTCATAACCACTATGTTTCTTAAAGACGTCCAACTAAACAATTTCGAGTACTTACCATTCTGTTGCTTACATATAATTAGAAGTTTTTGGAGAAGAGTCACAAACTGTTTTATATATACTAAGGTACTTTGGAAAAATCTTATTGTTACGTGTGAGAATTAAAAAATCTGCAAGAAATTTTATATGTACGAGATGCGTTACATATCATTAAAACATTGTCAAACATGTGAGACTCAACCATAATGTTAACATTTCATCCTTTCCACTTTCTCTTGAGATCCGATGTTTTGGTAAAGAAATTTGCAGTTAATTTGTCTCGCCTGAAATCAACAGGCTGCGTGTAAAGTTCTGTCTAAAATTGGACACCGTTAATTCGAAGAGTGCCAACTGGTAGCCATAGAAGAATCAAGGGAATTATGTCAACGCAAAAAGTATGGTAGAGTGGTCATTATTGGACTAAAAAGTGTTCGAAATACTCTGTTAACAACTTTACTATATATTTGAAGTGGGGTCCATTCATGCAACTCATTTGTGTTGTCAATGGTCCAACTGTAACTGATGGACGGTCCCAGTTTCGTCGATGCCTTGTAACTGTTTGGCCATCGGCGAGCACCCGACGACGAGCCAAACCCGATATTATTGGCATAAAGTGAGATAACGCGAGGTGTATGTGGCGCCATCTGTCTGGATCGAGCGGCGGCGCGATCGATATCGAACCGAGCGCAAGCGCAGACGAGAGATCGGAAGCACCGCGGCGCTGCCGAGCGGGCTTGCGGCGAAAGCACGCTCAAGGTCGAAGAAAGGCGAAAGCGAGGGAAAATCGGCCTCGCTGATTGGACAGAAATTACGACAGTACCGTTGCACACGGCACCAACCGAGCACGCCATTAGCTCAGCGGGTAACACCGGATGATCGTCACAGCAATATCGACCCGGTATTGGAGGGCGAGGGGAGCTCCCTGCGAGTAGCCAATCAGAAAATTAATAATCGGGCGACCGCACGCAGACGCGAGTCCGCCAGACATCTGCCGGACCGACGGCGTGGGAGTCCAAAATCGGGGTATAAAAGACGGCGATTTCGACAGTCGATCATCAGTTCATCGGATCTACCTTACCAGCGGACAACTCTGAAGGAATAAAAGTGAAAAGTAAAAGTGAAACGTGAAAAGTGAAATAAGTGAAATAGTCGTGAAATAGTACCAAAAAGGACTTATAAATTTTGTGCTACTGTGGACTTATAAATTTTGTGCCGTTCGGACTTATAAAATTCGGTGCCGATTTGGACTTGTGAAACTCGTGCCGAAAAAGAACTTATAAATTTTCGTGCCTAGGACTTACAAAATTTGTGACACTTTGACTTGTGAACTTTTGTGGCAATTTGGACTTATGAAAATTATGCCGATTCGCACTTATAAAATTTAGTGCCGATTGGACTTGTACATTTTTGTGGAAGTGAAGAATAACTGGTAAGGAAAAAACTGCGCCGAGCGAGACTGATAAACAATTGGTGTTATTGAAAATGGTCAGGTGAAACTTGGTGCGAGCAATAATCTACAAAGTGTCAACCGGTGCAACGATCGGAACGAATCGGTAAAATGACCAAAGTGCCTGGACAGAAAAGTCATAAGTGTCAAGGTGAAAAATAAAACACCACGGTCCCGAAAAAGTCACATCCAGGGGTTAATTCACTTCCCCTGAAGTCGACTACAACAACAGTTCAAGGTAAAAACATCCAATTGTCGAATTAACACCAATTGCAAATCGCGAGGTGAGCGAGCTTTCAACGTCGATCGCCGCGCCGTGACGTCAGAACGAGATAGCCGAGCACAGCGGCCAGCTGGACTTCGCGACGACCGAGAAGCTGCCCGCGCATGCGTAGTGTGGTCCACACGCGAATAAATCTTTTCGACGTAATATTCCGACTTCAAGAAATTAAATTATTCTAGATAAAGAGAAATAAGATCCGAGCATCAGAATAATCGTTTTTCACTAATGTTGTTATCAATGGACATAATAGGTTGAACGATAATAAATCAAACAAGTCGATTCAAGGAATAGAAAGACTTGTAATCAAATGAGAGCTTGTCATTTTATAAATAAAAATTATTATCGTTTCATATTAAAAAAAACGTCTCTGACACACCAACCCAGAATTCCTAGACACTCGAGTCCACGAATCCTTCCGTTTGAGTGCCCGTTCCTCTGAAGGAGGTGCGCAAATCCGGAAATTATTGTACGGAGCCTTGCTCATGTTACAGCCTTTGCTTTTTGGGTCTATTGACTTGAGTGAAATTTGCTTTATGGCTATTTTTCGATATCTGAAATAACATCCGACCCCAAGACCGGGAGGCATTCGATAATCATCCATATCTCTAATTTTTTACGGTAATCATCACTCTTTACAACGCGTAAAGGCCCATTGTCGTAGGTTTTATTTTCGCCGAGATGTTAAGATTTGAATGCGGTCCGATGAATATGACTTTTCTTAGTTCGATCGTCCCGACTTGGTTTGTCACATACACTGATTGTGATATAAATCGTCGACCGTATGTACCCCGGCATGGTATATATACCATCTCTGCAGTATATATCGACCACGAGATATAACTGTCCATGAGATATAACCGTCCACGAGATATAACCGTCCACGAGATATAACTGTCCATGAGATATAACCATCCACGAGATATAACCGTCCACGAGATATAACCGTCCACGGGTTACATAGTCTACGACATATACACCAACCTCGAGTTATATACCATCCACGAGAAATACACCGTCCATGGGATATATAACATGAACGTGAAATACACCGTCCACGGGATATATACCATGCACGCGAAATACACCGTCCACGGATTATACACTATTTGCAAAATATACACCGTCCACGGGATATACACACCCAGAAAACTATTTACTTAAATTGAGTAAATAGTTACTTAGGGTAAAAGTGGTGAATATGGCCCACCTCGATTAACACGTAAATCAATGATATATGGACCGGGCCATATTCCCCGCTTTTACCCTAAATGAAATAGATATTTATTTAAATTAAATAAATATTTTACTTAAACCAAATAAACGGTGGCCGTCAAATAAATTATTTTTCTGGGTGCAAGGTTCGCGAGATATGTATACCGTTACGGGATATATAGCGTCCACGGGATAAACCCCGTCCACGGGATATGTATCGTCCACGAGTGATATGCCGTCCACGGGATATGCAGCATCCACGGGATATATACCATGCACGTGAAATACACCGCCCACGGGATATATACCATGCATGCAAAATATAGCGTCCACGAATTATACACTATTTACAAGATATACACCGTCCACGGGATATGTATCGTCCACGAGTGATATGCCGTCCACGGGATATGCAGCGTCCACGGGATATGTATCGTCCACGAGTGATATGCCGTCCACGGGATATGCCGTACACGGGATATGCCGTCCACGGGATATGCCGTCCACGGGATATGCCGTCCACGGGATATGCCGTCCACGGGATATGCCGTCCACGGGATATGCCGTCCACGGGATATGCCGTCCACGGGATATGCCGTCCACGGGATATGCCGTCCACGGGATATGCCGTCCACGGGATATGCCGTCCACGGGATATGCCGTCCACGGGATATGCCGTCCACGGGATATGCAGCGTCCACGGAATATACACCGTTCAATCGATATATACCGTCCACGGGATATACGCGGTCCACGAGAGATATACTCTCCACGGGTTACACTCCATTTGCAAGATACACAACGTTCGTGAGGTATGTATACCGTTCACGGGATATATACCGTCCATGGGATATACACCTTCCACTGGATATACTGCGGTTGCGAGATATCCACGGGATGTATACTATGCATGAGAAATACACCGTCCACGGGATATATACTATCCACGAGAAATACACCGTTCACGGGATATATACCATGCACGAGAAATACACCGTTCACGGGATATATACCATGCACGAGAAATACACCGTTCACGGGATATATACCATGCACGAGAAATACACCGTTCACGGGATATATACCATGCACGAGAAATACACCGTTCACGGGATATATACTATCCACGAGAAATACACCGTTCACGGGATATATACCATGCACGAGAAATACACCGTTCACGGGATATATACCATGCACGAGAAATACACCGTTCACGGGATATATACCATGCACGAGAAATACACCGTTCACGGATTATACACTATTTGCAAGATACACACCGTTCATGGATTATACACTATTTGCAAGATACACACCGTTCACGGATTATACACTATTTGCAAGATACACACCGTTCACGGATTGTACACTATTTGCAAGATACACACCGTCCACGGGATATGTATCGTCCACGAGTGATATTCCGTCCACGGGATATGCAGCATCCACGGGACATATACCATGCACGTGAAATACACCGCCCACGGGATATATACCATGCATACAAAATATACCGTCCACGGATACACTATTTGCAAGATACACACTGTCCACGGGATATGTATCGTCCACGAGTGATATGCCGTCCACGGGATATATACCATGCACGTGAAATACACCGCCCACGGGATATATACCATGCATGCAAAATATAGCGTCCACGAATTATACACTATTTACAAGATATGCACCGTCCACGGGATATGTATCGTCCACGGGATATGCCGTCCACGGGATATGCCGTCCACGGGATATGCAGCGTCCACGGGATATGCCGTACACGGGATATGCCGTCCACAGGATATGCAGCGTCCACGGAATATACACCGTTCAATGGATATATACCGTCCACGGGATATACGCGGTCCACGAGAGATGTACTCTCCACGGGTTACACTCCATTTGCAAGATATACAACGTTCGTGAGATATGTATACCGTTCACGGGATATATACCGTCCATGGGATATGCACCTTCCACTGGATATACTGCGGTTGCTAGATATCCACGGGATGTATACTATGCATGAGAAATACACCGTCCACGGGATATATACTATCCACGAGAAATACACCGTTCACGGGATATATACCATGCACGTGAAATACACCGTCCACGGGATATGTATCGTCCATGGCATATATACCGTCCAATGGATATACCCCGTCCACGGGATATATACTATCCACAATAAATACACCGAACACGGGATATTTATTGTGATGTGATATATATTGCTGACACCATATATATCATGAACGGGAAATACACCGCGCACGGGATATATACCATGCACGAGAAATACACCGTTCACGGGATATATACCATGCACGAGAAATACACCGTTCACGGGATATATACCATGCACGAGAAATACACCGTTCACGGGATATATACCATGCACGAGAAATACACCGTTCACGGGATATATACCATGCTCGCGAAATACACCGTTCACGGATTATATGTATACCGTGCCATATGTATACCGTTGACAGGATGTATACCGTCCACGGGATATGTATCGTCCACGGGATACGTATCGTTCACGGGATACCTATCGTCCACGGGATACCTATCGTCCACGGGATACCTATCGTCCACGGGATACCTATCGTCCACGGGATACCTATCGTCCACGGGATACCTATCGTCCATGGGATACCTATCGTCCACGGGATACCTATCGTCCACGGGATACCTATCGTCCACGGGATACGTATCGTCCACGGGAAATATGCCATTCACGGAAATATGTCATCCACGGGATATGCACCGTTCAATAGATATACACCGTCCACGGGACATACCCCGTGCACGGGATATACAACGTTCGCGGCACATATACCGTCTACGGGATATACAACGTTCGCGGCACATATACCGTCTACGGGATATACAACGTTCGCGGCACATATACCGTCTACGGGATATACAACGTTCGCGGCACATATACCGTCTACGGGATATACACCGTACACGGGATATATAACGTTCGCAGCACATATACCGTCTACGGGATATACACCGTACACGGGATGTACAACGTTCGCGGGGTGTATACCGTGTACGGATGTATCCCGTGCACGGTATATTTACCTACGGGCCGCAATTATACCGTATCCGTGGACGGTATACCGTATACGGTATCCACCGTCTACGGTGGATACCGTAACCACGGTGTAGTGCGAATAGACACTTCGTATAGTTTTTGATACCGACTGAGCCCGGGTTGGATGTGGAGGAAGGTGTTTCACATGGCCTTAATGGAATGCTGGACCTTCCTGTTTTACCAACCGAAATAGTTTATTTATTAGTTTTCACTTAGCATCATTAAATGTACTACGCATGTGCTTCACATTTTAGAGGATGTAATACTACGCATATGAGGCATTCTATATCAATTCAGCCACCAAAAAAAAAAAATCCCAAAAAATGTCTGAAAATCAGGTTTAGCGGTTCCGATAGATACACCAAATTTTAAATTTTTAAAAAATTTTCCTGCCGAAATATGCCAATTTTTGCATTTTTCATTTAATCTGTAATATCTCGGGAACGATTAATCCTATCAACGTCTCCAAAAAACGAAAATTTGCGTTTTTTCTTGGCCCACAAGAAGAAAATTGATTGAGAATTAATTATGTAATTTCAGCCCACATTTTACGGCAAAATCAACGAAATTATTTTTTTTTATGGGAAGAACATCGGATATCGACATCGAAAAAATTGCTTCAAATTCTGTATACGAATGTCGAATTTTTGGTATTTTTTTTTTCATGGGATTCCCAAACGTTCATAAGTTATAGCAATTTGAAAAAAAAAATAATAATAATCCGTTTTTTCTGCGTACAGACCCACATTTTGGACAAATCCCGATTTATAGAGAACACAATGTTCGGAATGTTATAGCTGTTTAATGTTGATTTTTTTTATTTGAGCAGAAATTGAGCTGTAATTGAAGGTAAAAAATTAAATTGGTAAAAGAGCGATATAACTCCTTTTATCATCTTATTTAGCATTGGACAGGGGGACTTAGAATTATCTGCTTAAAATACGTGTTACTTATTTTCATACGTTAATGTTTAAACATTTTTTATTTACTTTCTTTATGTTTTTGAATTTTTTTATTTTGCATTTGTGTTTTTTTTATTTTTCGTGTTTACCACTTTTTTTCTTTTTTTTTTTTTTTCTTTGGATATTCAATGTTTTCTGCTACTATCTAGATAAAAATGACATACAATCATTTACATAGATTGATCGGTTGGGAATCACCCAACACACAGTGAGCCCACTGTCACACTTTTGGACCATTTTTTTTGGTTTCGGAAAGATAATTTCCTCGGTCGATGCAGAATATCGTTTTATGATTAATATTTCTTTCGACATGGGTATGAAGCTGTGGCATTTTTGAATCCCCGGAATAGCCTTCGCAGCCGCAAATCTCTGTTGAAGCATTTTTTTACATTGTTGTGTCTGTCCTTTTCATAAAAAAAAACTTCTATCGAATGTAAATTCTGTTTTGCCCATCGATAGAGAGCTTCCGGTGTAAGTATGGGTTCACCCGATGTAATTTGGAGACTTGCACGCGCAGCGCCTCTCTTGAGGAGGGCGCCTATCCCATCGCTAGCTGTCTTTCCGTGAGCTGTGGTATGAAAGTGCCATTCAGCCTTTACGCCGAAGTCTTCTTCATGACACAACAGGTTTGCCATTTGATACCGATTTTTGTAGTATTGTGCAGCTCTGTCCGTAATATAAATTATCTTCTTGACGTTGCTGTGTGCCCGTTTTATATTTTCGATCAAAATTTCTTGGATTACGTAAACAGCTGATGTGTCATGAAGCAGACTATCAGATAAAACGACTATACTGCGATGACGGATTTGTTCACCGTCTCGATAGTAGTACACGATCGGGTATACAGTACACTGGTCGTTATTATAATGAAACGATTGTGCTGCATCTTGGACTACGTAAGAGTAATTCTCGGAAAAGTCGCATTGTACTAAAAATTCCCCCTCCGCCAAATTACTTTTTACACGAGCACAAAATTCGGACTGTTGCCTGGTAATAAACTCATGAGGTTTTAGCACTATTAATCGGTTGCTGAGATCATTGATAAAGTCTAAAGTATCAACTTTAATGGTCTGCAGAGTTGACCTGTCTGTCGTTTGCCACACTCGAAACTCTACTTCATCGATCATTTCATTGTTCAGAAGTTTTAACAAATCATCACTGAGAGGTTGAATTCCTGGACAATGTTTGCACTCATTTAGATGACATGCAGGACTCGGAGATTGACACATCATTACGTTGAGGCAGTCCTTATAATTCCTAAGTGGATGTGCCCAGTTTTTGGTTAAACTTTCAATGTTTATTGCATCCAGCATCAATTTGTAATTTTGATGGTACGTGCATACGCATACAGAATGGGTTCCACTTGCACTTGCCGAAACACAGTGCTTAGGACGTAGTTCTGTAAATTTGCTGAACCCAACAGTTATCTCTGGATTTGCAGCTTTGAAAGCGTGATAGAGTTCGTTCAAATTGCAGAGCACAAGTTGTTTTTGAACCAGCTGCCTGTTTCCACCGACTTTTACAGAGATAACGTCTTTGACGCCGGGTAGAAGTCGGCTGTTCATGTCATTTTCGTAGAAGTCACCAACCTTCTGTATAGTCTCATCTGGCAATTTTTTTCCTGACCGTTTAACCGGCGATGCTAGTACGCCTTTTGTAGCTCGGAGTCTCTGCGCTTTTGTGGCCATATGTCTCGTAGTGCCGAATTCTCATTCTATCAGAATCAGAGGTTAGCGGATTCTTGAACTTTTCCTTTAATGCATTCAGCATGGACTCTAAATCTGCAGCCCTTGACGAAATAGGCATGTTACTGTTTTGAGAAGAAGCATTCTCGGAAGTACTTTGCATCCACGATTCAGAGGAATTATCGGAAACGTTATCTATAGATAGACTGCTGGTTAAGGTTAATAACGTCGAAGACTCTTGGTCGTGTTCTGCTTTATCCTCTATCAATTCGGTTGAATCGTTAGAAGCATCATTTCGTACTTCCGAACAACTATCCTCGCACGAAATTGAGAGTAAACATGACTCCCTGCAACGATGCGCTTCATCTTCTTCCAGCCTAACTATATTATCAGATGGAACCCCAGGGATAATGTTTTGCTGCGATGTTGAAGGACACGATGGTCGGAAGCGTTTGAAGTCTGGCTCTTCCAATTCATATGGATCGTCATGTGACTCATTAAAAGTTTCATCATGTTGTACAGGGGCGGGATCAACAATTTCCTGAAAATGACCGGTTTTCTTCCTGCAGTTGTCGCAAATCATTGCGTTTTGTGGCAAATGGGGATATTTTTCTCGAAGTGTCGAAGAAATCAAACGTAAGTTCTGGCCGTTATGACCCTTTACGCCGGTATTTCGAAGAGGATTTGCACACCTACGAGGCATCTCGAGTGATTTTAATTGTAATTTTAAGTATTGTTTCAGTCGTGGATCTGAGATTTACACTAAGCAGGTTGACTTGTTTGTTATTTTTTCGAATCAATACAACATATCTGCGGCAGAGCTATTTTAGATCTTTGTCGAAGGTTTACACATTCTTTTTAAACGCTTCATACAGCTACGCTGCAATCGAAAAGAGTGATGGGCGTATTCCACCTTACGATGCATAAAGGCATCGAAAGAGGTTCGCGGTTTGGGAAATACTAAAAATAGATCTGCGGTCAGATAGATAGGTACCAACGTATCAGGGATTTTTTTTAATAACTGGGATAACCGCCATTATCGGGTACCTGAGAACAGCCGCGTTGTAGCACGAACTACGACGATAATATAGTTATCCTATGCAATGACCCTGAAGATATCTGCATCAGACAAAATTTCATCTTTAGCACGCCATAACTTCCGTATTTTTCATCGTACAGACTTTTCTTTGGGCTCGTTTACTTTGTTATGAAATTCTCTAAGGGTGCATTTTTTGCTTTTTTTTTTTTGAGGCCGGGCATTGAAAACAAATCTTTAGCACGCCGTAACTCCTGTATTTTTCATCGTACAGACTTTTCTCTGGGCTCATTTTCTTCGTTATAATATTCTCTAAATGTGCATTTTTTTTTTTTTTTTTTTTTTTGAGGCAGGGCATTGAAAATCAGACAAAATTTCATCTTTAGCACGCCGTAACTCCCGTATTTTTCATCGAAAAAAAAAAAATCTCGAAAAAATACACATTTAGAGAATGTTATAATGAAGAAAATGAGCTCAGAGAAAAGTCTGTACGATGAAAAATACGGGAGTTACGGCGTGCTAAAGATTTGTTTTCAATGCCCTGCCTCAAAAAAAAAAAAAAAAAAAAAGCAAAAATGCACACTTAGAGAATTTCATAACAAAGGAAACGAGCCCAAAGAAAAGTCTGTACGATGGAAAATACGGAAGTTATGGCGTGCTAAAGATGAAATTTTGTGTGATTTTCAATGCCCTGCATCGAAAAAAAAAAATCTAGAAAAAAATGCACACTTAGAGAATTTCATAACAAAGAAAATGAGCCCAGAGAAAAGTCTGTGCGATGAAAAATACGGGAGTTACGGCGTGCTAAAGATTTGTTTTCAATGCCCTGCCTCAAAAAAAAAAAAAAAAAAAAAAAAAAATGCACACTTAGAGAATTTCATAACAAAGAAAACGAGCCCAAAGAAAAGTATGTACGATGGAAAATACGGAAGTTATGGCGTGCTAAAGATGAAATTTTGTTTGATTTTCAATGCCCTGCCTCAAAAAAAAAAAAAAAAATCTAGAAAAAATGCACATTTAGAGAATGTTACAACGAAGAAAATGAGCCCGGAGAAAAGTCTGTACGATGAAAAATACGGGAGTTACGGCGTGCTAAAGATTTGTTTGCAATGCCCTGCCTCAAAAAAAAAAAAAAAAAAAAAAAAGAAAAAATGCACACTTAGAGAATTTCATAACAAAGAAAACGAGCCCAAAGTTTTCTTTGGGCTCGTTTTCTTACCCACACACTCGTTCGCACACACAGTTCGTACAGACTTTTGTCTGTACGATGAAAAATACGGAAGTTATGGCGTGCTAAAGATGAAATTTTGTCTGATGCAGATATCTTCAGGGTCATTTCTAGAAATCGGGCTTTACCCAACATATTGGTCTGTATGCAGAATACGATAAAACAATTGATATTGCAGATGATGAGTGTCCTAACATGAAAAACCTATATTTACTTTTAAATAGTATTTCAAACTGCTATAACTTATGAACGTTTGGGAATCCCATGAAAAAAAAAATACCAAAAATTCGACATTCGTATACAGAATTTGAAGCAATTTTTTCGATGTCGATATCCGATGTCCTTCCCATAAAAAAATAATAATTTCGTTGATTTTGCCGTAAAATGTGGGCTGAAATTACATAATTAATTCTCAATCAATTTTCTTCTCGTGGGCCAAGAAAAAACGCAAATTTTCGTTTTTTGGAGATGTCGATACGATTAATCGTTCCCGAGATATTACAGATTAAATGAAAAATGCAAAAATTGGCATATTTCGGCAGGACATTTTTTTTTAATTTGAAATTTGGTGTATCTATTGGAACCGCTAAACCTGATTTTCAGACATTTTTTGGGATTTTTTTTTTTTGGTGGCTGAATTGATATGGAATGCCTCATATGCTTCACATTTTAGAGTACTGTAATACTAACCAAAATGCTTCGGCGTGTACTTGAATTTCGATCGAAAATGTCCAAGATATAAAGAAATAAAAGCAATTGTTTAATTTCGCCTCGATGTAAGTCGAAAGAAATCTTCGACTGAAAATTTTTGGCCAGGAGGAGAGGATGGGAAACGTGTCGGCTAAGTAACTCACTGAATGGATTCGATTTACTTTCTTCTTTTTATTAAACTTGTTATCGATACTCTACTTCGCATTAGATTAAACTTATAGCCTAATAGTTTCGGAATATTCTAATCGCACTTTCGTTTGTCGTATTAATCTAATTTCTTTCTCCAGTCCGTCCGACATTCACGCCACATGCCCTAACGACGACTGTCTCTTCCCGATCTCGCCGTTAACCGGCCTCCCTCGCACCTCAATTCCTCTTTTCGCGCAACCCAGGCTGCTCGGGCGCGCGCTGATTCGCTCTCACCATGATCGGTAATTTTTCCAGTAATTTATCGCTTACAGTTCGACCAGCCTGTAACAATTTTGGTCCCTTCAAAATTTTCGGTTTGAATCTTTTCCAGGCTGACAAGGTACATTCGATTACTCGGTGTGTACATACATTGGCCATTATTTAGAAGGTAAATACGATTACTCGTTTTTCTTTTTCACATACATTAACAATTATTTAGATCGCCGATACGATTACTTGATCCCTATACACACAGGTACAATCGATTAACTTTATGGCCGCAATTACTTGCTACCTCGTCGCACTTTTACAAGTTTTTCTTGTGTTTACAATACAATATTTATTCACTCGGTTACATAGTCTCGTAGGTACACTGGCTGTTTTCTTTTTCTCATTGGACGGTTTAACATTACTCGAGTGTTTTGTTCACTCTCGTCACTACACATTACACTCTTATCTTTTAAAGATTCACTTAAATCGGGCCGCATTTCCGTCGTCGTTGTTGTCGTAGAATCGTTTAAATCTACATTTAATTCCTCGACTTTTCGAGAATTATCACCCACTTCCAAATCGTCCTCCGGTAACGTACACTCGTTACGGCCACGCCACAACTTTAATTGCGAAGCATGGACCGGTTCATCTTTCGCGCTCGGGTCAAGCTAGTGATACAATATGTATCATGCGTCAGAACTTTAGTTATCGGGAAGGGGCCCTTGTACCGTGGCTGTAACTTTGTGCTTTCCCCGGTAGCTACGTGATCTATTTTGAGATAGACGATATCTCCGACAGAAAACTTGATTCTCGAGTTGCGACGGTTATCATAATATTCTTTATTATTAAGCTGACTCTTTTCAATATTCGATCAAATCTCACTACGGATCTCATCCGGCTTTCGATAAACCTCGCAATTCGTCGTCAAGCTTCGGATTCGTCCGTCCTCAAATCGTGGTTGATACCCATACACACATTCATACGGAGTTCTTCCGGTCGCTTTGCTTACAGTCGAATTAACATCGCGTTCTATCTGTTTAACCTCTCTATCCCGAGTTATTCGCTCTCCCTGCTCTGTACGAATTATCAGGGCCGGTAACAGTGTTCTATTTATCCTCTCGATAAGTCCGATCGCCTGAGGGTGTCGACTCGAATTCAGAGTGTGTTTAATTCCATACTTTGCACAAAATTCTTCGAACGATTTCGCGGTAAAACTTGTTCCCCGATCGCTAATTATTCGAGTCGGCGCACCAAACTGATTCACGAACTTCTCGAGCTTTCTGACCGTAAGGGCTGCGCTGGTATCTTTCACAGGTTCAAATACCACGTATTTCGTAAGAGTGTCGATTATTCCCAGTATATATTTACTTCCCGAGGAGGATGTAACAAAAGGACCCACATGATCTATGTGCACTATTTCGAAGGGTCGGTTTCCTGGCGCGATCGAATGCAATTCCCCAGCTTGGGGTCCAGTACCTTTTTTACTCATTAAACATTCTAGACACTGCGCGATGTGTCTCTTCAAATAGGTACGCATCCTCGGAAAATAATAATACATCTGGACTCGTGAAAGAGTTTTGTCAATACCGAAGTGACTACCGTAATCGTGGTACTTGATCGCTATCGCTTTCCGCATCGCCGTGGGCACAACGTACAACATGATTTCGGTACCGTCTCTCTCTCCTACTCCATGTAGTATTCCGTCTCGTAGTCGATAATCTTTTACTGAATCCAACTCGGCTTTGGAACACTCATCCCGTTTTCGCGAAAGAATATCGATTTTTCCCCGCAACTCCGGGTCTTCTCTTTGATATAAAAAAAATTCCTCTTCGCGTAGCGTCACTTGAAACATTTGCGCTCTCTCGTCTACTTCGTTCTCTACGGTTTCGGTCACGGGTGCTCTCGATAGAGCGTCTACACGACTCATTAACGACCCCTTTCGATGTTTAATTTCATAATCATATTCCGCTAGTGAAGCAGTCCATCGTACCACCTGCGGGTTCGTGGTTTTGTGGGTGTTTAAATAAACCAAAGCTTGACAGTCCGTGATTATCGTGAATTTTAGAGAGATCAAAAATACTCGTAGACGTTCTACAGCCCATACTACTGCTAACAATTCAAGTTTACTCGAATGATAATTCCTCTCCGCAACTGAGGTTCGTCGGCTGATTGCGAAGATCGGATGCAATTCGTTTTTCTCGTTAACCTGCAGCAGTATGGCTCCCAACCCTTCCGAGCTCGCGTCCGTGTGAAGCTCAGTTCTTTTCGCTTTTGGATTATAAATTCCCAACACCGGCTTGGAAGCTAAAATCCCCTTGATTCTTTGAAACGTCGAGTTTTCTTCCTCGGTCCAACGATATTGCACGTCCTTTCGCGTTAATTCCGTCAACGGCGAAATGATCGTTGCAAATTTCGGTACAAACCTCCTGAAGAAACTGGACATTCCTATGAATCGGCGCACTTCATGCACATTTTTCGGAACGGGAAAATTAGCAATTGCCTCCACTTTGTTCGGTCCTGGTTCGATTCCGACGTCACTAACCACAAACCCTACATAATCTACCTTTCGCTTGCTGAAATGACACTTTGCTAATTTTAACGTTAACCCCGCGCTTCGGAGTGTCTCGAGCACCGCTCTCAGTCGAGTCATCAACTGATCCCAGTCCTGTGCCATAACCAGTATATCATCCAAATAGAAAAGTAAGCTTTTATTTCGTAGAGGTCCGAGTGCCTTCTCCATCAACTTTGAAAAATAAAATGGTGCATTCATTAACCCGAACATCGTTCTAGTGAATTCCCCTGTATTGTCTGGAGTGATGAACGCGGTTTTGGCACAGGTTTTCTCCTTCAAGGGTAATTGTAAGTATCCATGCGCAAGATTAAGTGTCGCAAAGATTCGCGCTCCGTTTAGCACTTCTAGGTACTCATCGAGATTGGGTAGTGGAAAATGTATGCGTTCCGTTTGAGCGTTCAATTTACGATAGTCCACCACCAATCTACTTTCCCCGTTTTTCTTTGTGAGAAGCAACACCGGACTCGCATACGGAGAAGTCGTCTCTCTTACTATACCAGCATCCTTCCATTCTTTAACAATTTCTTTAATTTTTGCTCGTTCTACATTATTTATTTTGTATGGTTTTGCGCTTACAAGAATGCTATTTTCTTTTACCTGAATGTCCATTTCAACCAAATTTGTTTTACCGATCTCGTAGATGTTTTGCGCCACGCAATCCCGGTATTCGCTCAGCAGAGTCTTCAATTCCTGACGTTGCGTCGCTGTAACCGCTTCATCGACGTTGATTTCTGATTCCTTGATTGGAGTACGACGTGGCTGCAACTGCGCTGGTTGTTGTACGGTCATCACGGTCGAATCAACAACCTCTCCCTCCTTCAGTAGTTGCGATTCTGTGTCCACGTTGATCAGCGGCATCGATAAATTTTCGTTAGCTATTTTTAGCTGCACGAATTTGATCGAAGCTGGAGGTAACGAGCCTTCACTTACCACGTTTGGTCGTTCGATGTTACATGTAGACCCAGCCGGCATTATTTTGGATAATTCCAACGATGAATTCTCCAAAAATAATAACTGGTCGTCGACCTTAATGTACGCTACATGTTCCAAGTCCGTAAAGGTGCGTCCAATCAGTAAATCCGTCGATTGAACATCATCCGGCACTATCCTGAAGATGACATCTTGCGCCGAAACCCCATCAATTTGCACCTCGGCACGAATTATTCCGCACGAAGCCACGAGATTGTCCGAATTTTGTTTTCCAAATCCACTCAGAACGCTTGGCAGACGTATTACTTCGAATCCATTGCACAAAAGAGCGGTAGCCTTGATCGTACAGTCCGAACTGCCTGGATCTATCATTGACTGCATCTCGATGCCGTTCACTTTAACGGCCTTGAGATATTTCGCCAATTTTCCCGCTGAGGAAGATTTACCATGTCTGTCGCCTCCCTCCAACGCTGTCGACATAATCAAAACCTCCCCTTTATCCAATGGTGTCAGTCTCATACAATTTTTGGCATAATGCCCCGTTTCTCCGCAACGCCTGCACTCCACAGCCTTCCGAGGCTCGGTACACTTTCTCGATATATGCCCGATTTTTGAACTAATTGTTCAAAACACTTAATCTCGGATTTCTTCGTTGCATCGGAATTTTCTTTCTTCGTGGTGTCCTCACCGGCTTTATTTTTCGGCTGATGATCGGTTTTCGAAGCACTAGGTTCTTTCGGTTTTCGGGTTTTCTCAACGTCGAACGTTTTAATTGTTCTCTCAAAACGCACCAACCCATGAATTAACCCTTCAATCGTATTATATTCTGTAGTCAACGCGTGGACCGCCATGTCACGATTCCGTAACCCGGTGGCCCCCTGCTTAGAAAATCCTATTAAAACCAATTAAAAAAAATGAATCGGTATGAATGAGTTTTTTGTCAGGGTGTAATGAAATTAGTTAATTCTAAAGAATGATAATTATTTATTTGCACGAATATTATTGAACCCAAAATATCCTTTTAAAATATTTAATAATTGACTAGCTGTTAAATTTTAATGCAAATAGATTTTGAACACAATGCTAAAATTTATATTTATTAGGCCCTTTAATAAATAAATTATAACTAATAATAATAAAACAGAACATATAGGGGCAACATTCATTTTACTGTATAGACTTCTCAAATCTTGTTTTATAAATCACAGTTGCTCATCACATATCATATTCCGGAATTAAACAAGAGAAAATAAAAAGAACATGTGCGAATAATATCTCTCCAATAACTTAAACATAAAACGCCGACATATACCTTTAAAATAATCAATCAATTTTGCGAGTAATACAATTTAAGAGAGCGAGGAATACAACTTAAATGGACGATTCACATTCAGTCAAGAATAATTTGTAAAAATTCGTCCCCAGCAGGCCATATCGAATTCAAGAATATCGCACGACTACCAGAGTATCAGACTTAACTTATTCGCCACGAGGATGACTAAATATGTAAATGGATTCCTCGGTGGTCAGCTTCCTTCCTTGAATAAATGATCCAGATGTCTTGATCCGATTTTTGTCCATTTTCGTTGATAATTTCGGAAGGAGGCGTAACAGCGAAATACACTGATATTCAAATGTCTACTTAGCGATAACAGTTAATACTTTGAAACTATAGGGATCCCTTTATATTACAGTGTTACTCGGGCCACTCTCCGATGACGAATAATTTGCTTCCGCCGATCGGACGAATTGTAAGGTATTGAAATCATTCGAGCGGAGAGTCCCGTTAGACGAGGGGGGCAATAGATGTTATCAGTCCCTCTCGGTACTCTTTGGCTCGCTCGAATTAACCCAATTGCCTTACTCGATCCTACCTATCGCTCTCTTTCTATATATATGGGTATACGCACTTCAAACGTAAAAATAACCTCTACAAGTGGTATTTCCAATTCATAACCATTCTTGTACTCAATGGGAATAAATAGGTAATACTACGTACCTGGACGAATGAATCGACTTTAGACTGCTGCTCCGTATTCGGTTTTACATGGACTTATCCTATTGGTATTTAATCGGAAGTAATGAAGTTGAATCGGAAATTATATTAATGGTATGGTAAATTCTTGAATTGGTATCAATGGGAATATTCAGCCATTTACGTCAATCGGATCTTACCGGCGCCAACCGGTATCAGTAGCAATATTTAATAGGAACCTACAGGAAGAAACTGGTGAAGTCTATTGCTCTGAATGGGAATTGTCTGCGATAAATTTAAATCGGAACCATACGAATATTTTCTCATAGACGACAATCCCGTTCAATGGGAATTTACAGTAACCTATCGTAACCTATGAACCGGTATCAATGGGACTGTTCAGCCGTTTACGTCAATCGGATCTTATCGGCGCCAACCGGTATCAGTAGCAATATTTAATAGGAACCTACAGGAAGAAACTGGTGAATTCTATTGCTCTGAATGGGAATTGCCTACGCTACATTTAAATCGGAATCATACGGATATTTTCCCATAGACGACAATCCCGTTCAATGGGAATTTACAGTAACCTATCGTAACCCATGAATCGGTATCAATGGGAATATTCAGCCGTTCACGTCAAGCGGATCTTATCAGTAGCAATATTTAAAATTAAAAAAAATATGTGTATCGAAATCTCAAAAAAAAAAAATCGAAAAAATCAAATAAAAGTATCCAAGCAGTAGTACATACAAAAAATTCTTCAAAAAATATGTTTATCAAAACAATCTAAAAAAATCAACAGGATGCCAAAATCTTGACAAAAAAAACTTGGCGTGCCAGTTTTTTTTACAATAGCTGTCGTACATGGTTCATTCAAATAATCAAGGGAGAGGGAAAGTAACTGCAATAACTGCAGTAATTGTAATTGTGAAAAAAAACTGGCACGCCGAGTTTTTTGAAGAATTTTTTATATGTACTACTGCTTGGCTACTTTGATTTGATTTTTTCGATTTTTTTTTTTTTTTTTGAGATTTCGATACACATATTTTTTTTTAAATTACTTTGATGAACGTCTTTTTGGAAGAATTTTTTTGTTAAGAGACTGTCTTGATAAACATCTGTTTTGGCAGATTTTTTTATTTTTAAGAGGTTTTTTTGATAAACATTTTCTGAACGAGAATACAATTTTTAAGTACTTAGCGAGGTCTATTAAGCTAGCACCCCCACTGCATGAAAAAAAAGCGTGCAAAGTGATTTGCACAATTACTTCCTCATGTTTTACGGTTTTCCTCATAACTTCCTCTATGATAATTCCGTCGTGCCATTTTGGCTTCCTCATAGAGGAAGCTATAATTAAAACACAAAAAAAAAGTTTTAAGGCAATTTTTAATCTAATCTTCAGCGCTGATTACGAAACTATAACTCATTCTACTCTTTGCGCGATGTTTGATTCAGAAACTTCTGACAAAAAAAAATTGAATAATTCAAAATTTTCAAAATCCCATAAAATTCAAACGGTTAGATCAATTTTTGCCAAATTTAATACGAAACATTGTACAGTGTCAGTCCATTCCTGTGGCAAATTTAAGCTCGATACCTCCATGTTTACTCGCATTAGACGATTTTTAGTAATTTTTCAAAAAAATCAAAATTCCGTAAAATCTGATCCCTTCGGTAGATTTTGGCCAAATTCAATACCAAAGGTCTTTGTTCATAGTATTGTATTTATATGCATTTTTAGGACGATAGCTCAAAATTTACGAAAGTTAGAGCTACCACAGACTTTTTTAAAAAATTTCGAATTCCCGTAAAATTCCGAAACGGGTCGCAATCTTCATGAAAATTATATCGAAGGAGGAGACGTGACTACTCTACTAGTGTACAAAATTTGAACCCGCTATCCCAAGCCGTTTCCGAGTTATAGTCGTTCTAAGCGATGCACGCTGTCACACACATACACACACACATACACACACACACACATACATCCGGACGCCAGCTAAAAATCACTTTTCTCGACGTTTTCGACCATTTCTAGTACGCTGACATTAAAATCTCGAAAAATTTTTTTTTCACGAAAACATAGCTTCCTCTATGAGGAAGCAAAAATGGGCTCTACTCATCATTTACAGGCTATTTATGGGCTTTCGAATGCCACCAAAAAAAATTTTTGGGCTCAGCCCCCTTTCGAGAAAATCGAAATTGAAAAGTGGGGGTGCCAGCTTAACATTAAGCCAGCGCCAACTTTTTTCGTATAGCACTTAGAAGCATTTTTTTAGTCTCCGAATTATGGGCTTTTTATGGGCTCTTCAGATATGCGACCCCCAACTTGCCGGGATCAACCCCTAAGACGGCAGCAACCCTTAAACATTTTTGAAATAAAAAAAAATCAATTTTTTCCCCAAATCTGTGTAGAATATTTATGGGCTATTTATAGGCTCTATTCCCAGCCTACCCACCACTTCCTGAATTTATTTTAGCCCAAAAAACCACCCCTAAAAAAGGGAAAAAAGGCTGATTTCCGAGTAACGATGGCTCGCGGGTTCGGCTACAGTCTCAACATTCATTCGCATTTATGGACTCGCCTTTTCGACACCTTACGTTTTTGGGCTGCACCCCCATGTCGAAAAACTACCCCTGACTACCCCTTCGAGATCGGCGTGCAGCCCAAAAATCGTAAGGTAATGAAAAGGCAAGTGCATACATGTGAATGATTGTTGAGACTATAGTCGAACCTGCGACCCATCGATACTCGGAGATCGGCCTTTTTCCCCTTCCTCGGGGGTGGTTTTGTCGAAACGGGGCGGTTGCGATGGGCTAAAATAAATTCAGTAAATAGTGGGTAGGCTGGGAACAGAGTTTATAAATAGCCCATAAATATTCCACATAGATCTGGCGATTTTTTTTTTTTTTTTACAAATGTTTAAGAGTTGATGCCTTCATAGGGGTTGATCCCGGGAAGTTGCAGGTTGCATATCTAAAGAGCCCATAAAAAGTCCATAATTCGAAGACTAAAAAAATGCTTCTAAGTGCTATACGAAAAAAGTTGGCGCTGGCTTAATGTTAAGCTGGCACCCACACTTTTCAATTTTGATTTTCTCGAAACAGGGATGAGCCCAAAAATTATTTTTAATGACATTTGAGAGCCCATAAAAAGCCTGTAATTCCTGCATAATTTAAACTTTTTTTTTACTCTCCGAATGATTGCTATTTTTTTTCTTCGAATTATATCGAATTTTTTTTCGAAATATTAACTTACATGAGAATTACTGGTTTTTTATGAGCTCTCAAATACCAATAAAAATCATTTTTGGGCTCATTCCTGTTTCGAGAAAATCGAAATTGAAAAGTGTGAAGGGTGGTGAGTTTAACATTAAGCCAGCGCCAACTTTTTTCTGATAACACTTAGAAGCACTTTTTTGGTCTCAAAATTATGGGCTTTTTATGGGCTCTTTAGATATACAAGTTGCAACTTCCCGGGATCAACCCCTTTGAAGGCATCAATCCCTTAAACATTTGTAAAAAAAAAAAAAATTTCTTCAAATCTATGTGGAGTATTTATGGGCTATTTATAGGCTCTGTTCCCAGCCTACCCACTATTTACTGAATTTATTTTAGCCCATCGCAACCGCCCCGTGTCGACAAAACCACCCCCGAGGAAGGGGGAAAAGGCCGATCTTCGAGTACCGATGGGTCGCAGGTTCGACTATAGTCTCAACAATCATTCACATGTATGCACTTGCCTTTTCATTACCTTACGATTTTTGGGCTGCACGCCGCTCTCGAAAGGGGTAGTCAGGGGTAGTTTTTCGACATGGGGGTGCAGCCCAAAAACGTAAGGTGTCGAAAAGGCGAGTCCATAAATGCGAATTAATGTTGAGACTGTAGCCGAACCCGCGAGCCATCGTTACTCGGAAATCAGCCTTTTTCCCTTTTTTAGGGGTGGTTTTTTGGGCTAAAATAAATTCAGGAAGTAGTGGGTAGGCTGGGAATAGAGCCTATAAATAGCCCATAAATATTCTACACAGATTTGGGGAAAAAATGTATTTTTTTTTATTTCAAAAATGTTTAAGGGTTGCTGCCGTCTTAGGGGTTGATCCCGGCAAGTTGGGGGTCGCATATCTGAAGAGCCCATAAAAAGCCCATAATTCGGAGACCAAAAAAATGCTTCTAAGTGCTATACGAAAAAAGTTGGCGCTGGCTTAATGTTAAGCTGGCACCCCCACTTTTCAATTTCGATTTTCTCGAAACGGGAATGAGCCCAAAAATTTTTTTTGGTGGCATTCGAAAGCCCATAAATAGCCTGTAAATGATGAGTAGAGCCCATTTTTTTTTTATGCAGTGGGGGTGCTAGCTTAATAGACCTATCGACAGGGGAAAATGTCTCAAATAGAATGCCAGCTCTGTCAGGAAAAGATTTATTCCTCGGTTTGGGTATATGTAAATAAGTGCACATTTTTCTGACGGACCATAGATTCCATTTAAAAAAAGTTGAACCATCTTCCTGACAAATATATTTGTGTAACATTTTATTATATATTTCAAAAGCAAAAATAAAACGAAACTTGAAAGATAGGTTAGTCATAAAAAGATCGAGGAAAAATTAACTTTATACGTTCAACACAGAATTAAAAGAATATAAAAATAATTAACAATTATGAATAAAAAGAAAATATTAGGTATGTTTAATAGACATTTTATTTTTGTTTACACGAATTACTCCTGTATCTACATAATAATAAACGTCGAGATGCTACCGCGTTTCATGTTACACAAATAATCACTGTTTAATCGCTTAATTACACGAATCACTGCTTAATCGCTTAATTACACGAATCACTGCTTAATCGCTTATTTACACGAATCACGGCTTTTCACTTAATTACACGAATCACTGTTTTAATCGCTTACCGAAAAACAATTTTTCAACAAAAAGTTTCCTGTCAGGCAATATCCGACTACTTCACCGACTACTTACCGCAAAGTTATAATCGGAACAGGGCGCGTTGAAAAGCTTGTGTCCTGTATATATAAAAAAAAGTGTCGTCCGAATTCCGATCTGCTGCTTCGTTTCGTCAACTCGCTTAAAAAAAAAATCTTTTTTTAAGTACTTGGCGTCGAGACGCTACCGCGTCTCTTGATAGGAACCTACAGGAAGAAACTGGTGAATTCTATTGCTATGAATGGGAACTGCCTGAGCTGCACGGAAATCGGAGTTATCGGAATTGTATCAAGAAGAACTTCGCGAAAAAAACTTGCCAACTCGTAACTAGTCGTAACTAGTCGTAAAACTTGCCAACCCGTAAAAGTATCCAATAGAACGGAATTTTGTACAAGCTTTGAGTATGTATAGGTTGTAATTATCAAAAAATTGACATGTTAAAAATGGTTGCGATTTTTTATTTGGTGTCGGTCAATACAGGCCAGTACCACTCTACCTCTATAGATATGTTTCTGATAGGTTGCAAGCATACATACGCGGCATTCCACCCCGTTTCGAACGGTCAAAAATGCGACCACTTCCAAAAAAATCATGATTTCTCCACAGTTTATAATTATGTAAAAGAATTTTTTCAGAATTATCGGATCGTTTTTTTTTAATTTGTCAAACTCGATTTTTGTTGACCGAAAAAAATATTTTAGTCTATTTTCCATCTAAAAGCACCTTTTCCAATAATAAACACATTCGGAAAGTTCATTCAAAACTCCATCCTTTATTCCTTGAACATTTTTTTTTTGTATACCTAAAACTTTCAAAGATACAGCGGGTTTAACAAAAAAAAATACCAGTTTGGCATATCCTAAAAAAATTATCTAAAAATTCTGAAAAAATTACAAACATTTCTTTTAATAATTACGAATTGTGGTAAAATTACGATTTTTTGGAAGTGGTCGAGTTTTTGACCGTTCGAATTGAGATAGAATGCCTCATTATATTCTATAAACATCAATTTACATTAATTCCGATTAAAGGACAATTTATTACTTCCTATTTCTTCCGATACAAACTTGTTTGTATTGTGACGAGTAATAAAAATATTGATTGTAGTTTTTATTTAATTTGCCGTTTCCCGGTCATTTCCGATTAACATGAATTGGGAGAAATACACAATCAAGAGACGCGGTAGCGTCTCGACGCCAAGTAGTTAAATAAATATTTTTTTTAAGCGAGTTGACGAGACGCTACCAAGTATATATACTCCAAAATGCCGGAAGTGGATTCTTGCTTCTCGATTTTCTCGGAAACGAAGCAGCAGATCGGAATTCGGACGACACTTTTTTTTATATATATATAGGAAACAAGCTTTTTAACGCGCCCTGTTCCGATTATAACTTTGCGGTAGATGCCGAGATATGGGCATCGGGTACCTCTCGAGGTCCGAAAATATTATAAAAGTGTCCTGTGATGTGATGTGATGTGAGTCCTCGCGTCTATTGTGCATGCGCCTCGCGTCTTCTGCGCATGCGTTCGCCATATCAGCTGGCTCGTCTTTCGACTGCTGTGCTGCGTTCAGGATTCTATCGCGCCTCTGAAGTAGTCGGATATTGCCTGACAGGAAACTTTTTGTTGAAAAATTGTTTTTCTGTAAGCGATTAAAACAGTGATGCGTGTAATTAAGTGAAAAGCAGTGATTCGTGTAATTAAGCGATTAAAGCAGTGATTATTTGTGTAACATGAAACGCGGTAGCATCTCGACGTTTATTATTATGTAAATACAGGAGTAATTCGTGTAAACAAAAATAAAATGTCTTTTAAACATACCTAGTATTTTCTTTTTATTCATAATTGTTAATTATTTTTATATTCTTTTAATTCTGTGTTGAACGTGTAAAGTTAATTTTTCCTCGATCTTTTTATGACTAACCTATCTTTCAAGTTTCGTTTTATTTTTGCTTTTGAAATATATAATAAAATGTTACACAAATATATTGGTCAGGAAGATGGTTCAACTTTTTTTTAAATGGAATCTCTGGTCTGTCAGAAAAATGTGCACTTATTTACATATACCCAAACCGAGGAATAAATCTTTTCCTGACAGAGCTGGCATTCTATTTGAGACATTTTCCCCTGTCGATGCATAATTAAAGGCTCGCAGTGAAAATGTATAATATATTATATATATCATTTTTACATATAGTGGTTAAAGGCATCGCCAGCTCCACATACAGATGCCATTGATGCTCTAGAACTTCAGAGGCACTGCGTCAGCACAAAAAGATGTATTTATCCATCATGCGAGAGAGATAAGTTTTTTTCAGCTTCGCACGATGAAAACCACCTCCTGGTCCTAACGCAGTTGCCTTCGAAGAATCAGAGCATCAAGAGCAGGTACTCAAGATGTCGAAGGTGCCTTTCGTCAGCATAAAATGTTACACGAATATATTTTACAGGATGATGATTCTGTTTATTCACTGGATGTTGGTAATAATCAACCAAACTACATATTTTACAGGATGTCAAAAATAGGTGAAATGAAAGCAAAAAATACTTTTTTGAAAAAAAGTAAAAAGGTACGCCAAGTACTTAAAAATTGTATTCTCGTTCAGAAAATGTTTATCAAAAAAACCTCTTAAACATAAAAAAATTTGCCAAAACAGATGTTTATCAAAACAGTCTCTTAACAAAAAAATTCTTCCAAAAAGACGTTCATCAAAGTAATTTAAAAAAAAATATGTGTATCGAAATCTCAAAAAAAAAATCGTAAAAATCAAATCAAAGTAGCCAAGCAGTAGTACATACAAAAAACTCTTCAAAAAATATGTTTATCAAAACAATCTAAAAAAAAAAACAAGATGCAAAAAATCTTGACAAAAAAAAACTTGGCGTGCCAGTTTTTTTTCACAATTACAGTTACTGCAGTTATTGCAGTTACTTTCCCTCTCCCTTGATTAATTGAATGAACCATGTAGGACAGCTATTGTAAAAAAAACTGGCACGTCAAGTTTTTTTTTGTGAAGATTTTTGCATCTTGTTTTTTTTTTAGATTGTTTTGATAAACATATTTTTTAAAGAATTTCTTGTATGTACTACTGCTTGGCTACTTTGATTTGATTTTTACGATTTTTTTTTCGAGATTTCGATACACATATTTTTTTTTAATTGCTTTGATGAACGTCTTTTTGGAAGGATTTTTTTGTTAAGAGACTGTTTTGATAAACATCTGTTTTGGCAAATTTTTTAATGTTTAAGAGGTTTTTTTGATAAACATTTTCTGAACGAGAATACAATTTTTAAGTACTTGGCGTACCTTTTTACTTTTTTTCAAAAAAGTATTTTTTGCTTTTTCATATACATTGACAGTGCAATTTCATTGACGCGATCGGTCAACGTTTGCTCATTTATTCCTATTGACAGATCGCAAAAAAAGACAACATTTGATTCCGATTGTTCGACCGGGCAATGTATTCCCATATATTGTTGTAAAATTCAAATCGTTGTAAGTCAAATCGTTGTAAGTCAAATAGGTCAATATCAATGTACACCGATTGATTTGTTTCTCATATGTATGTATATGCAATCAATATATATAATGTATGCAAATTCCGATTGATTCTTTTTTTTTTTTTATTAGATTAAAGTCGCCTCAACATCTGAGGTTATTAGCGACCTAAGTATTAGTTGTACATATTTACATTTGGTTTTTCCTATTGGTCATACTATTGTGTTTGAAGAGTTATAGCTTATTGTATAAGTCGATGGATTTGACAAATTTCAAGGTTTTGGTTGCACTACTCTTGTCTTTGAGGCATTATTTCAAAGTGTGGGGAAGCTGATTGGAGGTCCGTTGAGGTTGAAATTTAGGGCAATCAATGATGAGATGTTGAACAGAGAGTTCAGTTTTACATACGTCACATGTTATAGCTCGAGATTTATCGAATAAATGGACATGGGTAAGGTTAGTGTGGCCTATTCTTAGCCGAGTTATGATGCATTGGTCCTTTCTATCTACAAAATCAGGAGAGCTGTCCCATATCGAGTCTCTGATTTCGTGTAATTTCGTCAGGCGGCTTGAGGACCAGAGGTTGTCCCACTTGCAATAGATAGTCTTTCGAATTGAGGTTTTTAACTCGAGATGAGATATCTCGATGTCGTTGGTATCATTTGGCGCTTCGGTGGTGGCGGATTTCGCTGCTAGATCCGCCTTCTCGTTTCCATCAATGTTTCGGTGAGCTGGAACCCAGACCAGGGCCACCTCTTTTTCTTTGGTCGCGAGGATAAAGAGTTTCTTCTGGATGCGTTGGATTATTGGGTTTGTGTTTTCTTCGTTCAGTATATCGTTTAGAGCAGACATGGAGTCGCTGAAGATTGCCACCGGGTGTGAGCTCGTTTCTTCGATTAGCTTTAGGGCTTGGAGGATCGCAAAGGCCTCGCAGGAGAAAATCGAGAATGCCGGTGGAAGCTTGAAAGAAAGCACCGAGTCTCCTAGAACGATGGCACAGCCTCGGTTGTCGTCTATTAGTGAGCCATCCGTAAATAACTTTTTGTGATGTATGTATTTGGTATTTAACTTTTCGATGAAGGCTTCGCGGTGCTTGGTCTTTACCAGATGCATATCAAGGTCGATGTTTGGTCGTATTGCATTCCACGGTGGGAGAGGTTGGATCGTTCTGTGGTAGATTTTGGGCATTTCGAAATTTAGTTCAGCTAAGATTTGGTCTCGTCTCAACTGGAACGGCCTAGGAAGGCGTGGGCGATTTTGGAACTTCTCTCGGTCGATTTGGGTTAGTGGTTCTATTGTAGAAGTCGAGCATATTTGTCCCATTCTTCTTAAGGAGATTGGGACGTCCGATGCTTCGGCCAACACACTCGAGTTCGGGCTAGACTTGAAAGCTCCTATAGCCAGGCGAATTGCTGTCGTTTGAATAGTGTTTAGTTTTTTTAGGATATGATCGGAGGCGGAACTATATACTACCGCTCCATAGTCGAGTTTAGATCTTATGAATGCTTTGTAAGTTGACATGAGGATTGAACGGTCGGCACCCCATTTTTTTGAGGATAAGACTTTTAAAAGATCTAGTTTTTTTTGACATTGTGCTTTTAAGAGTTTGATTTGGGGAGCCCAAGATAGGGTAGTATTGAAGGTTATACCCAGTATTTTCAAAGTGTGACATCTCTGAAGTTTCGTGTTATTAATGAGAAGATCCACCGGTGTTCTATTTGTAGGGTGGGCTCTAGAGAATACAATGAATTTGGATTTCGTTTTTTGAAAATTAAATCCGGTTTTATTGGACCAGGCAACTAGATTGTCGAGGGTTTCCTGGACAATTTCTTGTGTAGTTAACAGGTTTTTTCCTGAGCACAGGATCGTCAGGTCATCCGCAAAAAGAAGTCCTTTAGCGGGGACATTTATTGCACTGACGACGTCGTTTATGGCCAACAGAAAGAGGGTGACACTCAAAACTGATCCTTGAGGCAGACCGTTCTGGGTGATAATTTTCTTCGATATACAGTTTTTTACACGTACTTGAATCATCCTGTCATCGAGAAAATTTTTGACGAATGAGGTGATGTGGCCTTGGACGCCTTTTTCTTTTAAAATATTAATGACTCGTTGCTTCCAAATCATTTCATACGCCTTCTCGATATCCATCGAGACTCCTATGACATGTAAGTTATTTGAAAAAGCATTGCAGATGAAGTTCTCTATTTGGAGTAGATGGTCGGTTGTTGATCGAAATTGTCTAAAGCCGCTTTGTAGAGGGGATAGCCAATTGTTTGTTTCGATGGTCCATTTGAGGCGTCGATTTATCATTTTCTCTAGCAGCTTACATAGATTGCAGGTGAGAGAAATTGGTCTGTAATTTTTGGGACAGGTACGGTCCTTGCCCGGCTTGGCGATCGGTACGACAGTAGCAAGTCTCCAAGCTTGAGGAAATGAATCGGCGGTCCACATTTGGTTGTACAATTTCAGGAGGAACTTCATGCCACTAGGTGGAAGGTTTTTGATGAGAATAATCGGAATTCCGTCCGGACCTGGACTAGAGTTTGTGCACTTCGCTAGTGCTATTTTAAGTTCTTCCTCAGAGAATACTGAATTGATGGGGTTGTCGTTATCGAAGTCTTCCACCGTTTGGGTTTGAGTTTCCGTCGCGAGGAGCTCGTTTTCGCTGTTTATCTTGAAATTGGCAAATTCTGGGCTGTAGTTCTCGTCGTTGGAGTTTGATGCGAAGGTATCAGCTAATAAATTGGCCATTTCATGTGGATCGGTGATAGATTTTCCATTTGGATCGGTGAGTAAGGTCGTGAAGCTGCAACGTGATTGGCCTTCGATTCGCTTAAGCCCTTTCCAAACTTCGGTTGTCGGTTGTGTGACGGTTGAGAGAGTTGACAAAGCTGTGCCAAGTTTCTTTCTTTCTAGCTTTAATTATCCTTCTAGAAAGGGCTCTTAGTTTTTTGTGGTTGATTTTGTTTTCGAGAGTTCTATGTCGCCGATAGATGTTGTACGCATGTTTTGCAGCTTTTATTGTTTCTTCGCATTCTTTGTTCCACCACGGGACTCCCTTGGGCCTGCAGTAATGTTTCTTCATCGGTATTGCTGCATCGGCTGCCTTACGGATTTGGGTAAGAAAGGAACTTAACAGATAGTCAATTCTATGCTCGGGGAGTTCTATGTCCTTTAGGTAAGTTTCAACTTTTTTCGAGAAAAGCGTCCAATCTGCTTTATTGAAGTTCCACGTAGGTAAGATATTTGGGATAGTTTCCTCTAGGCTATTGGTAGGGAAGTTTATATGGATAGGAAAGTGATCGCTATTATACAGGTTTTCGTTCACAGTCCATTCGATATTATGGCTGATGCTGGCCGAGCCAACGCTTAGGTCAATGGAGCTAACCGAACCTGTGGAACAATTAAAGTGTGTGGCCTCCTTTTCGTTTAACAGGACCAATTCTGGGCTTTCCAACCATTTTTCCACGATCTTTCCTCTTTTGTCCGTCTTATTGGAACCCCATAATGTGCTGTGGCTATTAAAATCGCCAGTGATCAGTAGCGGTCTCGGGAGTTGATTAGTTAAGTTCTCCAGGTCGCTCAAATTGAGAGCAGTACTGTTTGGCAGGTAAATGTTGCAGATCGTTGTTTTACGCGGAATAGAAACAGAGATGGCAACGGCTTCAATGTTAGAAGAGATGACGATTTCTTCGCTTGGGATGTTGGTCTTGACGTAGATTGCGACTCCACCGCTGGCGTGATCGGTATTCGTACGGTTTTTGAAGAACTTGTTGTATCCTCTGATGTTAGCACAGTAGTCATTTTTGAAGTTTGTTTCCTGTAGGCATATTATACTAGGAGAGTGTGTATTTCGCAGAATTTGCAGGAACTCGAGCCTGGCATGAAAGCCGTTTAGATTCCACTGAAGTAAGTTCGACATTTATGCCGTGTCCATTGAGCTGTCAGAAAACTCATCGTCGGTTGAAGGGGCAGAGGCTGATTGATCGGCTTGGCTGCTGTTTTGAGGATTTCCTTCTAGCTCGAGTTTTTTGATCGTTCTGCTGAAACGGCATTTGTTCCCTCGGTCAGATAGGAAAGGGTAGAGGTTTCTTAACATCTTGCTTAGTGTCGTTTTGTCGGTTGAGAATTCGGTTGCCAATTCGTCCAGATTTTGTTTACATTGGACCTTTTCCCAGAAGTTTTTAAACTGCGAAAATTTCGTTGGATGGGCTTCGGGGTTTGTCTCGAGTTCTTTTTCAATCTCCTTGAAGGGATCGATTGTTGAGACGTGTTCGTCTGTTATTTTGAGTATCGATTGATTCTTATTAAAGAATGATTCATCAACTCCTGTTCGTTCCTATTCAAACTCTGTAGCTGAGCATTATGATGATAGGCAGATTGATACCTATTGCGTTCTAGCTCAACTATAAGTTGCCGTTTCTTATTAATTCGTGATAACGAAATTGACAATCTCTCGCCGATTCATTCCAATTGATCGCGACTTGAGTGCAATACGCCATTTAATATTAATAGCTATAAAGATTCAGCCGCAGAGGACCGTCAACATTGGCTCATTCATTCCAGTCTACTAGTAGACAGTTTACTTACAAAAATAAATTGAATCCGATTGTTCGGCCGGACTATGCATTCCCATAGAAGTATTGAGCCCAACAAGGATTTCACTGATTGCTTCTTGTTGCATAATTCAAATCGCTGTTAGTCAAATAGGTCAATACCGATGTATACCGATAGATTCGTTTCTCATGTGCACATGCAATGTATGCAAATTCCGATTGATTCTAATTAAAGAATGATTCATCAACCCCTATTCATTCCTATTCAAAGTCTGTAGTTAAGTATTGTGATCATAGGCAGATTGATACCTTTTGCGTTCTAGCTCAACTGTAAGTTGCCGTTTCTTATTCATTCCGAAAGAAACAATGACGAAATTGATCAACTCTTGCCGATTCATTCCGATTAATCGGGACCCGGGAGCAATACGCAATTTCCTGTTAATAGCTATAGAGATTCAGTCATCGAGGTCAGTCAACGATACCTGATTCATTCCAGTTGACAGTTTATCGGAAAGAAACACATTGAATCCGGTTGTTTGACGGGACAAGACATTCCCATAGAAACATTATACTTACCGATAGATCCCGATATATGATCAAACAATACAACCCATTTCAATCCCATAAGCTCGATATAGAGCCTCTTTTCAACGGTACTTTCCGATTAAATCTTGTATAAAACTAAAATGGGGGAATTTCCTATACAATCCGATTCGTTATTTCAATGGGAAAGTGAGCATTCTATGGGATATTACCGGGACAAAAAACTCATTCAAACCAATACGTCGTCGAAAAATAATATTTCCTATCGGGAAGCCAATTTTATCGGATAATAATGATACGTTCCGATTGATATCACGTACCAATTCAATCCTACTGATACCTATTCATTTCCAATGGGAGCGCAAATTGCTCTCCGATTAAGACTATTCATTCCGATTGAAATCCTATGGGTTACAATCGGTTTCAATCAGTATCTATAGGATTTTCTAAGCAGGGCCACCTGTTCACGTAATTCTTCAAATTTTAAATTTAACGACACGCACATCCGCACTTTATCATAATAATAATCTTGTACGCGCTCGTTCTCACGTTGTCGTCTATTTTTTAAATTTTCCCGGAGTTGTGACCGATTCACTTCCGGCGCAAACGCGGTAATAAAAGCATCGCGAAATTCTGTCCAGCTTTGAAACATATCGTTCCTTGCCAAGAACCTCGACCGCGCGGCATTTTTCAAATGCATGGTTGCAGTCTCATAAAGGAACGGCTCGGGCCACGAATGAATGTACGCGGATGTTTCGATTTGTTTCAGCCACCGTTTGGTTTCGACAGGTGTTTCGCGACCGTGAAAAACTCCGATAGATTTCGTCAAGTCCGGCATCACGTGAAAACTACGCGCCGGTACCGTGGCATTTTGCGCTTGCAACAACGTCGCATTTTGTTGCAGCAGCTGCGTCATTGTCTCGAGCACTCTGTCCAATGAAGTGACAGGTGGTGTACTTCCTCGATCACCCTCATTGCTCGCTGGTCCATTCGAGAACCGCTCACCATTTTCACTCGCGTTCACTCGCTCGTTCGCGTTTCTCACGGTATTTTCGGCATTTGACGATGCCCGACTGTGTTGCCCTTGTCCGTTGTTATCACAGCTCGGTGCCCTGTCAAACTGCTCGGTCAATCTCCGCCAGGCGTTTAGTAGAAACGGATTTTCCGGCTGACGAGGGGGAGCATCATTCTGCGATAAGGGAGCTCCTTGTCTTACCGATGGTAACCCGTAACCACCCCCGAAGCCTGAAAGACGCGGTGTCTGCGGTATGGTGGGTATGGCAGATATCTACTCAACCGTGACGGTGGTCCGGAATAACGTGTCGAGTGCAAAATTCCACGTGACGCTCCGTATCGCAACGATGGGAAATCGGGAATCGACATGACGTCACGACGATCATGAAACAAACAACAAAATGTCTACCCCGGCACTGTCCGTTACCACTTTCCCACGTTTTCAGCTTTGAACTTTTCCGTTAAAAAAAAAAGAAACTCACACGCGAACCGCAAAAATATTGTTTTTAAAGAACAGCAGACACGTTCTCCTCTTCGAATCCCACTTCTGATTAAAAGCAATTGATTAATTTCGCCTCGATGTAAGTCGAAAGAAATCTTCGACTGAACATTTTTGGTCAGGAGGAGAGGATGGGAAACGTGTCGACTAAGTAACTCACTGAATGGATTCGATTTACTTTCTTCTTTTTATTAAACTTGTTACCAATACTCTACTCCGCGTTAGATTAAGAGACGCGGTAGCGTCTCGAGACAAGTACATTTCGACCGTCGGTCAAACAGATAGCGAGATGCGACAAGACTCTTTTACGCGACGGAACCCGGTTTTTCATCACCCTAGGATTTTTTTTTTTTCAAATTAACAGATTTTGCTTATTAAAACATTTGTATTGTAAATGCAAAATATTTGTTTATTTTTTTCTAACATTGCGAGCAAAATACAGATTGTTTTAAGGCATGTATGAATAACATTCCGACATTTTTTTTCTAAATGCTCGATTTTATGTCAGTCAGTGGTCGAACTAAAATTTTTCGCACACCCTATTACGTCATCTCATCGCACACTCTACGATCGCACACCGTTCGATGATGATGAGGTTATGTGTTAAAAACGTTTCGGTCGTGTCGTTCGTGTGTATGTAGTATTAGTGATTTCGTGAGATAATCTGCAGTGGCATATCGTGTGTTAATAATACATTTTCGATTTTAGCGAGTTAGTTACTTATATACCACGGAGATATTGAGGAGGAATTCCGAAAATTTATTATTATTTTTTTATTTAGTGCCGAAGAAATATAATAGAATAATAGTAGAATTAAGAGCCGCGTTAATGTCTTTTTTATACCGTGTTGACAAGTTAGGTTAAGGAATACAGTTTTTAACATTTTGTACATACATATTGATTTATTTTTATATATGATGAAATAAATAGTCCTAATACATTTTTATAATTTTACAATTATTTATTATTATATTATATCATAATGCAAAGGAGAGAAATAATTGCACACGTTGTCGATAGAAACTTTTTTTTATTATACACAATAACACATTGTAGTGTTGGTCACAGCACTTGTTTTTGATATACTTCTATATATAAAATACTGTCGTTTATATATAAGTTTCTTCGTCTTTAATAATCACTGAAGCGACCAGCATCATAGTAGTCGTAGACATGCCCAGTTACATGACCACGAGCGAAGCCTCTTCGTGGCCCTTGCGCAGCTCGCCAATTGCGACGGTAGCTAAAAACGAATTAAAATAGTTATTGAAAAATATGTATTAATTTAGAATATGTATTAATTGGATTTTTCAATAGCATTGAAAATAGCCCACTCACTATTGATCTCGCACACTTTTGTTTCGTCCACCTCTGATCAGATGTTTTGGCTGCTCCGTCATCATCGCTCCAGACAACTCTCGAATGCCTCGTTCTGGTCTGGTAAGTGCTTTGTGTACTTCTTCTTTTATGTACGGCAAGTACATTTTTTATGTGGTGCTGCTGCTTTGCTTTTTCCAAGTCAATCTGTTCGGCTATAGCACTCTTCACCATCATTTGTTGTTCATCGTCTTCAAAGTATTTTGTTGGATTAACACTTTTTTTCCATCTTGATCCATGCTTCTTTTTTTTTTCTTTTCTTCCAGATTTTGTCTTGCCGTCATCTCAATAATTTTTTATGATTCATCGCTGTCGATACGTTTTTTAACAGTGGTGTCAATGATTTCTGCTACCATTTGTCGCATCTTCACCTCTCGTTCGAGAAATTCACGCCGCTGTTGCTCGAGCTTGCGAATGAGCTCTTCGCGTTCCTTTTTTTTTTCTTCGATCGTGCGTTGAATTTGTTTCAGATACATCTTTTGGTTATTCGGGAACTCGCCAGTTTCTAGAAATACACAAAAAAAAAACATATTTATTCAAATATTGACGAGCATATACCGAGTATTAAAAAAAAATATATATATATATATTTTTCGACTAACATGTAATCAGACGTAGATACGCCCTTCTGTTTCTTAACATTGTTATATATTTATGGGTTATTTTTTTAAAACTTACCTAACATCGTGAAATTGCTGAACGTGCTGAAAACGACGACACGATGTTAGAGACAACTTTTTTAAAATTCTTTTGTGTTGCTGTTCTGTCATCAACAATAGACAAAGCCATACAGCCACGTGGTGGTAGTAGTAGTGGTGAAAAATAAATGGAGGTCGACATTTGGCGCTTTCCAGCCAACCTGGAAAATGATTGCGTTAAAATGACGAACTGATTTGATTGGTCCCTTCTGTCAGATACTAGCATCATCTGACAGAATGGACGAATCAAATCGATTGTTGAATAAAAGAAGAAGAGGCTTTCGTTTCTCAATCTCTTACTCATTCCGTGCCATTACCGCATTCGTGCCTGTCACCTTTCTCTCTTTTCTCTTCCGCGTATAACCTCATTTATCTACAAATCTACGAGCAGATTTCCACGGTGATCTCTCGTTTGAATTCACGAATATGTCAGGTATATTTTTATTAATTATTAATACTTTTTTACTATCAGTAAGCATCCTCCCAGATAGACAGGCACCACGAAACGGTCGAGTTGGCGCAATATTTGCGACATGCGCTGTGCGTGTCGCAAACATTGCTCTCATTTCGTACGTTTTGTGGCGCTTGTCTATCTGGGATGTTATAAACGAAATTTCATTAAGTATATGAACAATATGTATATATGAATATGTATGTATGTTTTTTTTAAGTCACCGGCCAGGAAAAATGTAGTAAACCCGACGGCAGCCCGGAAAAAAGTAAAGCAAGTCGGGAATCGATAGCGTCGATCGATAAAAAAAGTAACACCTCTGATGAAAAAAGACCAGATCTCGAAGAAGAGCTACAGGCAACAACGGAGCAAATCGAAAAAGTGAAGCAGCAGCTGATTAAGCAAGACAAAAAAATTAAGAGATGGGAAGAAAAGTTTCGGAATGATATTCCTGGAATGATCGAGACTGCCGTTACAAAACAAATGGATATCGAAATTCAGAAGAAAATGATGGAGTTCGAAGAAGCAGGTCTAGAATATAAAAGTGGTAAATTTGATGATAAACAAAGAAAAATCAAGAGGACAGAAGATATTGAGGATGACGAAGAAAGGAACTTAGTAAAAAAAGTTATCGAGGACTGTGTAAAAGCAGAAAAACTACAGAAAGCGAAGGAAGAGGAAATTTAAAAAAAATATCAATATTTGATTCAAGCTGAGGTGAAGAATGCGATGGCGAAGCATCAACCCGGTGATCAGAATCAGAACGACTCTTCTTCCAGCGACGAAGATCTTGAGCTTTATAAAAAAAAACACATGTACCGCAGCACAATTCAACAGCAAATATGGGTACAAGCACCGGCGATATATGTAAGATCATATATTTTCATAATGAGCCTAACAATTAATGATACATATCATATATGTTATGCATGTTTTAGGTACAATTCCGATAGGAATTATCCGAGTGGCAGTAGGGGTCTTCCGAGATATCCTCAGAACGACGGCTAAGGTGGCCATGGTGGGTCTTACTATCCATTGGTCTGAAACGGGGAAAGCCCTAACATTGTACTTCGAGACGAATTTATTTTGTACTTTATATACAATTAAATAATAAAAATAATATTTTATCCCATAATTATTGTAACTCGCGTAAGGTCTTTGACTATTGTTCTCATAAGTGAGTCGATTTATTCTTTCACATTTTTATCCCTGGACGATGAATCATTGACAAAAAAATCTAGGTTATTTTTATTTTTCCTCCTTTAAGGGGCTGCTGGACCTTCCTGTTTTACCGACGAAAATAGGCGATTTCTTAGTTTTCACTATTCATCGTTACTATACGACGTGTATGCTTCAAATTTTGCAGGACTGTATTAATAACATATGCGATTCGGCGTGCACTCGAATTTCAGTCGAAATCATCCGAAAAATAAAGAAAATCGAATATTATAAACTGTCGCGGAAACCAACATGGCTGCTGAAATGTTTACAGCATCCGTTTTGTTGGATATAAAAAATTCTCTTCTGTGAAGTTCTCCGAATATTCCAAAACCGTCGGAAAGTTGCTCACTCAAAAGATAATCACGCATAGTGTAAACTGCGATGATTTAGTTTATCGACTTGCAACGGGTGATTAGAGCCGATGAACGCAGCACGAATGTATTGTAAGGCACGATGCAGAGCCACCTGTACGTCAATCGTGACACTACGTTCACGCACTTTCGCAAACTATAATATTCGGTTTTCTTAATTCCTTGTAAGTTTTCAATCAAAATTCGACTGCACACCGAAGCGTTTATGTCAATATCATAATCCTGCATGATTTGACGCATATGTGTAGCATATTAACAACGCTAAGTCGGAACTGAAAAATGGTCTAAGTCCGTCGGTAAAACAGGTAAAGCAAGTTAAAAAAGGAAAAAAAACAGCTCCAGCAGCCCCTTAACAAAGTATCTGCAGTTATTTCTATACCATATAATATTCAATTCAATCGCGGTGGAAGTTATTACTTGTGTATCGTCACATATTGTATAACGTCACATATTGTGCAACGTCACATATCGATCTAATTGGGATTATCAATCATTATAGTATAAAAACTATAAATTCCATCCTATTTGTTGATTCCTTTGGAGCGGACCAATTATACGCCAAAAATTACTTTTTCATTTCACCATATACTGGATGAGATGGCGCTGCAATAGGGAAAAACTACTTTATCATGACCGAAAAGTATTGAGTACGATCTTTACCATGGGATCATGAGTCTTTCTGTCATTCTTCATTCTTTGTTTTCTTTGAACAGTCTGAAGTGCTATAACCTCAAAACACTGTACAAAGTGATAGAAGAAATTTTATTACTTTAATTTATGTTTTGCTAATTGTTAATTCGTGTACCATTTTATTAAAATTTATTCGCGTGTACTGTAACGACGGGAATTTATAGAGAGTGCGTCGTACAGTTGTTCCATTTTTTTTCCTTTTCACTGTTACAAGGATATAGTTATTTTAAGTTTACAAACCAGCTTATCTGAGCTGCAACGTCCCAGCTTATTAAGCTGCATCAACTCAGCTTATTAAGCTGCATCGACTCAGCTTATATAGCTGCATCATCCCAGCTAAATGAGCTGCATCGACTCAGCTAAATGAGCTGCACCGTCTCAGCTAAATGAGCTGCAACGTCTCAGCTAAATGAGCCACCATCTCCCCAATCACCATCTCAGTTAATTGAGCTGTATCATTTCAGTTTATTACACTGCATCATCCCATCAGTTAATCAAGCTGCATCGTCTCAGCATATATCGCTGCATCGACCCAGCTTGTATCGCTGCATCGACTCAGCTTGTATCACTGCATCGACTCAGCTTGTATTGCTGCATTGAATCAGCTTATATTGCTGCATCGTCCCAGCTAAATGAGCTGCATCGACTCAGCTTATATCGCTGCATTCTCTTAGCTTATTACGCTGCCTCGTCTCAGCTTATTGCGTACTATCATTATTAACAAAGAGATAGTTATTTTACATTTAAGGTCCAGGTTGTCAGAGCTGCAACGTCTCGCTCCATACGAACCTGCATGAACTAAGTTTTGTACAAAGCTGTATTGACTCAGTTCTATACGCAGCTGCATCGTCTCCCCTCTTTACAAAGTTCCATCGACTCAATTTGTTACGAGGGACCAATTTTTCAACGAAGCTGCATCGTCTCATAGCTTTACAAAGGGGCATCGTCTCACATCTCTACAAAGCTGCATCGTCTCACACCTTTATGAAGTTGCATCGACTCAACTCTGTATATTAAAAAAACTATTGTCTCGACTAAATTGCACTTTGCACTGTGGCATACAGTACTTTACTAAACTGCATTGTTTTAATCTATTGTAAAGCCATTGTGTCACCGGTTCATGCCAGTCATAGGTCACAGCTTATTACTAATCACAAATCATTACTTATTTATCACAGCTAAATCGTAGTACACATACGTAAATGCAATTTAACTTCATTCAATAAAAACTATTATTCTAGACCTTATTATACATATTCTCTTGTTACATTGGCACATCTTTAATTGTTAAGTAGAATTTTACTGCGATTTGTTGCAAAAAATAAGACTTTATAACAATACGAATAAATACAATCAACAGGATTTTGTATATTTACTACCCCTAGTGCCCTATTCCAATCCTGGAAATAAGGTCACGAAAATAAACATTATTTATTTATTATTACATTATACCGTTATCACTCTTGAAACAGCTTTATATTGGAGGGTATAATTCCTTTACAGCAATAAGACATCGTTTATAAAAAAATTCGTAAATAAATTTACGATCGAATTCAGGAAGTCGATCGTCACTTGAATTTTCTTTTTGTTTATGAACTTTAACATCAGATTTTTAACCAATATAATATATCAATAGAGGCTGCGATGAATTTTGCAGATGTTATTTCCCACGGCAGGTGGCTACGCGATAATCATATGGATGCATTCGGAGCCCTTTTGAAGACTGCAGACTCCACGTTCGATATGGAAAACGTGTGGAAAGTGCAGTGTCCAGACCTCATAAAAGCAATATCCCCAAACACCAAGCACATCCAGATTCTGCACAGTTGTGAGGATATGCGTACAAATGCAGATGGTCATTGGGTTTGCTCTTACTATGACACGAAGAAGGTGTACATTTATGACTCGCTCAACAAGGGAAAACTGCATCGACATCATGCAGTATTTCTTAAGAAATTGTTTCCATTTTACCCCTCTGACAGCGTCGAATTTTGCAAAGTTCAACAGCAGACTAATGGCAGCGACTGTGGTGTATTCTCGATCGCCTTTGCAATTTCAATATTGCACGGGCAGAGCCCTGAGTTTATAACGTACACAGTTTCCGAAATGCGAAAACATTTGCTAAAAATATTCGAATCTGGCGTTACAGAGCACTTCCCAAGTTCCATTCGATTTTTTCAAACTCCGGAAGTTTGCCATGACGAATCGAACCTTACAAAGCAGGTTCATTCCACGTTGAGAAAATCAAAAGTTCAACATGGTAGAGCCACCCGGAAAATGCATGGGCCTATAGAACACGGCTTAATCGAACAAAATAATAACCAAACAGTTTCAGCAAGCATTTCAAAGCACAGTAATAAGATTGCTATGGGTACGGAGAAAATACTGAGGTCAACCGTCATAGTAGACACGTGCAAAAAAATAAGTCGACTGTGGAAAACGGCTCAATCGAAAAAATTAATAAATTCAAAGTTTTAGCAATAAGTTCAAAGAAAAATAATACATGTGATACGCGTACGACACAAAAAATTCCAGCGCCAACCGTTACGTATAATAAAGAAGCGCAAAAAATACGTGAGTCTGCGGAGAAAGACGTAAAAGAAAAAAATAATAATAACAAAGGTTGCACAATAAGTTCAAAGAACATAAACAGAGTTGATAATGGTGCTCACAATGCATCCGTTTCGGTTCCAAAAACAAAGCAAAATTTGGGTCATAGTCAAAAAGCAGATCAGTCGCGGACCACCTTAAAAAAAATGTCTACAAATCTATTACCGAAATCTGTGCTAAATAACAAAGGAAAACCTAATATATTAACATCCAAATGCGCTGATCTAGTATTGACATTGGTTGACCAAAAAGTGGTTCATGAGCAAATGTCAATGGGTACGCAGAAAAAAATGAATGAACAATTCGTGAAGTTATGTATGCATGATCATAATTATGCCATACCCGCTTTGAAGTCGGGTTTAATACAAAAGTCCAGTTGTGATCTTTATAATGATGACGTTATTCGTAATGCTATTCATAATAACACGCATACTATCGATCGATGCGTTGAGTCTCGTGTGAACCATGAATCTCTTGTACAACTAAGCATTGATACGGATGAAAAATCCAATTGCACGCCAGATATTACGAATGATCCTCTATTGGAAAATTCCAAGCAATGTCAACAATTGAAATGCGCTAAGGCCAATAGCGCCCGACATAAGAAGTATGTTGCAAAGACTGCATCCAGCAATGATTTTTTTAGTAAAATTGACGGGAATGCACGAAAAATCCAGTCGTCAACTTTCGATCAGGCAGCATCGGTATCGGCCCAAAAGACAAACAAAAATGATGGCCTTGATAGAACAGCGGATCAAACTGAAACTATTTTGCCAAAAATATCCACAAAGAAAATGCCGATTGTTTCGCATGACAAACGAAATCGAATTTTGCTAGTGCCCGATTGCACTCTCTTACCATCCATATCGTTTGATGAGAAGGTTCAAAATGACGACAAAAAAAGAAATAAAATTACAAGCAAGGAAGTGTTTCAGTATTTATGACCATACCTATGCGAAATCCGTCGCAAAATCATCAAATTTAACGCAAGAGACGCGTTGTAACGACCATATAAATAATGAGGCTATAAAAAAAATGATATTGTTAAGAAAATACATACTATCGATCAATGTGCTAATGCGTGTACAGATTATAAACTTGTTGCACGTCAACAATCAGAAGATGTTGATCAGAAGATAAGGTAAACAGTTCCCAATGCGTGAACCATGCTGCAGCGATTGTATCCAGTAATACAATTAGTACAGAAATTACTTCCACTTCGAGTTTAATAAATGATACTCGAAGCAGTTTCAATAATTTAACGAATGACACTCAAAGCAGTTCCGATAATATGAAAGGTAAAACAAATGTTATTTCTAAATTGCAGGAATTAAAGGAACGCTATAAATTGAAATGGGCTGCTCGAAAAGATAAGGTAAATCGAGCTCGACGCGCAAAAAAAGCTGCAACGGAATCAAATATATCTCGTAAAAAAACTTGCATAAAATCGAATATTACTCCGAGTTTCATAAATTGCATTTTAACGCCAGATTCTACGCAAGTGCCAAGTTGTAATCGACACAACAATTCAACTGGAAATGATGTTAATAAGAATAATAAGAATATGGATACTACCGATCAATGCTTAAAGGTTCGGATAAATCATAACGTTGAGAGATGATCAGCGGCCAACATTTTGTGAATAATTCTCAATTAGCCAATTCCAAAAGTGATAAATTTAAATTGGTTAACTGTAAAAGTAATGTAAATAATATGCAAATCGAGAATTATGCTGACCTATCTGTATCTAGTAATCACATCATTGATAGAAATACCAATAATCTTTCGAGCCATACAAATAATATACAAAGCAGTGTGAATAGTAACAGTATGCAAAGTAGTGTGAATAGTAACAGTATGCAAAGCAGTGTGAATAGTAACAGTATGCAAAACAGTAAAAATACTGCTTCTAAATTACAAATACTGAAAGAACGCGAAAGATTAAAATGGAATATACGAAAAGATCGTGTAAATAAAGCAAGACGTGAGAAATACGGAATTGAAAAGAATTTACGAAAAAGAAAATTGAGCGATTTATATATTAACGATGAAGAAAGTACACTTTCGGCTTTAAAAAAAAAGACAAAATTACTAACTCGTGAAGAGAATAGGAAAGTTTGGAAGCGAAAAACTATGCTTTAAATATTACCGATAACCGGTGTGCAAAGCGCAATAAATATCATCAGTTTAAGGAGGAACGAAAATCAAATAAAGCAGCAGAGAATCAAAAATATTGGGCAGCTCATAAGGCTTCCATCACAGCTCGACGAAAAGCAAATGCGTCGAACAAAATTGCTCAGAAGTATAATAGTATCCGAAATACATATACAAAAACAAATATTTTGTTATTAAAAGAGTATTACGTAACACGAGTTGCTACACAACTTAACGCATCAGCAGTAAAAAGTCGAATGGAAGCAGAGTGGATAATAAAATGGTGCTATTATACGAGAGAAAAATACATTTATGGTATCAAAACTGCGTTGGAGCGTATGAAAGAAAAGGCTGAAGTTTGTCTAACACAGCTATCCGCATGTATAAATCCTAAAATTGACGAGAAGATATCTGTCCTATGTGGTCATATAAGAAAGCATACAGCATCATCGGAGGGATATTTTGTAGAAGCCGTATACAAACAGCCACTACAGTTTTCAAATGCTGTTGTTATTGTTATGAATAGCCATGGTCAAGCGATGAGTATTTTACCTGCAACAAATGGAAAGGCTCAAAAAAAGTCCTGGAATTGTTCCTCTCTTTGTCGAGATATAGATGATGTAGTGATAGACCGTTATTATAATTTTCTTCAAAAAGTAATGACCTGCTCTATTAGAAATGTTTCAAAAATATTTTCTATGATTCACTCATGCACGGTTCGACAACAGGATAATAAGCTGGGACACAGTCTAACATGTTACATGACCCCTGAAAAATGTAGATCTTTATTCTTATCACTTCAAATTTTATCACCACATTTTATAAAAGTTCGAGTTATGAGAAGACTGTTTTATAAAGTACAATTGTCACTTAAAAAGTTAAATTGCTTAGATGAAGCTTTAAATAGCATAAATGTAGACATATTGCGTGATATTGCTCTCCAAGCTCAAGAAAATGCTAACTCTTTTGAAGTTACAACTGAAATTGAATTGAACGAGAACGTTATTTTGTCTACCCATTCTGCGGCATTCAAATTGTTTACCGAATGCTCAATGGACGCACCTCGTTATGTTTGCGTTTCATGCGAAAAGCTCAGCTTTCGTAAGGACGTTGTAAAACTCGAGAATTTAAAAACTTCCATAACATCGATATATTGGCGAGATTTAATGAGACACGTTCGGAAAGAGCGTATTGATCGTGAGTATATTTGTCATTATTGCCTTGATAAATTTCGATCAAACAAATTACCACCGACATGTCTTTTAAATCAACTTGTCGTAGGAGAAGTGCCCAAGGTAATATTAGACTTGAACGACTACGAAAGATTGTTGATACAAAGAGCAAAAGCATTTCAAACAGTTCAAAAAATGGGTACAGTTGCACGAAAAAATCAGCCACACAGGCAAATGAACAATAAAGTCATAGGAAGAACGTTTCATTTACCGTTGCCAATGGAAGAAACAGTTAGAAAGATTTGCCCAGCAACTGAGCCTCTTAATCTTAAACATGAACTGTACATCCTTGTGCGAGGAATACCTACAAAGGCGAAAATTGTATGGGAAAACTTGGTAGATATAAAAAAAAGTTTTTGACGCATTGATATGGCTCAAAGAAAATAATCCACTTTATTCTGAAATAAAAATACCCGATTCATCTGATTTGTTGTTGAATGAAAAATTTCCGGATGTAGAGTTTCAAGTCCAGGAGGAAAACGATGGTGAAAACAACCACGGCGAAAACAAAAGCAAAAATATAATCGATGAAAATGTCAATATAGATAATGATATGGTAAAAAAAAGCCGAAAACGTGCGCGGAGCATTCTTAACGCAAATGTCAGAATCAAGCGAGTACTATGAACAATTCACTATACACCCAATGTATTCTGCTAAAGAAAATAAAACGGCTACCGAGCTTTATCAAATGTTAAAGATTCAAGACGTCGCGCTGGCTAACTATTATAAATATTTAGACTTAAAATGTTATCCAGATCTGTTTCCATACGGTATCAATGGGCAACGCGAAAACAGAACGGTGCCGCTTACTGATTTCGAATTTATCAAGTCTAGATTAATGTCCAAGTATTCGCAATTCAGGTTGAATCAGCAATATTTATTCTTTGCTTTAAATGATAGCAACATACGGCAGTTAAACAGTGGGATTTATCACAAAATGCATGTGACCAATCCAAGAGAACGGTATAATGCAGCTGGTTACTTAGAACAGTTGGCACAAGGAGAATTGGAAGGAAATCTCAACACAATATTTGGACGATTGCGAAATACTGAACAGTTTTGGCGCAAACCGAGATGTGATCTGAATTGTATGATTTATTATTATGGGCCGGCAACATGGTTTATCACATTGAGCCCTAGTGAATATTTATGGTCAGACTTAGTAGAATATGTTCGTGAAATAAATCCTTCGATTGCACATAAGTCTGCCAGTGCCTTAATTGCTGCGGACCCTATATCTGTATCTAGATTTATAGATAACAAATTTCGTGCAATGTTGGCTCTTATGTGTTCGAAGTCTAATATTATTGGTGAAGTAACACATTATTTTTGGAGACGTGAATATCATAAACTTATAGCCTAATAGTTTCGGAATATTCTAATCGCACTTTCGTTTGTCGTATTAATCTAATTTCTTTCTCCAGTCCGTCCGACATTCACGCCACATGCCCTAACGACGACTGTCTCTTCCCGATCTCGCCGTTAACCGGCCTCCCTCGCACCTCAATTCCTCTTTTCGCGCAACCCAGGCTGCTCGGGCGCGTGCTGATTCGCTCTCACCATGATCGGTAATTTTTCCGGTAATTTATCGCTTACAGAAAATCGAATATTAGAGGTCGCCGAGGAAACCAATATTAGTTGCAAGAAATTTCAAGAGCATCTATTTTATGGGAAAATATAAAATATTTTGGTTCAGAGCCGATAGAAAACGCGTGAATGCTTTTTTTTCTCGTAATTCCCTTCTTAAGGCTTTAGCTACCTTGGAGATATCGAGCCGTTATTTTTTCATCAATTTTTTAATCCAATTCCTCTCTTGTAAAGTTCACGGCTGCAGCCGCTGTTACCCCCCATACTGTATCGCATTTGCACGAGGACGCAGGAAAACTGCAGAAAACCTGCGCCGATACAGCCGGTCGTTCCAACTGAGTCTTGATGTTCGCATTCGATACTTCGAGTACGAACACCAATCCTCAGAATTCGACCTCCCGCTCAACGGTTCCAATGCGTCAGTTAGTGCACGGCTAGGCTGTTATCCATCCAAGTACTGACCGCGAACGATTCAGCTTGACTCTAGGGACCACCGAAGCCGTACACCAACCGCGCATCCACCGCTGTCGGTACGCGTGAATGCAGTGACGGGCATGGTGTGGCGCCACCTGTGCATCAAGCGTGACATTACGTTCATCCTTTTTGGCAAACTGTAATATTCTATTCGATTTTCTTAATTCCTTGTTAATCAAAATTCGATAGATGGAACTTGGCCAAGCGGCATAAATCCAAGAAAAAAAAAAAGGAAGAAGAAGAAGAAAATTCGATTGTACACCGAAGCGTTTACGCCAATATTGCAGGCGTGCAGGATTTAAAGCATATTCATAGTAGATGCATAACTCTAAATTGAAAATAAGAAAAAGCCCAGTTCTGTCGGGAATAAAAAAGGTAAGTAAAAAGTTAAAAATGGGTTCACCATCTCCTGAAGGCCATGTGAAACAAACTCAGTCGGAAACAAAAACTGTAATGAATGCCATTCGGAGATCATAGTATTTAAAAAAAAAAGTGAAGCATTAGCGGATGCTTCGCTTTTACTCCAAATGTCCACCTATTTCGAATAGTAGCAGTGACAAAAAATGCAATTATCTCTCTCGCACTCATTTGTTACATGGTACATGTTTCACATGATTTTAATGGATAATAATGCGTTACATATTTTTTTCGAGGCATGAACCGTTCTTAGAGTAAATAGGCAAAGCAATTTGTTGACCAATTGAGGCCCTCTGAGCGGGGATGGAAGCTTTGCCACATGCTCGTAAATTTTCCAAATCTAAAATTTTCCAAATTTGGAAAAGTCAAGATTTGCTAATATTTTTTTCTGCGCATAAAATTGACGAAATATTGTTTTTTTTTCTTCCTGTCTTACCTTATCAAAGTGGCGGATTAAAACTTGACGTTAAGATCGTCCTTCAGAACTCATCGTCTGACTCCTTTATCTTGATCCAACGAACAATATTTATTAATATTTATGATTTTTTTCTTGACACTTCTTCTTAGTACTGGGTACAATCTTCTCTTGATGTAACATGCACAACGATCATTTCACCGATATTTTATTTAAAAAAACCAATTGCTTCGGAACGGTATAAATGTCATTCGTGAGCTATCATAACCGATTAAATGATCACTTCATTAAAATAACCACTACTTATCGAATTATAACGGGTGTTTTTTTTTCATCCTTCCCAAAATGATTAAGCTAAAGTGGATCGTCTGCAAGTCGACTCGAAGATATACGTTCAATCAAAGTAGAAACGCAGAGTGGCTTAACGTAATGTTTTTTTTTCTTTTTTTTTATTGTTAAAAATAAATCTACGCCTCATCCTTACCCGTTTCGAAGATTTTTTATCTTCCGGACCAAAAAATTCCATTTTCTCTTACGCGATAAACACGGTTTTTAATAAAATAATTTTTATGGTACATAATATTTTTATTGTACATTTTATTGTAAATATTTTTATTGTACATTTTTATTGTACAACATTTTTATTGATAGAACCTGTAGTATAACTAATCGCATTTTTTTCAACGTAATATAGATTTTTTTAAAATAATTGAGGAACTTTTTTTTTAATAAACTGTTAAAACACAGCAATATGAATATTTCATAATACTTTGCAAATTGCATGCAAATTAATTATAAAAAAATACAACTTGTTATTGTTTAAACAGTACGCTGCAATTTGCAAAACAAAAAAAAAACCAACTCGTAGTTGTCTAAGCGACACGCTGCATTTTTGGTGGTGGTGCCGTTATATTGAACATTTGTTCAGGATCGTAGGGCTCTTCGTTCGTCCCGACATCACTCCCCGAATCCACTCGTAAGAAGAGGTAGTTGGAAAACTCCACAGTTCCAATGATCTTGAGTGGTGCACCTTTACGGAGATCCGCTGGAAGCCCAGATAGCGACGTAAGTCGCACCTCCAATTTCCATACTCCGTTTGTGATAGAGCCGAATCCATAGCATGATTGATTATTAAAATGTCTGGATTCTCGAAAATTAAACTTTACCCAGCCGGTGATGGCTGTAACATAAATTAAAAAACCATTGGTTTATCAATTAATTCTATTAAATTTAAAAAAATAAAAATATATATATACTCACCAATTTTTTCACCCTGTTTCTCTGCGATTTCGTCCCAAGCGACAACTGGGATATGGACATCTGGTCTCGCAATCTCCCGTTCACCAAAAACTTCGACCTCGGTGACTTTCCGAATATTCAATTCAAAGTGCACGTTCCCAAGATTGTAGCGTGAGTTCTGGAACGCTTTGGCCTGTGCCCCGTCGATGTGAACGATCTGTAATAAACAAAAAAAGAGCAAATTGATCGCATCAATATTGAAATGATAGCATTAATGATTAAAAAATGAAAAAATAAGGTTAGGAAATAAGGAAATAAAGTTACGAGCTTACCTGGTCCATTTCGATGATCTTGGCCATTCGATCGGCTTCCTTCTCCCATGCCACGCACTGGACTCGCTTGCCGTTGTTGTTGTTGAGAACAAATTTGAACACCTTCAATTGCTTGGTGAGCCCAACCATTTGACTCCCAGGAACAGCGTCGACGTAGGCTTTCAGCTCACTGAAAAAAAATAAAAACGTTTCCAAATTGTACATAGTCCGAATTGTACATATCCGAATTGTAAATACTCCGAAATATAAATACCCAGATAAATAAGCGCTACAAAAAGTAGCGGTTGACACAATAATTGCGGCATGTGCGGCACATGTCGAAATTATTGCGTCAACTGCTACTTTTTGTGGCGCTTGTCTATCTGGGTACTCCGAATTGTAAATAATTTTCGTATTATAAATAATTAATTTGCTCATGTTGTATGAAATTATTTTCATCCCTTCCGTATTTTATTTTTTTATGTAAATTATCTTTTTTTTACCACAAATCTACTTACACGTTATCGTCAGCGATTGCGATGTTCTCGATCGCCGCGTTCGATGAATATATCACCGCCATATTCAATTTCGGAAAGACGCGCAATGAAAAATACGTCCGCACGATACGAAGTTCACGAGGATTCTGATATTTGTGGCTGCTAGAAATTGTCGGGCTGTTATATAAACGTTGTTTTGTTTATTGTTATGACAGCAAGGCGTACCGGTGGTCATGATCGACAAATGCCGCAATTATGGTGTCAACTGCTACTTTTTGTAGCGCTTATTTATCTGGGTATTTATATATCGGAGTATTTACAATTCGGATATGTACAAATCGGACTATGTACAATTTGGAAATGTTTTTATTTTTTTTTCAGTGAGCTGAAAGCCTACGTCGACGCTGTTCCTGGGAGTCAAATGGTTGGGCTCACCAAGCAATTGAAGGTGTTCAAATTTGTTCTCAACAACAACACCGGCAAGCGAGTCCAGTGCGTGGCATGGGAGAAGGAAGCCTATTGAATGGCCGAGATCATCGAAATGGACCAGGTAAGCTCGTAACTTTATTTCCTTATTTCCTAACCTTATTCTTTCATTTTTTAATAATTAATGCTATCATTTCAATATTGATGCGATCAATTTGCTCTTTTTTCTTGTTTAATTACAGATCGTTCACATCGACGGGGCACAGGGCAAAGCCTTCCATAACGCACGCTACAATCTTGGGAACGTGCACTTCGAATTGAATATTCGGAAAGTCACCGAGGTTGAAGTTGTTGGTGAACGGGAGATTGCGAGACCAGATGGCCATATCCCGGTCGTCGCTTGGGACGAAATCGCAGAGAAAGAGGGTGAAAAGATCGGTGAGTTAAATATTTGGATTTTTTTTAATAGAATTTTTATTTAATTAATTAATAAAAAATCAATGGTTTTCACATTTTAAAATTAATTACAGCTGTCACCAGCTGGATAAAATTGAATTTCCGAGAATCCCGGCATTTTAATAATCAATCGTCCTATGGAGTCGACTATGTGATTAAACGGAGTTTGGAAATTGGAGGTGCGACTTACGTCGCTATTTGGACTTCCAGCAGGTCTCCGGAAAGGTTCACCGATCAAGATCATGGGAACTGTGGAGTTTTCCAACTACGTCTTCTTGCGAGTGGATTCGGGCAGTGATGTTGTGACAACGGACGAAGAGCCCTACGATCCTGAACAAATGTTCAACATAACAGCACCTCCGGCAAAGAGGCAGCGTGTCGCTTAGACAGCTAAACGAGTTGGTTTTCTTTGTTCATCATAAACAGTAGCGTACTGTTTATGATGAGTTGTATTTTTTCTTTTTTTAATTAATAATTAATTTGCATGCAAACATTTGCAAAGAAAAGATTAAACATTCATTTTGCTGTGTTTTAACAGTTTAATTTATTTTTAAAAGTACCCAATTATTATTTTTAAAAATCTATGTTACGTTGAAAAAAAATGCAATAATTGTGATACGCGTTCTATAAATAATAATATGTATGTTACAATAAAATATTATAATTTTTGCAATAAAAAAATACAATAAATTAAAAATTAAATGTTTTTATATTTAAAAAATCGTGCTTTCGCGTAAGAGAGCCTTTGTGTTTGTTTTTTTTTTTTTTTTTTGTGGCATAAATAAATCCGCGGCGCTGCACACAGGCCCGGATTTTTCTTTCGTTTTCTATCTCGAAACATCAAGGTCTGTAATTTTCCTTCGTGCTTAAGAGCATGTGAAACATCTCTCTCGCACTCCATAGTGTTCACATGCCCTTATATATTGTGACGTATTTTCCTTTAATCCGGTAGCGGGAACTCAAAACTCAAAAAAACGGAACAAAACTAAATCCAAGCTCAAACCAAAAAGGGAGCACAAAACTAAATCCAAGCTCAAACCAAAAAGGGAGCACAATACGCGAAACCGAAACTTACGTCACCTTCGGCCGTCCGCGCGCACGAATGCATCGACGTCCCGGTGGGCGCCAGTTAATTTTTGTTTCGCCGGTATTAACAACCGGACTAAACTGGAGGTCGGTGGAACGGCCGACCTCCGCAGGGTCGATTTCTGTGTCACCGGAATCGCCAAGCCGGACTAACCTGGAGGTCGGTGGAACAGGCCAACCTCCGCAACGGGAACACACAGAATCGGAACAAAAACACATGATAACACAAACGAGAACTTGACGGTAACGAGAACTAACGCCGATGCATTCGCGAAAGCGAACGGTTACGGAAATGCACGGTCGCTCAGGATGCGGGTTATGGTAGAAGGGTCGCGATCCTTTGCCAATAAAATAACGCGGAAACGAAAATATCGGAATCTCAAACTTTAAATAACGAGAACAATTATTTACTGGCTAAAAAGGCACGGAATCGCACACTAGTGCATCGGGAGCGCTCAGCTGACCGAACGATCGAAGCGAGCGGAGCGAGAACGAATTCTATACGGGATCGAAAATGTATACAAACGATAAACTCACCGAACCCGCAGGAATTAATCCAATAATGGGCGGGAACTGCATCTTATGACACCTCGAGAACTTAATCACGATCACTGCACCTCAAGAACGTTATCCACAACGCATCTCGATCACAAAATAACCGGAAAGGAATTCTTACGGAATTCGCACGATACACGCAGCACACGAGTCTACTAGCAAACGCGCAAAGCGACAGGTAGCGAGGGCGACACACGAACCGAAGCGAGAGCGATAACCGGAGTCTACGGTAACGCGAGCGAAAACGACTGACTCAAGCGCGACACAATAGCCGAAAAACCGTAAACACGGGAGCGCGAGAGGTCCGAGCTGCCTCGAGGACGACTCTCGGTAGACTGATAAGCCTACGAAAATATTCTAACGAAGCGTTATGATTATTGCGAGATCCTTAGCCGATAGCTACTGCCCTGTCAAACTATTCCAGAGCGTCATTTAATCGGGAACCGAAACTGTAACGCGGTAACTTTGAGAATCTTCGCGATCGCTACTCCAAATTCAGGACGTGAAAACAAGGCTCTCTCTCTAAACTAAAACACAGCACAAGGGGTTCCAACCTTGCCCGGACTGAGCTAAAACCTCCGCCTGTTCTCCAACGTCCTGCATTATCACCTAAGCGGAGTGCCGGGTTTGCACCGGACTTTGGCGTATTCGTGACGAAATCTCGTCGGGCTCTCCTCTATTCGTGTTTCTCATTTCTTCGAGATTCTCTCCACCGAATAGATTCGAGAATCCCGACCTGAACTAAATCTTTAAGCTCATCACACATAAGCAAAATCTAAACCGGATCGCAAAACGTTACGAACCTTACTTAAACGAGAGCTGGACGGTACGTGGGCAGGTGCAGAGCAGTAAAGCGGGAACTACAACGGGCTAACCGAACTAAATCGACAGCCGTATCCGAAAAATGTTGATTTTTGTGACCGTGATCGAAAAATCACGTCACAATATATAAACATAAAATAAAACGCGGCACTGAGAAGCAACTTCACGTACACTCGCCGTCACGCCATCGCCGACCAATCAGGAAACGAATCGCCGACCAATCAGGGAACGAATAAAGGTACAACAATCCCATATCGAAATTCCGATACTTTTTCGAGAAAATTTCGATATAATCGGCTCACCAACTTTTTACGCGAGGGACAAACGAATGGCGACGCCGTTTGCACAGTTTTTAGTATATGTGGATACAAGGCGATAGTACAAAATAATTTAAGATTGTACATGCAAGGGTCAGTACGAGCGGTGAATCCCTATTTCGAGGTAGCCAGAAATGTCTCGAGTTGTATTTCAAGATGTGACTAAAGTTCGCAACGTTGCAGCAACGAAATGACCTCAACTGTCAATCGTATATTGAATGTAGATAACCTACAAATTGACCTCGTATTTTAATATGAATTGAAATGGATGTAGATACAAGCCGCGTGCATGCTCAAAATAATTACGAAGCATCCTAGACAATTCACAGCTGGTTCTATGCAAATGGTTGTGGTTTCATACAAATGGTTGTGGTTCCATACAAATGGTTGTGGTTCCATACAAATGGTTGTGGTTCCATACAAATGGTTGTGGTTCCATACAAATGGTTGTGGTTCCATACAAATGGTTGTGGTTCCATACAAATGGTTGTGGTTCCATACAAATGGTTGTGGTTCCATACAAATGGTTGTGGTTCCATACAAATGGTTGTGGTTCCATACAAATGGTTGTGGTTCCATACAAATGGTTGTGGTTCCATACAAATGGTTGTGGTTCCATACAAATGGTTGTCGTTCCATACAAATGGTTGTCGTTCCATACAAATGGTTGTCGTTCCATACAAATGGTTGTCGTTCCATACAAATGTTTGTCGTTCCATACAAATGTTTGTCGTTCCATACAAATGGTTGTCGTTCCATACAAATGGTTGTCGTTCCATACAAATGGTTGTCGTTCCATACAAATGGTTGTCGTTCCATACAAATGGTTGTCGTTCCATACAAATGGTTGTCGTTCCATACAAATGGTTGTCGTTCCATACAAATGGTTGTCGTTCCATACAAATGGTTGTCGTTCCATACAAATGGTTGTCGTTCCATACAAATGGTTGTCGTTCCATACAAATGGTTGTCGTTCCATACAAATGGTTGTCGTTCCATACAAATGGTTGTCGTTCCATACAAATGGTTGTCGTTCCATACAAATGGTTGTCGTTCCATACAAATGGTTGTCGTTCCATACAAATGGTTGTCGTTCCATACAAATGGTTGTCGTTCCATACAAATGGTTGTCGTTCCATACAAATGGTTGTCGTTCCATACAAATGGTTGTCGTTCCATACAAATGGTTGTCGTTCCATACAAATGGTTGTCGTTCCATACAAATGGTTGTCGTTCCATACAAATGGTTGTCGTTCCATACAAATGGTTGTCGTTCCATACAAATGGTTGTCGTTCCATACAAATGGTTGTCGTTCCATACAAATGGTTGTCGTTCCATACAAATGGTTGTCGTTCCATACAAATGGTTGTCGTTCCACACAAATGGTTGTCGTTCCACACAAATGGTTGTCGTTCCATACAAATGGTTGTCGTTCCACACAAATGGTTGTCGTTCCATACAAATGGTTGTCGTTCCATACAAATGGTTGTCGTTCCATACAAATGGTTGTCGTTCCATACAAATGGTTGTCGTTCCATACAAATGGTTGTCGTTCCATACAAATGGTTGTCGTTCCATACAAATGGTTGTCGTTCCATACAAATGGTTGTCGTTCCATACAAATGGTTGTCGTTCCATACAAATGGTTGTCGTTCCATACAAATGGTTGTCGTTCCATACAAATGGTTGTCGTTCCATACAAATGGTTGTCGTTCCATACAAATGGTTGTCGTTCCATACAAATGGTTGTCGTTCCATACAAATGGTTGTCGTTCCATACAAATGGTTGTCGTTCCATACAAATGGTTGTCGTTCCATACAAATGGTTGTCGTTCCATACAAATGGTTGTCGTTCCATACAAATGGTTGTCGTTCCATACAAATGGTTGTCGTTCCATACAAATGGTTGTCGTTCCATACAAATGGTTGTCGTTCCATACAAATGGTTGTCGTTCCATACAAATGGTTGTCGTTCCATACAAATGGTTGTCGTTCCATACAAATGGTTGTCGTTCCATACAAATGGTTGTCGTTCCATACAAATGGTTGTCGTTCCATACAAATGGTTGTCGTTCCATACAAATGGTTGTCGTTCCATACAAATGGTTGTCGTTCCATACAAATGGTTGTCGTTCCATACAAATGGTTGTCGTTCCATACAAATGGTTGTCGTTCCATACAAATGGTTGTCGTTCCATACAAATGGTTGTCGTTCCATACAAATGGTTGTCGTTCCATACAAATGGTTGTCGTTCCATACAAATGGTTGTCGTTCCATACAAATGGTTGTCGTTCCATACAAATGGTTGTCGTTCCATACAAATGGTTGTCGTTCCATACAAATGGTTGTCGTTCCATACAAATGGTTGTCGTTCCATACAAATGGTTGTCGTTCCATACAAATGGTTGTCGTTCCATACAAATGGTTGTCGTTCCATACAAATGGTTGTCGTTCCATACAAATGAAACGATGGACTGCGTTCCCACCGGATGTTCAAAGTCGATTAATTTTATTTTTTTTGCCAAACATTTACAAGTTGGATTTAACTCGATAATTATTGTTAATCATCCTCGAAAATATTTACCAAGTTTTGGTGTACTGTGTTGTGCGGAGAATTTTCTATGGGACACCAACGATGAATTTGCCTTCCAACCGGATTTTCAAAGGCCATCCATTTTTTTTTTTTTTTTGCTAAACATTTACAGCTAGATTTGTCTCGATAATTATTCTCAATCATCCTCGAAAATATTGACCAAGTTTTATGCGTGTTTATAGTTCGGAAATAATGTATTTTATGTAACTCATGTATGAAAAGTGCTACTTTATGTAGCTGCCGGCCCTGACATAAAGTGGCGCTTTTCAATAAGCCGTATCGTAAATACTCAAACCGTATCGTAAATACTCAAACCGTATCGTAAATACTGAAACTGTATCGTAAATACTCGAAACCGTATCGAAAATACTCGAAACCGTATCGAAAATACTCGAAACCGTATCGAAAATACTGTGCGCAGGCGCAGACGAGTAATTTTTTACGCGACTCGAGTGGTCTCGCGTCACGTCTCGCGTGAATATAGGTTATGTCGAACGACTTCTTTCAATCTAACTCCAGTATTAGCATCTTGTTTTGTGTTTCTCGTGCAATAAAAATGAGTGGAAATAAAAGAAAAATTGAGGGGCTCGATCGAGACGAGACGTCGATGGAAGATGTTGTTATGACGTGCAAATAAATGAAAATTCTTGCTAAAATTGTATCGTGTCATCTCGGGGGGCTCCGCCCCCCGAACCCCCCCCCCCCCCCGGCTGCGTCCCTCGACCCCGCTTTGTCACTGTATCGCTTAACATACATTCGTTACATAAAGTAGTATGCGATACTCGTGCGGTGCAGCGGAATTTATGAGAAGGCTGCGAGTGAGTCGCACTCGCAGCCTTCTCATACAGTCCGCTTTACCGCACTCGTATCGCAAAGTACTATTAATCATTTTTTATGTAAATTATAAGAATTTAGAAATTTGAATAAAGTTCCTAAGTGGTTTCTATCAAACGTTATAGCCCTGATTAAGGGGCTGCTGGACCTTCCTGTTTTACCGACGAAAATAGGCGATTTCTTAGTTTTCACTATTCATCGTTACTATGCGACGCGTATGTCTCAAATCTTGCAGGACTGTATTAATAACATAAACGATTCAGCGTGCACTCGAATTTCGGTCGAAATCTTCCGAAAAATAAAGAAAATCGAGTATTATAAACTGTCGTGGAAACCAACATGGGCGCTGAAATGTTTACAGCATCCGCTTTGTTGGATATAAAAAAATGCTACATCTTGCATACGTCAAAAGGGCGTGCATGCCGATTCTGTGAAGTTCTCCGAATATTCCAAAACCGTCGGAAAGTTGCTTGCTCAAAAGATAATCACGCATAGTGTAAACTGCGATCGTTTAGTCTATCGACTTGTGACGGGTGATCAGAGCCGATGAACACGGCACAAATGTCGTGTAGGGCCAGATACAGAGCCACCTGTACGTCAATCGTGACACTACGTTATATTCGGTTTTCTTAATTCCTTGTAAGTTTACAAGCAAAATTCAACCACACACCGAAGCGTTTATGTCAATATCATCATCCTGCATGATTTGACGCATATGTGTAGCATATTAACAATGTTAAGTCGAAACTGAAAAATTGTCTAGGTCCGCCGGTAAAACAGGTACAGCAAGTTAAAAAAGGAGAAAAAAACAGCTCCAGCAGCCCCTTAACTAAATTGTTTTAAATTCCCGATTTTTAGATGACATTTTTTGTAAATTCTGTTTACAAAACAAGAAACACCCCAAATATTTATTTCGAATATTATTGGCTAATTCTCTGCTAATTACTATTATATTGATAGTAATTATCAGGTAATACACATTATACATACACGCACAATATACAGTGCAATATACATTATACACAACATTTACATATAAATGTTGTGTATAATTATGCTCTGAGAGGTGCTGCACTCGTTAGCACCGACGGTGATTTTTCCAATCAGTCGCCTCGAGAATTACATCGATTCTCTGGCTGTACCACTGTGTGCGTATGTCCATCGCTTCGCGCTGCGCGTTGGAGCGATAAGGTACAGTTTCCTAACGCATATACTAGCTAAGGATTCGGATTGCATTTTGCGTTTCAATTAAAACAATGGGTTTCTCGTGTAGCCTAAGGTATCCTCGCTGCCAATGATACCTCAGCAGCAACTCGAATATACCTATTGCTTGATTTTGCTTCCTCATGGAGGAAGCAAAATCAATTCGTGAAAAAAATTCGTGAAAAAAAAAAAATTTCGCGATTTTAGTGTCAGAGTACTTAAAATAGTCTGAAACGTCGAGAAATGTGATTTTTAGCTGGCGTCCGGACGTGTGTGTGTGTGTGTGTATGTATGTGTGTGACAGACTTGCGTAGTTTAAAACGACTATAACTTGGAAACGGTTCGAGATAGACAGTTGAAATTTGGTACACTAGTAGAGTTGTCACGTCTCTTCCCCCAGTGCAATTTTCATGATGATTGAGGCCTGTTTCGAGATTTTATGCGATTTTGAAATTTTTGAAAAAAGGTCGTGGTAGCTCTAACTTGCGTAAATTTTGAACAATCGTCCTGAAATTGCACATAAATATAATAATATGACCAAAGAACTTTGGTATTGAATTTGGCCGAAATCCATCGAAGGGGTAAGATTTTATGGGATTTTGAGTTTTTCTGAGTTTTTTGAAAAATTATTAAAAACAGTCTAATTCGAGTAAACATGGAGGTATCGATCGGAAATTTGACATGGGAATGGACTAACACTGTACAATGTTTGGTATTAAATTTGGCGAACATGGATCGAAACGTTAAAATGTTATGGGATTTTTTAATTTTTGAATTTTTTTGAAAAATTTTATTTTTTGTCCGACACGAGTTTATGTATCAAGTGTCGCCTCAGGAGTAAAATAATTTGGAGACTTGTCATCGGTGGGGGAAAAATATATTGGACGTGGCCATAAAACGGTGAATATTGGATAATTGACTTAATAATTTCAAAAAAAAAATCTTTTTCTAAAACTCTGTATTTTCGTTAATTAAAAAATCGGTGCACGTATGTGTAACAAAGCGAATACATCGGTGTATTTTTTCGCGCTGAACCTGAATCGGCCAGACGTTTTGCATAAAAGGCAAACACGACGTTGACGTTAAAACAAGTTGAAAATTAAATTTTTCATATCGCTTCCTCATAAAAGTTGAAAATTGAAATTTTCATATGGCTTCCTCATAAAAGTTGAAAATTGAAATTTTCATATGGCTTCCTCATAAAAGTTGAAAATTGAAATTTTCATATGGCTTCCTCATAAAAGTTGAAAATTGAAATTTTCATATGGCTTCCTCATATAAGTTGCAAATTGAAATTTTCATGTGGCTTTCTTATAAAAGCTGCAAATTGAAATTTTCATATGGCGTTCTCATAATGTTCCTTTATTTGCGAAGCTTCCTCTATGAGGAAGCCAACAATACAGAAAATGCTTCCTCATAGAAGAAGCTTCGCAAATAAAGGAACATTATGAGAACGCCATATGAAAATTTCAATTTGCAGCTTTTATGAGGAAGCCATATGAAAATTTCAATTTTCAACTTTTTTTTTAGTTGTGTTACTGTCGCTATCCCAATCACTGAATAGAATCATTTAGTGATAGCTGAGGCAAAATGATTTTCAAGATACGTAATCAGTTCTTGACTATTATTTGTTCCCTATCATTTTTTTCTATGACTTTTCTTTAACTATTATTTTATTACCGAATTTTATGGATTTTTAGTGAGTTGCGTCAGTGAATTTTACCGAAAATTCACCGACGTAACGAGAGAAAAAAAGCAAATACAGTAGAAATAGGAAATTCGGTAGAAATGAAAATAGAGTAGGAACAAGATAGAGGGGGATAACGATTTCGAAAGTGGAAACACAATGAAGAAAAACTGAAATGTTCATATCGCCTCCTCATAAAAGTTAAAGATTTAAATTTTCATATCGCTTTCTCATAGAAGTTGAGAATTAAAATTTTCATATCGATTGCCCATAAAAGTTGGAAATTGAAATTGTCATATCGTTTTCTCATGATGTTCCTTTATTCGCGAAGCTTCTTCTATGAGAAAGCGTTTTCGGTATTTTTGGCTTCCTCATAGAGGAAGCATCGCGAATAAAGGAACATCATGAGAAAACGATATGACAATTTCAATTTCCAACTTTTATGAGCGAGCGATATGAAAATTTAAATTTTCAACTTTTATGAGGAAGGAATATGAAAATAAAAATTTTCAACTTTTTTCAAAATCAACGTCTTGTTAAACTTTTATGCAAAATGGCTGGCTGATTCAGGTTCGCGCATAAAAGTACTCCATCGTATCACTTCACTTTATCAGATCTGCGCTTGGCGCAAACAAATACATGGAAGTATGCGCTCCTAAATTTTTTTTGCGCCTTCGATTTTTACTTAAGAAATTCAAGTGATACCTGGTTGTCCAGCTTTTTCAACCCCATCATATCCATCGTCTTGTGTATGTCTTGCTGTAGATCACAATAGGCACCTGGGTTTTTCCGCGATGCCATCGGAAAGCAAACAAATCGCTGTTTAAAAATAACCAAAATCACTCATTTTTGCAATTTTGGCTATAAAAATGCCCGATAAATTTTTTTCCCGACTGCGCTAAAATAACCACATTCCTTGCGTGCAATACGGGTGGAAAATAAGCTATTATTGACCGATGATCATTATTAACATGTGCGCATGCGCAGTACAATTTCATTACTCCCTAGGGAGTAATAGGGCTCATTACTCCCGCTGGAAGCTCTATTACTCTCGGGGGAGTAACGGTCCTTGGCGAAGATGACGATTTTGCGACGCAAGAAATGTGGTTATTTTAACGAAATCGGAAAAAAAATATCGTATGCGACAAGGGAGGAAGTGCATTTTCACCTCGTGTGAATTTCTGCCCTCGCGTCGCTCGGGCATCAAACTTCGCACTCGGTGAAAAAACGCACTTTCCTCCCTTGTGGCATAATATACTATTTCACTAGTTGTCTCTCCGGGACTGTGATTCCATGCATTTTTTTTACGCTGATCATGAATCTGACACTTTTTTTATTCATCGATGAATATTTAATACAGAAAATGCGCCTCGAAAAAAAAAATTCATGAAATTGAAAAAATTCAAAATTATTAGTCTGATAGCTGAAAAATTGTGAGCGCTAGAGCGCGCACAGATATTTTCGAAGAAATAAAAAATAGCGTACAAAAAAGGCAACTGAACATTTTTGGATGAAATTTTGACCAAACGTTGACTATTGATCACACACACTGTATGAAAATTCCAGCTTGATCGGTTGAGGCATTCCCGACACACGGACACACACGGACATGCGGTGTTTTTTTCTACGTGTGATTTTTTCAATGTTTTGAATCATTGTGAACACGTTTTCATTAAAATCTCGAAATTTTTTTTTTTTTCACCTAAACAAAACTTCCTCTATGAGGAAGCAAAAGAAAAAAAATATTACGCAAAATAAATAATCGATCAAAGCAAATTCTGTGCGCAAATGAAAATCTTTTCCCTCATCAATCATGTCCCTTTTTCACACTTATCGTAAACGGGTCTGCAAGTAATTTGGTGTTATCATGTTATTTTTCCTGGTTTCGTACTTATGCAAATATTGTTTGATGCAGATGAAAAAACAAATGCAGAATACCAATCCGTATTCGTGAGAATGGACAGTTCATTCATTCTCTGTTAGACGATACTTACAATGTAGTAAGTTGATCTAATCAATTCTCAAGTGAACTATCGTCTCATTGATTTTCTAAGACCATCTGCAGCGATCGTGGCACCACTGAGTCATCATCTCTAATAATATTGTTCAATCATCAAGAGATGCAACATCTAAGAGTAGGGTTGGCGCGTGAAGTACGTGTTATGTAGTAGCTTATAAAGGCCGTACCGCCAAGACTTTGTTAGTCGAAGAACATCGACAAATCTATTGGTATCGTCGTCTTGCTGCATTCGAGTGAAGATGGAACAATGGTCGGGCAAAGTAGCGATTGTGACGGGTGCGAGTATCGGCATCGGTGCCGATATTGTCGAAGCCCTGGTCCGAGCTGGCATCAAAGTAGTCGGTGTTGCGAGACGAGTCGAGAGAATTCACAACCTTGCTTCGAAATTAAAAGCTCAGAAGGGCATTCTTCATCCCATCGAATGCGATGTGAGGAAGGAAGCAGATATATTAAAGGTCTTTGAGTGGACTGAGAAGGAACTCGGTGGCGTCGATATCCTTGTGAACAACGCTGGTGTTCTTGTCCCTGAGCCCATTATTGGTACGTTCATTTACAGTCACACATACAGATGGAGAATCGATAGATGAAATGATCAAATTAACAAGAACAGTCGTAGAATGGAAATTCAAAAATACAATAAGAAAAAAAATAAGAAAAAATACTAGGTGTGCCTGTAGAATACATATAACTGACTTTATTGCATCAAAAAAAGAACGCACCACGTTTTGTTTTCTAATTTTACGCGGATTTTTGATGAAGGATTTTTGAGTTAATTTTTGTTTTCATTTTTGGTTTACATAATAGTGATTACGCACAGTACAGTAATACTAAATATATACAGATTTGTATAAATGTGTTTACCACAAGTAGGCTCATACGATTTAATTCGTTTTCAATTTTTTTTTTTAAGATTGTTTCGGTATTAAATATATTTTCTTAACAGATAACAAATTATTATAACATTAACAAGTACTTGGTGTGACTTTTTTGTCACACCAGTATATATTTTGATTAATTTCAATTATTTTTTGTATAAGAAGATGCTGCTCGCCTTTAAGAGGGTCAAGTTCTTCGGGTAAAGCAATACATTTATCGCTATCAAGTTTTGGATACCCTCCGAAGAGATAGTCTAATTGCGCTATAATCTTATCACTGTTTCTCCGCTATGTATTGGTTCAAGGAAATTAGGATTATCACAGTTTGATAGAATTTTTGCAAAACGGTCAATTAAAAAAAGACTGCATGTATTATGTGGCACCTTTTGACAACTTTTTGGAAAGATGATATCTTACGAAGGGTACTTGTCTTAAGTTTTTATACATCATTTATGTTTTTTCTGGTATTTCATATCTTATTGCAAATATCGGCTGTTCAAATTTAAATGCACTTCCGTCAAGTTTGTTGACACCATTTCAAGAATTTTTACGTTCGCTTGAAATATATCTCATCGTTATATTCAATAAGTTTTTTCCGCTAGCATTACAAGGAAAATAAATTCTTTACACAATATTTGACAACCATGTTTTCTTGTCAATTGGTTCATGTGCGGCAATTTTTCGTTTAACCAATAATAAGCTACATTTTTTACTGACAGTATTGTTCCTTTACCTAAATAACAGTATTGACCAACTTTGATGTCAATCGGTTCATATTTCAGAATTTATGATCATGTATTATTGAACACGGGGTGCTGTGAAAATTTTGTGTCCAGAATATACAATAAAAGTGTCGTCAAAATTCCGATCCGATGCTTCGTTTGTGAGAAAATCGAGAATGACATTTTTACTTCCGGCATATTGGCGAATATATACTTGGTGGCGTCTCGCTTAAAAACTTATTTTTAAGTACTTGGCTTCGAGACGCTACTCTTACAAACCTTTTTCTAGACGGGTCCACGGAAAACTATCGTAAAATCATGGAGGTAAACGTGATCGCAGTGGCGATAAGTACGAGAGAAGCGGTACGTTCGATGAGGAGGCGCAACGTTCCCGGCCATATTATTAACATCAACAGGTAATTAGGAAAGTTATTAAAACGAAGTGAAACACTTGTCTTTCCGCCCAATCTAGGCCCGGTTACGGTAGATTGTAACATTTCCAATCTGAGCCCCCGTTCATTACAACCTGTAATCAACTGTAGTATCGATCGCCGACGTGACATCTGATTTCGATGAGACATCTCATTTCACCACCGGTGAAAAAAGATGATTATAGTTTGTATCACAAATAAATAAATAAATAAATAAATAAATAAATAAATAAATAAGTAAATAAATAAATAAATAAATAAATAAATAAATAAATAACCAACCAACCGTGGCATTTACCCTTTTTGGTTTTGGTTTGGTTTAGTTTGTTGGAGCGATACAAGCACTCAGCCCTGTTGGGCCATTATACTCGGGCCTTGTGGGGCACTCGCGATGCCTTAATTGTCCACGTTGTGTTCCTCAGACGCGGAACACAACCGACAGGCGTTGTTCGGGTCTTTCTTGACTTGACACCTTTCTTCGTAGGAATTACTGGTTACACAGGGTATCATGTTCAGTCCCCCGTCCCTCAGCATCCCTTCTTGGGGTTACCGGTAGCACAGGGTATCCTGGTCAGTCGCCCGTCCCCCAGCAGGCCTTCTTTGGGGTAGCCCAGGGTATCATGGCCATTCCCCCCTGTTCCCAGCGCCCCCCTTGTAGGGGTTGCCGGTAGCCAGGGTATCATTACCTAGTCCCCCGTTCCTCAGCATCCCTATCTGTAGTCAAGCTAGGTAAACATGGTCGGCCTCCTCCGAGCCCCAGGTTAAGGAGGCAAGGCTGAAAGTATTCTAGGATAGTCGCCTGGAATCCTAGAAGCATCGTTATGACGCACCATACCCCGGTGCCATGGAGCCCGAGCACGATAGCTTACACTCTGGCCAGGGATAGCTATTGCGGAGCGTCGAGTCTGATACACACAGACTCAGCGTCCCGGTCGATGGGTACGCTACGTCCCCTACGCCGATACGGCCTCAGGTTCGATTCCCGACGTCGGACTTTCGTCGCGTCTCAGGAGCTTCGTCTCGTCCATGTTTTTTTCCCTTCTCGTCGAAACATACGAAGCCGGGAATCGAACCGTCGACCTCCCGATGCTTAGGTCTTAGAGGCGAGCACGCTAACCACTAGACCACCGCACCGGTTGGCATTTACCCTTAATTCCAAGCGGGCGTTTGGGTAAAAAGTAATGTGTTCGATTTTGTGTGTTTCAGTGTAGTAGGACACAATGCCGAGATCGTCACGGTACCGGTGAATCTATACTGTGCCAGCAAGTACGCTGTCACTGGTATGTCAGAGTCTGTGACAAACGAATTAGCGGCAGCGAAAATGAACGTCAAGGTGACGGTAAATTGGGGAAATCTCTTGGCGGTGGGCTATTCCTCTCCGCAAGCTCTGCAGGCTTCGCAAATATATATGTATACAAGCAGTTATTAAAGCTTTTCGCTCTATACATTTTATATATCGATAGAGCATCAGTCCCGGAGCTGTAAGGACGGACATGATCGTTGCCTTTGGAGTTCCGGTCAAAATCCTCAACCGAATTCCCGTACTGACAGGCAAAGATATCGCCGACGCGGTTATCTACGCACTGGGTACTCCTCCGAACGTTCAGGTGGTGTAATAATGTATCTAGAATTATAAAAAAAATACATGTCTATTTAGGATTGGTTATCGGAAATTTTTGGTGGTCAACAGGTGAAGGAATTGACGGTGATACCTCTTGCACCGCTGATGAGTTTGGTCGATGCCCAGTAACTACAATGGTCAAATGAATAGTGCTTTTTTATTATGCTAGCCAATACGTAGATACAAAATAAATGAATAATTAACTCAAATTTATTGCGAACGCAAAAATCTCTTTCACATCCCATGATTCCTCATCAATCATGCCCAGTGATCACAAGTTGCAACAACATTACTATGATCTTTCAATTTTCTGCTCAGTAACATAAGCGTTAGATAACGCTTTTGTTATGTTACGATTAGATTGCTGATTAGGAACTTGTAATAACTCAGCAACGTAACTGTTCGTTTCCGTTCACTTCGCAAACAATTGGTTGTTATCGTAAGCAGTATTGATAAATAAAGATTTTTCCTATCTTCTTTTTTTCCGGTTACATGTATTGCAAACGTCGTTCGATGCAAATGAAGAAAATGCAAAATACCACTCGGTATGGGTGAGAATGGATGGTAGTCCACCGTCTGTTGGACTATTTTTATAGTAAAGCGAGTTGATCTTTAGAATTCGAGTGAACTATGTCGGCTGCAACGCACTTGGCACCGCGAAGTCATCGTTTCAAATTATATTGTACAATCGTTACGAGATGTAATATCTAAGAGTAGGGGCTGGCTCGTGCCGTACCTGCTATATAGTGGCAACTCCTCCAATACATTCGCCTAAAACTTGGTCGGAATTTTCTAGCGAGCTTATTGAATATTTTCAGCACGTGTACGACGCGTAACAACATCAATTACAATAACATTGACATTCAAAGCGATTCAGAGGTTGTCCGCTGCTCGTGTCATTAATACTTGAGGTCATTTCGTTGCGACATGGCTTATAAACGTTCATATCGCCGAGACTTTGTTAGTCGAAGAACATCGACAAGTCTATTGGTGTCGTCGTCTTGCTGCATTCGAGTGAAGATGGAACAATGGTCGGGAAGAGTAGCTATTGTGACGGGTGCGAGTATTGGGATCGGTGCCGATATTGTCGAGGCCCTGGTTCGAGCTGGCATCAAAGTTGTCGGTGTTGCTAGACGAGTTGAGAGAATTCACAATCTCGCTGTTGAATTAAAGGATCAGAAGGGCGTTCTTCATCCTATGAAATGCGATGTAAGGAGGGAAGAAGATATATTGAGGGTCTTTGAGTGGACTGAGAAGGAATTCGGTGGCGTCGATATCCTTGTGAACAACGCCGGTGTCTTTGTTGCTGAGCCCATTATCGGTACGCTCATTTCGAGTTACATATACTGACGGATGGACGGATGGCCTTTTGCTTTGTTTTGATGAAAAAATAGTTATTTGTATGGCAAGGGCGTAGAAAGGAAGTTCTTGATGAGCGTGAGAATGCCGTATGAGCCGAAGGCGAGTGCGGCATTCACACGAGTCAGAACTCACTTTTCTATGCCCATGCCATTCACATAATTTTTCCTAACGAATTCACGAAAATCACGCTTTCCATTCTCGTGAAGTGTGCGTAGAAAGGCACTTTTCCGCTCTAGTGCGGGCAAAAAGACCATATTGCGTTTATACGCATGCGTAGTATTTTTCCCGCACACGATGCAAAAAAGTGCCTTTCTACGCACACTTCACAGGAACGGAAAGCGGGATTTTACGTGCATGTGTTAGGAAAAAAATATTTCGAGATTTTTACGAAAAAGTGTTCAGAATGTTGGAAAACGTCGAAAAATTACATGTCGAAAAAATGTCTGGATGGACGTACGTGCATGCGTGCGTGCGTGCGTGCGTGCGTGCGTGCGTGCGTGCGCCAGCCCTGCAAAATTTAACCGTTTATGACTCAAGAACGGCTTTATCGATCGGGTTGAAAGTTGCCACGCATATAAAGCAGTTGGATGCCTTTGTTTGTTACAATTTAGGCAATAATTGAAACATCCGTTCAGATTTTATCAATTTTTGAATTTAAAAAAAAATGTGTATTCACGCTCCAGCTTTCGCAAATGTTGAATTACCTCCCTGAAACTTTCTATAGAAGTAGACCAACGTCAAACAATGTTCGCTATTGAATTTGGTAAGAATCGGTCGAGAGGTCTCGGTTTTGTGACATTTTCAATTTTTCGAAAAATATGATTTGAGATATTTGCCTACAAAATTCGACATAAATGAATGATTATGGACCTATGATCCCTATTAAATTAGGCAAGAATCGATCCAACAAATACATAAGATAAGAAAAGCTATAATAAAAAGGTATCATTTGGATTTTCTTGTGTAAAAATGAGGTGCAATAAAAATTTGGGAGCGCATAATTCCATGTATTTTTTCGCGCCAAGCATAGATCTGACAAAGTGAAGTTTCCTCATAAAAGTTGAAAATTGAAATTTTCATCTGGCTTCCTCATAATGTTCCATTATTCGCAAAGCTTCCTCTACGAGGAAGCCAAGAAAAATATAGAAAAGGCTTTCTCATTTTCAATTTCAATTTTCAACTTTTTTTTCAGACAGTTCCACTGAAGACTATCGTTATATCATGGAGGTTAACGTGATCGCAGTTGCGATATGTACGAGAGAAGCGGTACGTTCGATGAGGAGACGCAACGCTTGCGGCCACATAATTAACATCAACAGGTAATGACGAAAGTTATTAAAACAAAATGAAATACCTCTCTCCCCGTCAAACCTGGGCCTGGTCGGTATTAAAGACACATGGCAACTTTTTTTCACGGGTACTGGCCAAAAGCGAAGTCTTATCGAAAGCTGACGTGACATCCACTTTCAATGAGACTCCTTATTTTGCTACCCATGAGAAAAGTTGATTAGAGTTTTTATTACCGACCGCGGCATTTCACATCTCGTCAATCGCAAGTGGGCGTTACCTTAAAAAATGTGTTCGATTTTTTTCAGTATTGCTGGACACTGCGCCGAGATGGTCAAGATACCGGCGAGTCTTTACTGTGCCAGCAAGTATGCTGTCACTGCTATGTCGCAGTCTGTGACTAATGAATTAGCGGCCGCTAAATTGAACGTCAAGGTAACGGTAAGTTGGGCAAATCTCATGGCGCGATCTATTCCTCTCTCTTTGCAAAGATACATGTACAAACAATGTTTGAACCTATTCGATTTATTATATTCATTTTATATATCGATAGAGCATCAGCCCCGGACCTGTAAGAACGGAAATGTTCGTTAGGACTGGTGCTCCGGTCGAAGACCTCAATCGACTTCCCATACTCACAGGCAAAGATATCGCGGACGCAGTTATCTATGCACTGGGTACTCCCCCGAATGTTCAGGTGATACAACGAAATATCTATAATTATTTAATAATACATATCTCTTTGGTATTTCTTGATGGTATTATTTGCTGGTCAACAGGTGAAGGAATTGATTGTGTCAACCCTTGCAACCATGTCGAGCCTGTATGACCCTCAATAACTACGAAATCAATTGTCCAATAAATGGTGTTTTTGCTTCGACATTTTTTTACTTGAGATTTTAATGTCAGAGCGCGTGCGCGTGTGCGTCGAAATCTATCGAAACAATCAAATTTTATGGAATTTAAAATTTTTTTATTTACTATAAATAGTCTAATTCCAGTAAACATGAAAGTATCGAGTTCAAATTTGGCAAATTGAGGAACTAACCCTGTGCAGTACCTGTTGTTCAGTTTGGCGTCAATAGATCTAAACGTTTAAATTTTATAAGATTACGAAATTTTTGAATGTTTTTGGAAATTAGTATTTTACACCCTACGTGCGTTTATTGCATCAAATATCACTTTCGGAGTAATATAAGTTAGATAACCATAAGTCATAATCAGCACGGAAAAATACAATAGAAAAGGTGATAATGGTGGCGAAAAGGAAAATGGTCCAACGTAATTTGCATATGACTTCCTCACGTTTTACTGTTTTGCGCATAACTTCCTTTAGGAGAAAGTTCGTCGAGTCATGTGCAAATTATATTGCACCATCTTTTTATTATGCTAGCCAATACGTAGATGCAAAATTAATGAATGGAATCAAATTGACTACGAAATCGAGAATCTCTTTCGCGTTCCTTTTATCGACCTATTGACTTTTTTCACCCTTTTTTCACCAAACGTGATTGCTGTAAGCGTCTACAATTGTAAAGAAACTACAACTATCAGCAATTGTAAAGAAACCCAAGTGAAAAAGGGAGACTCCGTTATGCGAATTCGATGTCCATGAATGCCTGTGAGTGCCAACAGCCACGGCAACCGCTAGTCAAGTATAAACTGAACATACTAATTTTCTGTACCTGTGTAACGGCCGACTGCCGCGCAAGGGTTTGTCGATTAATGATTGGAATCTGTCTGCGAAGCATGCTTTATTCCAATCGTCTGGACCCGCCTTTATTATGTCGTCGTTTCCAATTCAATATCTTCAAAGCGTCGTTGAGAGATAACATTTTTTATTTGTTCGTGGTAAATCCGAGGGTGGGACCGACAACACAGTTCTTGAGATACGACGGTATAAAACCGTTGGTATTGTTGCAACTTGATCAGTCAAAGAACGTCGACAAGACTATCGGTAATATTGTCTATTGGTGCATTCGGATGAAGATGGAACAGTGGTTGGGAAAAGTAGCTATCGTGACGGGCGCGAGTTGCGGTATTGGTGCCGATATTGCTGAGGCTCTGGTTCGAGCTGGCGTCAAAGTAGTCGGTGTTGCAAGACGAGTTGAGAAAATTAAAAATCTCGCTGATAATCTAATGGCTCACAAGGGTGTCCTTCATCCTATGGAATGCGATGTGAGGAAGGAAGAAGATATATTAAGGGTCTTCGAGTGGACGGAGAAGAATCTCGGCGGTGTCGATATCCTTGTGAACAATGCCGCTGTTCTTGTCTTTGAGCCGATTATTGGTAAGCTCATCTAGAGGGCATTTCGGAAAAAATATCCGATGAAAAACCCACGAAAAAGGACGGATGCTACGAGCACGTAATAGACAGTCAATGACCAGGGTTTTTTTTGCCGGCTTTCCATTTTGTCACAGAAGATGAAGATTGGACAGATTAACAAGATTCTTTACTCGAAAAATCGATAACAGGACATAGTAATTTTTTTCTCTTCCTTTTGTAGACAGTTCCACGGAAAATTATCGCAAGATCATGGAAATTAACGTAATCGCGGTAGCGATTTTTACAAGAGAAGCGGTAAGTTCGATGAGGAAGCGTAACGTTCCCGGTCACATTATCAATATAAACAGGTAATTACAAAGGTTATTAACAGCAGGCCGGCATTCGGTCCAAAACTGACGTGTTCGAGGGCGATTTTTTTTCAGCGTTGTCGGTCACGATGCCAAAATCATGCCTTTACCAGCAAATCTTTACTGCGCCAGCAAGTTCGCTGTCACTGCCATGTCGCAGTCTGTGAGGATGGAATTGGCGGCCGCCAAAATGAACGTCAAAGTGACGGTAAGTCGGGAGGGAATCCTTTGTCTTCGGGCTATAATCTTTTCAATGGGCTCTCCGCAAAAATGCATAGGTAAGACGTTATCGAAGCCTGACCGTTGTATTTACTTTGCTTGTTGACAGAGCATCAGTCCCGGAGCAGTAAAAACTGATATGCTCATTAGCATGGGTCTTCCGTCAGAAACCCTCGAACGAGTTCCAAAGCTGGCAGGCAAAGATATCGCAGACGCTGTTATGTACGCACTGGCGACACCGCCGCATGTTCAGGTGAAATAAAAAAAATATTTGTAATTATTGTTGAATACATATTTCCATGGCATTTCAACAGGTGGACGAATTGACCGTGACACCAGTTATGACGGTGTCAAGTTAGCTCGACCACCGGTATGTACGAAATCACAGGCCAAATAAAACAGGTCCTTAGCACGCTACCCAACAATGTTTATGGATACAGAAGAAATAAAAGTCATCGTACTACATATATTTTTTCGGGTAATAAAATGTATTGCAATAACGAAAATCTTTTCATTTTCCATGATTTCTTATCAATACTGTCTTTTTCTGATCTACTGGAGACGAATCCGGAAGCAATCTGATGTTATCGGCGGCTAATCGTTCAGTGCCCGTATAAAGCCTCTTATCTTTTGAAGAATAACAGTTGTACATCATCAAAATACGGTATACGCTGCAATAATAAGCACCGAACAGATAAGATTGTAAATTTATGCTATTGTTTCGGAATTACTGCGAATGTTTTGAAATTCCTCCGAATCATGTTAGGGAGTGAACTTGGATTCAGAGATGCCCCATAGGCTATAGCAACGGGGTATCTCCCAATGGCTACTTCAATAGTTGTACCGTTGATATATCACCGTTCATATTGAAGTTATCGAAAATGACATGGCGCAAATTCCTAGGCCGCAACTGGATACGCAAACATTTTTACAAAATCCCCAGCCAAAAAACTACAAGAAATTATGCCAATACAACAGAATATTATTATTTTTTTCTACAATAAAGTATCCAAGATCTACAACTCATTCATTTAGTAAAAAGTTGTTCTCTAACGTACAAAATGCATACAAACTCCTACAATAAACTATATCCATCTACAACTCGAAATAGTTGTAGTTTTTCATGAAAATTAAAATGTGTATGACAAATACTAATTTAAGGGGCTGCTGAACCTTCCTGTTTTACCGACAAAAATAGGCGATTTCTTAGTTTTCACTATTCATCGTTACTATGCGACGCGAATGTCTCAAATCTTGCAGGACTGTATTAATAACATAAACAATTCGGCGTGCACTCGAATATCGGTTGAAATCTTCAAAAAATAACGAAAATCGCAAATTGTAACCTGTCGCGGAAACCAACGTGGCCACTGAAATGTTTACAGCATGCGTTTTCTTGGATATAATAAATTCTAGATCTTGCATACGTCAAAATGGCGTGCATGTCGATTCTGTGAAGTTTTCCGAATATTCCAAAACCGTCGGAAAGTTGCTTGCTCAAAAGATAATCACGCATAGTGTAAACTGCGACCATTTAGTCTATCGACTTGCGACGATCAGAATGTAGGGTACGATGCAGAGCCACCTGCGCGTCAATCGTGACACTACGTTCACGCACTTTCGCAAACTATAATATTCGATTTTCTTAATTCCTTGCAAGTTTTCAATCAAAATTCGGCTGCATACCGAAGCGTTTATGTCAATATCAAAATCCTGCATGATTTGACGCATGTGTGTAGTATATTGACAATGCTAAGTCGAAACTGAAAAATTGTCTAGGTCCGTCGGTAAAACAGGTAAAGTAAATTAAAAAAGGGAAAAAACAACTCCAGCAGCCCCTTAAGCGAAACGGTGACGGCATATTTTTTTTGTAACTTTTCATAGAAATAACAACATTCTTCAAAAGAGTATGACTTTCTACAGCATCATAGACTTAGATCGAAAATGGAAGCAAGTAAGGCATGATTACTTGTAATTTTTCGTAGACAGTGACAACAAACCTACAAACATATTCCAAATCTCGCATTTTCTTTGTAGACAGTTGTAGATCGTCAGCATTCTATGGTTCTGGATATGAAGTAAATCTTAGTAATCAATAGTAATTTTTTATGGTAGAAAACTATAGCTTATCGGAATCGACAAGATGTGGACAAACTACAAGCATTTCTGAAATTGACTTGAACTATCTACAATAAAATACGAGATTTGGAACATGTTTGTAGGTAGATGTCAATTATCATAAAAGGTTGTAGTTTGTCCACATCTTGTCGATCCCGAGAAGCTATACTTTCTGTAGAAAGTCGTAGTTCTACTATAAAAAACTACTATTGATTACTAAGATTTATTGCATATCCAGAACCATAAGATGCTGACGGTCTACAACTATCTGCAATAAAATGTAACATTTGGAACATGTTTGTAAGTAGTTGTCGATTTTCGTAAAAAGTTGTAGTTTGTCCTCATTCTTTTATGCCATTAAGCAATTGTTTTCCATAGAAAGTTGTGGTTGTTACTACAAATATCTACAATTGAATTACAAAAATCTACGAGTTAACGCCATTACCATGTTGCTATCAATTTACGACTTATTACGATGCTGTACAAACCTCTACGAACATATTCCAATTCTCGCACTTTCTGTTAGTTAGTTGTAGTTTCGGTGCCGCTGACCTCCGGGGACCAACGAACCGTAAAACTTTCGCTTGGATTTGGGTTGTTTTCTAACAATCTACTCCAATTCAAACAGTCGATTGGTGCGCCAAACCGACTCCGATTCCAACCTTCTGAAACTAGCTTTTTGGTTGACATCTCAAAACCAACCGTAACACCAAGCATTATGTATCGGACAGAAAGTTGGTTTACAGTTGGACTTTCCCGAAACAACTTAATTAACGACTTGCCGAGAGCACCGATAACTCCTTCCTGAGGGATGGAAATCGGGTTGTTTTAGGAAAATTCAACCGTAAACCAACTTCGTATCCGATGCATTATTACGGTTGGTTTTTTAATACGGTCGAAAAAGCAAAACTTCTCGAAGGTCGGAATGAGAGTTGGTTTGGTGCACCAATCGGCCGGTTGGTTTCAGGTAGTTTTCAGGGTGGTTAAAAGACGAGGGTATAGCATTATAAGTTGTAATCTCGACGACGTTTTGCGTAGTAAGGTGTAGTTTTGGCATAATTTTTCCGACGTCTTCGACATATAAAGTTGTAGAAACACCGTAGTTTTCGCGTAGTAAGTTATGGACAAATTTTCGCCAGGGATGCTATGTCAGTGACAGTATATCCCTCATCGTAATCTGTTCAGCCTTACCAAGTACACATGTTTTTTTACACGTTTTTAGTACACCTGCGATAAGATCCACATTTCTTACGGCCGTTTGTTTGTTTTCTCCTGTATTGTGATACCAAGTCTGTCTGCGGACCAAACATTAAACCTCAACCCAATAAAAAAAATTCACTTTCTGACAATTTTTCTCAATGTCAATGTCTCGCGATGTCAATAATTTCCGACGTTTGTGGACATAAAATATTTCTTAAATGTGGAAACCTTTTTTTTACCATGTGGTTATAAAAATTTCGTTTGAGCCTTTATTGACGTCATATGTTTGTTATACGTTGGATAGCGATTATTGCGCTTTGCTTTTCTATAAGAAGCTATGGGCAATCTTGACGGTTCTTCTGCGCTAATTTACGTAATCGAGACTTATATTGGAGACATATACTTACTACTTTCGGGCGATTGCGCTGGTGAGAATGGACATACTATTGTTTCATTTGTCCAACGGAGAATTATTGAGTGAATAATCAAGATCGATGTTAATTCTTAACAAACTCATTTATTAAAGTACTAAAAGGATTCGTTTTTTTTCTTCAATTTAACAAATGATGGAAAAAAATACACAAGAATATCAAGTACCATTATAATATTAGAGACGTTTTTAATGTACGGAAAAACGAATTTCTACGGCTCTGAGTCACCTGTCAGATAATCACTGACTCATGCTTTATTGCAATATATACTCATTTTTTGTTTTTCACATAAATCATATGGACGGGAGGTTGATTAATTACCCGCGGACTGATGCAACGATGGCCCAGGAGGGGGGGATCAGTCGAGAAATAATTACAATATTACAAAAAGAGGAAAACAACTAAACATATATAATTCCTCGAAAACGCATAATTGGAGGGGATCGGACGAAGCCGGTATTCTATCAATTAAATAATTCAATCTACTTTCTTTTTAATATCATTTTCGAGAAAAAGAAAAAAGTGACTTTTATTATTATAAACAAACACGTCTCAATTACGAAGAAAGATTTTTTCTTTTTTTATACACTCAACGCCGGTACTTATACTTGTTAATGCGTTCACAATTGACCGTCTACGTTCATTATTATCATATGTATTTTTGTCTTGTTTTTTTTTCCAAAATACAGAATCACGATCTTCGATCATGATCGCGGCTTCGCCTTATCGCTCTCGGTCGTCCTCCCATGCCTAGAGCACATCATCAATATACGTTCTCTCACCTCTGCACTCATTCCTATTCTTTCATTATTCGGAGCTTGTTTGTCTCTAATAAGTTTCGCATTATTTTTTTCATCGGTTTTTTTTAAATATACAAAACATAAAAATCTTATACCCTTAATATCGCATAAAATTAATGCTACGTGAATGCTAACAGGATTTACATGGAAAATAATTTTCCGAAGCTGGGGGAAAAAGAAGAGAAAAAAATCAGCACTGGCAGACGAACACGGAAAATGGACTCGTGAATACCGAAACGACTGAGAAAATAAAAATAATTTGATGACCTTTTACGCCGGTCTTTTCTCCAATTTTGTTTTTTTGTTTACTGTTTATGTCATTTCGCCGACTATCAACCTTGCCCGCCATATCGTTCGCAAGTGCTCCCGCTTCTCTTACAATTCTCGGTAACAGTTCGTCGACAAAATATGGCTTCCGCGTCATTGATCTTTTCGGCTTGACTGCTTGGGGAAGATGGAGGTTAAGGACACGCTCATTAGACTGCTCCATCGTAACACTTTCTGCTAGGGGATTATTATAAAAAATAATTAGAAAAATGTACAAAAATTCATAAAAATAGATAGTAGTTACATAGTAAAAATTACTTTTTTAGGTAATTATAATAGTGAATGAGAAACGAGCACGTAATTACAACCCTACCGTATTTATGTGTCTGTGTGTGTATGTGTGTGTTTCTGTATGTGTAAGTTATTTATTAATTCGACCCATTCGACCCATTGTAAAATTCGTTAAACAATGGCCACGCATTTTTATGCTACGCAAGTCCGCTGCCATGTACTCATCGGTTTACCGATGGTCTTATCCTTTGGCAAGGTCGTCAATGCGGTATAGACAAATCAATTAAGTCATAAAATGTTATAAATTGTACACGCTTTGAACGAGAAACTAGTGTGAACCAACACGGATCTAATTTAACCCTTTGAATCATCATAATTTTGACTATCGTTAAGAAATCTTTTTTTATTACAGAGTGGGAAGTGAAAGGGTGGTCGAAATGATTCAACATGTTTGAAAGGATTAAAGAGCTCAATGTCGAACAATTCATAGTAATTGTTCTGTAAATGAATTTACAGAACAGTATGTCCGGGCTTTATGGGCATAAACTGAGGTATTTTTCTATTGTACGTTTCTTTTTAATGCTGTACAATTTTTTATACATCAAGTACGAACTCTTTCACAATAATTTCTCCGTTAAAACGTGCGCGAATAATTTTTGAAATAAAAAATGAATACACGATTGACGCGGCCGTACCGCAAGAACTGCCTTGAAAATAATCAACAAACAATGCCAAAATGATTATCTAAGCGAGACTTTTTAATCTAGGCTGCTGATCGACTCTTATTTATCCATCTCTCAATTAGTCTTACATTATGCCATCTCTGTTTTCACCTTACTTAATGCATTTTTTTCGAACATTTTAGTGTCTATTACAATGTGAGTCAGTAAAAAAACGAATAGACTTAATTAAGATTTTTGAAGCAAGAGAGGACCTTGATTGGCTCTCTCACTTCTATTCTGTACTCGCGGAAGATTAATTGACAAGTCTTAATTAAGCACATCGATTCAAGTGGATCGTTCAGTTAAAAAAAAACGTATTATTAACTATCAAGACGAACCAGCTTCGGGCTATCTCTTTACTCTGACTGCAGTATATTAACCCTTTAACTGACAGGCACATTTATATCTCTACCACTCACAACTCTCCCAGATTACAACTCTACCAGAATACATCTCTCCCCAAACATCTCTACCAGAAAACAAGTCTCCCGGATAATAACTCTACCAAAAAAGATAATTCTAACAACTCTACCGCATAACAACTCTACCAGAAAACATCTCTCCCGCATTACAACTCTACCGTATTAGAACTCTACCAAAAACTCTCCCGGAATTTAAATAAAACTCTCCCCGTATTTAATTAAAACTCTCCCCGTATTTAAATAAAACTCTCCCCGAATTTATATAAAACTCTACCGGAATAAAAAAAAAACTCTCCCGGAATAAAAATAAAAATTCGGGGAGAGTTTTATTTAAATACGGGGAGAGTTTTATTTAAATTCCGGGAGAGTTTTTGGTAGAGTTGTTATGCGGGAGAGATGTTTGGGGAGAGATGTATTCTGGTAGAGTTGTTATCTGGGAGAGTTGTGAGTGGTAGAGATATAAATGCGCCGAAAATTGTGACTTAAACAAAAGTTAGGGTTGTATGTTGCTATATAATAAATGCTTTAATAAAATTCCAACAGAATAATTCTCTTTTAATCGCGCTTCTATTAGTGACATTTTTTAGAATTTCTTTAATCAGTGTTGCAGAAGATATTTTTAAAAACGGCTGATTAGCCGATTTAACAAATATGCTACAGTGCCAGTCAAAGGGTTAATTGAGCCAAGCCGCCTGTATATTAATTTGCTGCGAAAAAATCAGCAACAGAAGGACACACTACAGCGGATTCGACGCTAATTTTAGACTTTAAAGGGATTATAACAGATTTTTTTGTTGTATATTTCGCGCTTTCGGAAAGTATTTTATTTGGAGATAGATGATTTAAAAAATTACCCCGTACCTAATGGACAGAATCACGCGGGGCTCTTTGAATCCACAATTGGATTTGAGACACGTTTCGACGGTCTGTTCGATTTTGTACAAAAAAAAGCCAATTTCACTCGACAATTTTAAATTTTATATTTAGAAAAACTATTTCACTAATCACCTTGATATTGCTACGTTTTCCTGTTTTGAAAGACTGTCACTTATTTGTTATTTTAATGCGACAAATACTTATATTTCCGCAGATACACAGAGAATCTATTTTTTCATTAAAGGTCTATTTTTACTCATTATACAAAGGATTATGGGACGCGGGTCGATCAATGTTTTTTTTAAATTACTTATCGCAGGGTGCTCAAGGCATTTCACGTATCGAATAACTTTTGTTTTTTAATTATCATGTTCCGTGTATTATCGTGTGAAAGTGATGAAAGGTACATTGCCCACCACTCGTACCGACACGCACGTTGACAAATGTTTGTTTTCCTTTCTGTCGTTAAAAATATCTTCGACGTTAAAATTAATACGACAATGTTTTTTGTTTTGTTTTTAATACTTTTTGCATATTTGTATATCGAGAGAAAATATACTTGGCTCGCACTCAATTATCGTTTAAATTTATTTATTTATAAAAAAATTTATTTGATGAATATGCGATTTTTCGTTTGTTCGAAATAGAGAAAGAGAGTCTACCTGGTGGCGGATAAATATTAGAAATAGTTATGTAACATTAAGGAGGCTCCAAATTTGACTAAATTTAACGAATTTGGCAATGAAATTTGCGCCACTCGTCGATACACCTAAAAAATATTCCTTTCTGTTTCTATTGGGACCAACCGGTGATGCGTTCGCAATCTCTTACTTAATCTTCATCCGTCTATCAATTCTCTGACGAATTCTCGCGATGAGTTTTTTACTTGTTTTTTTTATTAAAAATTTATAGTCATTGAGATTTAAGAAACTACAGTTTAGACATGCCGTGCATATTATTAGGTGTGTGTGAGATGGGGGGGGGGGGGGGGGGGGGGGTTCACAGATAATAAGTGGTATTCAAATAGAAACGAAATGATGACGGGGCTCTTTATTTTCTTGTTGTTTATTATACGTTATTATATGAAAAATACGAACGAACAAACACCTGACATTCCAGTACTCGGGTAATACTGTACGTTCAGCTAATTAATATTTATTATATCTAAGATTCGACTAACCGGCACGAGATTGAACGAGGTGAGAGGACAGAGTCTAACCGATCTCGTTTTAATTATTCATCGTGCCGGCAATTATTATTATTTCAAGGTTTATTTTTTATTTTAATTTTTTATTTTTTTCTTTCAATTTACAATTATAGTCTCGAGGAGACACCGCGAGAGATCGCAGGATCGTTCAGCGTGTTGCGGTGGCCTCAACCAACCGTTGCACAACGATATTTTTATTCCTCGATCGCTCGTCCCGCGCCCAAGACGATCGTTCGAAGATTTATCGCGAGAAATAATATTATTTTTTATTTACTTTTTTTATGAAAATTACTCTAGAAAGGTATTTTTTCGGTGGAGGTGCGGGGACTTTCGAAAAATTTCGAGTTTCCTCCGTTGGCCAAAGATACCTCGAAAAAGTCCTTCGAAAACCCTCTTGGTATATTTTATTTTACTTGGAGGTAAAGATTTTTTGTTTTGTTTAATTATTTTATTCAAACGATCGGAATAAAACTCGCCGTATCGTGTCAGAAGAAAGAGGGATTCTTGATCAACGCGAGTCCTCGCACCTTCACGTCTCGCCGAATAAAAAAAAAGTTCAGCGAGACTCGAGGATATACAATATCGAAACCAACGTCGTTTTAACAATCTTAAGTTTATAACGCTAGTTTTAGGGAGGCCGAACGATAAAAAGCTAGCTTCAACTCGCAGTCCGTCGGAGTATCACGAGATATGAAATTTTTTTTCATTCTACGAACAACTTACGGTCGACTGAGAAAAATTGTGTTTAAGTTTCGTTAGAAAAAGGTAAAAAATTGCCGCACGTCACGCGTTCACGCTCGCACGTTTTTTTTCTTTTTTTTTTTCTTTCTTTCTTCTCCTCTCCAGTCTCGCCGTTTATCTTTTACCGACCACATTTTTTCCGCAAACACGCTCATCCACTCCGGACACAAAACAAAATTGTCAATTACACTAAATTTCTCGTATTTCATAGATAGAAATTCTCTCTCGCATCGTCACTTTCGTTCAGTTCTTCTTTATAGTTTGCTCTTTCCTTTCCTTTCTCGAAATTCCTCCAGCCGCAACATCCAGTGTGCTTTTCTTACTTGCACGCGATGAAACAAGCAACGGTATTAAGCGTTTGTAAAATATCTCGGTCGGTAATAAAAGCAGCAATTGATTTTTTTTAACGATAAAAAGTAAATGCTTACACGAAGTAATATTGAAATCTGTTTCGTGTAAGAATTTGCTTTTCGTCGGAAATGGTTAGTACCCGTGAAATAAAAATTACAATTTTCGTTACCGACTGAGCCCGGGTCGGACAATGGGGGGGGGGGGTGAAATTTTATATCGCCTTAAAATGCAACTTGACTGATTATTTTTCGGTCTTTCTCGGTCGTTTTATAGTTTTTCTCTTCCTTTACAACTTTGCATGCTCCGTGTAAAACTATTCCGAGTGGAAAAAGGTCCTCGGGACCTTGCGACTCGAAAGAAATTTTAAACGAGAAAATTATTAAAGAAGAACATACACGCACACACAGATTCTAGTATAAACAACGAGCGATCGACAAGTATCTTCACCCAATCGAGAGAAAAAAAAGAGAGGTTTGAATTCCTCGAGGAGATGCTCCGAAGAGGGCTCAACGGTGCCGTGCGTGTAACGCGCGCATCTGTGTGGATATACAAAAATGTTTTTTTCTAAGCGTATGAATAACTTCTTTCCCTCTTACCGCTTCGCTCTCTTTCTCTCTCGATTTTTATGAATTTTTTCCATCGTTATATTTTCTCACATAAATCCATCAACGTCGTCACTACACGTATTCATTTAACACTAGTCGATTATTTAGAAAAAAGAATGGTACAAAAGATTTTTTTAGGAGCAAATTGGCTAGCACAGGACCGGCATCCAGGTCGCCAAGATCCGGTCATGTTTTTTTTTTTTTTTTTTTACACATTCGATTATTTTTTCCATCGGAATTTCAACGCCTTGCGTTATAATATTCCATCATATCGATATACAAGACATTATTATTAATATACCATAAGGGATATCAATGAATCGGACTGAACCTAATTCGCGCCTTATCCACCCACTTCGGCGTAACGGTATTTTTATTACAAAAAAATTATTTCATCACCAATTTCAATTTTTTTTGTTGTTTTTTTTTCTTTTTTTTCGTAATCAACAACGATACTCTCCACCATGCATTTCACTGAACAATGTACACATTACAAAAATCATTCGGAGTCTCACTTTTAAAAAATTATTTTTCCTTGCATCGAAATAACAAACACGCTCGTTGACTTTATTCGGGCTGTCAGCAGTTGGTTAATCGATTAAGTCGAATATTTATTTTCCTTGCGTCCCTTTCATTCGAATTTAATCGATACACTTTGTGTATTGTTTTTTTTTGTTTGTTTGTAAATTGCACGTTCGAGTGTCAGATTAACGCATGCGCGATAGCGCTTCACTAAGTAGGGATAAAATGAGCTCGCAAATTAACAGACAAAAGTATTCTGAAATATATGTAAAAAAATTTAATTATCGAGCGAAATAAGTTGACGCCTCTCGTTCACTAGAAAACACACACTCATTACTTTTTTTATTATTCGCGTACCCTAACGCATTTATGTATAGTGTTGTCGACTTTTCGTTTAATTTTCGTTTGACGAGGGAGATCTTGCGTGATTTTTTTAATCCAAATCCCTTCCTAAGTAATTTTATCCGATACCTATCGCTCACTTCACTCGCACGCTTCGTCTATTTGTTAATAGCGGGCTTCCAGTAGTCGTGAAGGGCCAATGAAAAATGTGAATTTCTTTGTTTCTTATTCAACATTTGTTGTCGAATCGGCGAGTTTTATGAATTTTTCTAAAACTACTCTGATTAAACGAAGGGATTCAATAAATTCACAAATATTTCCAAGGTCCCTTCCTCACCAGCCGGAGCCCTCGCTCGCTTATAACATTGCACTAACTCCCAGCTTCCTCCGTAAACTTCCTTAGCTATGTTTTATTAGAAATTCTAAACGCTACATTGGGGCGCTCGGTAGGGTGCACTCTCGCGAAAGAGCCTACCTTATTAAAAAAACCACAAGGTAGAATTATTACAGTTTATAAAGTACCTAAGAGCGCGTCGATTCACAAATGGACAACGTACACGCGGCGCTTTACTGCTTTTTTTCTCTTTAATTTGACTAAGAAACAACACTCTCGCGCCCCATTCACTAAATTCACACTACAGATCACACCCTCGGTACGTAAAGCTAAAGTCGATTATCGTAGAGTCGTTTGAAAAAAAAAAGAAAAACAAAAATACAAAACGCAAGAAAGAAAACAAGGAACTCGAAAGAGACTCGTAGCCACTCGTGGAACTTTTATGGAAAACTTATTAACCCGAATGCGGTACGAAAGGATGCAGGATTTTCACGCTCTCTTATATTTTTAATCAATATCCATCAAGTATGTCCTTGGGGTCTGGAATTGTTTTTTTTTTTTTTTTTTTTTTTGCAAATTCAGCGAGGTGTAATGTATTCGAAAAAATGTAATTTCTTTTAAGCACTGCATTAATGTTGAGTTTAATCTGTTTCCCTTAGTTTACAAAAAAAATTCTTGTATGACAATTGAGGATTCTCGTTTTTATGGTATATATAAAATGTTATTGCACTTCCCGATTTCCAAATTTCGATATTTCGGTCTGAATTAATTATCAATTGCTTTTTTCGATCCTACACATTCCAGGTGCCTGCTCCACTCACTCGCCGCCGCACTGTCGGTGTGTAAATATATATCGTGTTTCGTCTTTGTGTATATGTACGCGTGTGTGTATGTTTTCTTTGGCATGTGGAGATCTCTACGATAGTGACGTAAAACAGTAGCAAAATAGCGCGAATTAATTAATTATAATAGTTGTGTAGTAATGATAATAAAAAATAAAAAATATTTCGTTTACAGATTAGTATAATAGTAATTATTGGTATAGATTAAATAGTAAATAAACTATTTAGGTATAACTATAAATCGCAAAGCTTGCGATATGAAAAAAAAAATAGAAAACAAAAATTGATCGTTATCGATCGGTAATTATAGGTAAGTGTACTAAAATATAATAGTAGTAGTGACAGCGGTGGTAATTTCTTTGTGAAAAAAAAATCAACTGCACATATCTGGTTTACACGTTTCGCAAACGCTGTTTATGCACTCCACAGTTTTATGGGAGCATATATATGTATATATTAACAAAACAAAAAATGAAAACAATATTTTGGCTCTCGCCAACGTGCTAGGTTTTTATCTACAATTGTAACGCAATAACTTGATATAAAAAAATAAAAATTCATTTTCAATTGTCGCAGCGATAAGATATAATATATGTATAGTAAGTCTAAGGGACGAGTGGGTAGCAGCGGGCATCTCTAATATAGATAAAGGATATACACTATAGGTACTTGTAGTGTTGTAGGTAATGTCTGTGGGTTGCGTGTAATCATCGAGCCCGGGTTTCTTAATTTCCGCGGGTGTTGCTTTTTTCATCGTACGTATGTTGCTCTATTTTTTTCGATTCATCAAATCGAGCGATTCACGGTAAAATTTGAGTTTCGTAATTTTAAACAAAAACGGATATCGTTAGTTCCGAGGATACTTGGACGCTGAGAGAATATGACGATTTTTGATTAAACGTTAAACTCGCGCTGTCTGTTTTTTCAGTTCTGTTTAAATTAACTAAGTCACGCTCCATTTTTTTTATCTTTTGCTCCTCTTATTTTGGCCTTTTTTGCTTCGTCCGATACACACACTATACCTAGCTCGATAATACAAAAATCCCCCTCCATTTTACGCTACGTTTTTTTTGTAACGTTTTCTTTTCTTTTGTCATTGCTGATTTTTGTCCCCGAATTTCACACACAAACGCCCATGCCCATCTTCACTCGAAAAAACACAGACTCCCGCATTTCCTTGCTTCTTACTCATTTTAACGCCCAGACACACACAAACACTCGGAAAAACTTGTTTGCACACTTTCTTTTTCTTTTCTCTCGTCATTCGCCACTTACATACTGAACTAAGATATTTAGACAAGAATATAACAGCGGTATAAAAAACTTTTCAACACTGAAAAATACAAATCTATCATAAATGACTACCATTGTTACACCCCACTATTTTTTCCTCTCTTCTCGTTATTCTTCCGCTATTCGCGCGTCGTACTTTACTTTTCCGTTAATCATATTTTACTTTTTATATTTATAATATTTATATTTCATTAATCCAAACAACCGTTCGGTAGAGATGCGTTTGATAAAGTCGTTTTTTTTTGCCTTTTTTATTAAATATATGTAATTATTGTTTTACGAAATGCCGTTGTTATTTCCTTGCTAATATTCGACTCGAGTTCTATTTAATGTTTTTTTTTGTTTTTTGTTTTTTTCATTCCGTTCGGGTGTGTAATTCAACTATCTTGTTTTTTTTTGCTTATCGGTTTATATTGTTGTTTTATGAAATTATTTTCGCCGCGAGCGTTGTTGTTTTGTTTTGTTTTTTTTTCTTATCGTGCAATTAGTACCTAATTTCAATTACATCCCGCAGAGGTCTGTAGGAATATATTAAATATTTCAATCATTATTATTATCATTATTTATATATATATATGTATATATATATATATATATATTAGTACTTTATGTGTATATATTATGCTTTATCACACATATTACAAAGGAGGTGAAGAATCACACCTAACATATTAATATTATTACTACTATTTCTTATTAAAAAAAATGTTTCGTGTCAAACGATTATCCATTCTTACTTCCCCCGACGGTAAGATCTATATAACACGGCAATCACGACCATGTTTCATGGATATCAGTTGTTTAATGCGTTATCGGGGGTATAACGGTTGTTTATCTTTCTCAATGTCGCACGCGCAAATTAAAACGAAATCTTGGTCTCACGGCAATTGTCTACGTCGATCGGATGTGTGTATGTGTGTGTATATATATATATATAGTAGCGACTACGAGTGATTATAATTTGAGATCGCGATTTTTTTAATCCGTGTAATGAATCATTTCATATTTCATTCCCAGTGCAGCACCACACGCAGAATAAATAACATAAAGGAGAGCCAAGCATCTTATGATATTGGCCTAATCGTTGACGGCTCGTCGGTGACAGTTTTTTTTTTATAGAAAACGAGGGTTCGACTGACTTGACTTTTCGACCATTCGGATTAATGCCAAAAAAAGTATTTTTTACATCGGATTATACTGTCTGCTGTTGAATACATTCTGAAAGTGTCGATCTCGCTCTTGTCTAAGCTACACACATGTCCGTGACCGAGATGAAAATTACAAAAAATGTTATCTATAAGTTTATGCATAGAAAACTTCATTTACGTTGTATAAATTTTCAAACAGATTTTGTTTCTTTTTTTACCATATAATACAGCTTTTATCTATTTTCAAGGCTTGTAGGACTTCAACGAAGTGATTGGAGTAGCTGATAAAAAAATGAAAAACTCATTTCCCTACGCCACTCGACGACTTCAGAAAAACAGTTTTCTGCTTTGATAATTAATGAAAGTTTGCATTTGTCAAACGATTTTTGAACGATGTGTCGATGCTTTTTTTTCTAAAGACTAGAATCGTTGTCTAATCGAGCGGTGTTGTTTTTTTTTCTTTTAAAAAATTATTCAGTCATTATTTTTTAAAAATAAAAAAGATTATGAAGCACGCGTGCGTACCCGTGTCATTCGTATTTATGCTCAAAAGATTTTTTCACGTCCAATGCATACATTTCTCTATGTGTCTGTACTATTAAAAATTTGTTTTTTTTGCCTATGCGCGTGATCTTATTTCTGTCGTGTGTGTGCATGCGTGTATGCGCAGTTTGCGTCGCTGCAAACGTGTTATTGAATTCAGAAAAAAAAGAAACATCTATCCGAGGATCGTTCGGCGCGCCCGTGTGTGTGTGTTTTCTAAACTTTGACGCGCGGCGCGTTCATCAAGCCGCCCTCGAATTTTTTTAATTCCACATCTAACGAATCGTATTCGATATTATTTTATATATTACATATATCATATATGTATACACGAATTTATCACGAATATTGGTTTACCGAAAAAAATTCGCATTCCTCGCGATTGTAGAATTGGAATTTTTTTTTTATGTTTGTTTATGTTTTTCGTTCCGATCGAAGAACCGAGGAGCGAAGATTTTCCGTTTTTTATATGACTATATCAGTTTGTTCACAATTGCACTAACTAACGCTCGAACATTTTTTCTTTTCTTTTTTTTCTTCTTTTTTTCACTCTCGTCTCACTACTACGCACGTTTCCGAGTCAGCTATGCACGAACCCGTCCCAATATCATCCGTTTTATGACTTTAGTTTACTTTAAGGATTGAACTTGGATCAGCCTAGCGCGTGCAACTTCGAGCGCGGCGTTCTCACGTTTGCTATTCAGCAAGTAATCGTTTTTCGAAGAACATGACGAACGTTAAAGAGCACGATGATACCGTTTCAGCCCTTACGCCTCCGGATCATCGTGTAATTTGCCTATCAAAACGCCTGTGGCGTTTTTTTTCTTTCTTAGTGGGTTTTACACTTCGATATATATGCGTCGCGATTAACTAATATGTTTTACATCGCTATTACACTTCAACTTGACTATTAGATCAGCGCGAGCCACGCGCCAAAAAAACCTTTGGCTCGTAGTATCGAGGAAATTGGTACGTGACAAGGGGTCGAGGAAAAGGGTGAAGTAATTAGAGGTGAACTTGTTGGGGGGCAGGAGCGGGAGGGGGTATTGATTCTCGCGGCCTCTTCGCGCCTCGAAAATATTTGCCGATAAGACGCACCCGCGCCTTCCATCTACCTATTACAATTTAGCCGGCGTTTTCTAGTCGGCAACGAGCGTTATATACAAAAAGGAGACCAAAAAAATAAATATATATATGTAGATATATATATATATATATATATATGTATGTGTTATGTGGAGATTACTTCGTTACCTCGTGGTACCGAAAAGTCGCACTCGAGGCAAGCGTTTTTTTGTTTTTCTTCGTTTCCCCCCCCCCCCCCCCCTCCGTTACGTCCGGCAACGGCCATATGTCGTCAGTGGAAATTCCATCGTTTTAACGTTTTTTTTTCGAACCGTTCGCTGCGCGATTTGTCACTTGCTAGTGTCGGGATTGTGTCGTCATCATTGTCGGGGCTTTTGTGTATCTAATCTATCTTACGCGTTTGTCAAGACTTTTTCTTTTTGTCTTCGGAGAATTTCTCATGAAATTCCGCATTTAATAATGTCCTCGTTTCGATTGGATCGATTCGATTAATTCAGCTATTTAAAAAAAAAAATAAAAAAAAAGTCGTACCGAAGAGCAGACGGTAAAGCAGAGCTCGGAGTTACCCCATCGAAAGAGTTGATTGAAACGAATGAAAATAACAAGCATGTTGTAAACAATTGATAATATCTTATCGTTTTCGATATGATTTTACTTTTTACCCGCTCGAAACATCTTTGTCGATTCATTCGAGCACGAACAACGCAATATTGCATCAAGATGACAAAAGCGTTATTCCCGTTAATTTCACATCTCCTCCATCGATATAATTATTTAGTCAATATAATTGTTTTTCTTTTGTTTTTTTCTGCGTGAGTTCGGATTCACTGTGCATCACAGTGGTACATATGTATATGTCTCATATATATTTTAATGATTTATCTGTGTGTGTGTATCCTGTGACGAAGAATATATTCGCATTGTTCTACCGTTATGGGAATAATTTAATTATAATGCATTCCCGTCGGTCGATCGAGACACGGCCGATGCTCTAAATTTGAACTACGCGATTGCAATCGTTTGATTATATACACCGAGAATTAAATCGTGAGGGTAAAAATTGTGTGTGCTTATCTCGACCGCTGCTACTGCGGGTATTTTTTTTTTTTTTTTTTTTTTTTTGCTGGATATTTTCAGGGATGTTGGGAAGGGAGGTTTTCGTTTTTTTTTGGAGTGGAGTTTATTGGGCAGGTACCTAGGTATTTACAAGGGGTGCCATGCGTCACTAGAGGGTCGTTCGGCTTTAAACTATTGGGCGCTATCCGGAGGAATAATCTTCCTTTCCCATACACATTCCAAAGCCTCGGTGCAATGCGACCAGAACAGTGGCTAAAAAAGCGAGGGAAAAAGTAATACCAACAACAACAAAAAATTAAAAATTAAACCGATTTATCTAAATATTTTTCATCGCGGCATTTGATAAATATTAGCGAATATCTTAATTCATTAACGCAGTATAAAAAGAATATAAAATGAAACCCTTTCGTATTCTCTGGCAATTACAGCTTCCCTCTCGTTCGCTTTTTCAGTAACCTTTTAGCCACATGTCCACACCGTAGGGTCGTTTTGTTTTGTTTTTTTTCCTAATAATGGGATTTTCAGCGCGGAAACAGCTAAACCGTACCCTATTTAATAGGTTTTAACCTTATAAGAATATCCTTAAGGCTAGAGACTGTGATACAAAACAGAAATTGTCTAATACACAGCGATGAAGCGTTTCCATTATCGATGACATATAAAATAAAAAAACGCGTACGTCGCGCACGGCTCTCCTCATAACATCACTTGTTTTTATAAAAGTGTTATAGTGTGACATTTTACTTTAGAATTGCATTTTTCTTTTAAATGAAAATAAATAATCATGAAATCCCGCTATCGTCTCGGCTGTTCTGCACGATCGTCAACGATTTTTTTTTTCTTCCAATAACGCTCTCCCCGCCTCTATGATCCCCTTTTGTTGTTTTTTTTGCTCTATCTTACTTGACGGTTATTCCATGCTTTTCTACCTCTGGCTCTCGACACTATAGGCGATATCTTTCATGAGGTGCCAAAAGTATTGCTCAGCTCGGCTGAATTATCGGAGATTTAATGAGACGAGGATTGACGATTGCCGAACGACTCTTAATGCTTCTCCGGGTCTGCATGACGATTCTCGTTGATCGACGATTTCGGAGGTGTCCACGGCAAAACGGATGACTTTCTTTTCCCTTCATTCCAAGTTGATATCCATCTTGTTCGTTGGCCAAGAAACAAAAAGTCGGCAGACTTTTTTGTTTCGGTGGTCGCGACGATCGAAGAGTTTGTTTCGTTGGGTTTAGGAGGCTCGAAGGATGCGCCCGCAGGATGGCCGAGAGACGATGGGGCCTCCCTCGTTTGTAAAAGGCCCAATTTTAGAGCGGGGAGGATTCGGTTTTAGTAGATGGGTACGCAGTAGTAGGAATAGTAGTGGAATAGTAAGTAATTAGAGTAGCGGTAATAGTGACGATCGAGTAGTAGTAGGAATAGTAATAGAGTTAACTTTAGTAGTATTGGTAATAGAAGTTTTGCAGTAGTAGTTGCAGTAGTTGACGGGTAGTATGTACGGATTTGTGGGATTCCATGTCGTTTTTTTTTTTTTGGGTGTTTAGGCTTGAGGAACGAAGAACGTCGAGGATGTATTTGGAGGTCGAGGTCGGGAAACGGGGATTCGGATTCGGGGACTCGTAGGAGTGGTAGTTAATTAGCTAGGGCCGCGAGATAATTAAGGTGGCAAACGCAGGCGTGGGCCGTTAAACCCAAACACTTGGGGTTAACACCAACGAAACGGTACGGCGCGAGGCCTGTCCGCACCCTCCTTAACCAACGGCTTGTGAAATTCTCGACCTGGTCGAGAGTGAATTGTTGCCCAGCAGTGCTCGCAGTAGTACTGAAAAAAATACAGTGTCAAGGGTTAGAAGAATTACGATTTTTGAAGAAAAAAAAAGGAGAAGATACATTGCAAGTCTGATAGTTATAAGAATACCTGAAGACACGTGACGTTGGCGCAAAAGAAGGGAGCGAACTTGCCACCGCAGCGTTGGCCTTGACACTCGTCGCACATCTGATCATCCAGCACGTACGGCTTGACCTCGACCTAGGAATGAGAATAGTTAGGAAACGCTCACGATTGAACACCCTGATAGAGCTCTTGATGAGCCTAACGGCACAGGCGTACGGTAAAAGATGTTGAAACTCGACGAGATGGTATCTCATTTTTTGTACATTTTTTTTTTCAACGATTCTCACCCTTTTGTCGATGTCACCGTGCTGGAGCTGAACGAATCTTGCTGATATCGCGCTTATGTAGCTCTGCTGATTACTGAAGGCAACTCGGCCGGCTCCCTTGGGATATTTGAGCTCGGGATCTGTGTCGATGCCGGCGTAGCACACGCCACCGTAAAGTCGATCCATTATCATAGCGAGCTCGACAGCTTTCAGGGGTCGGGGCACACCTCCGACGAAAACAGTTTTTCGCGGGTCGAGTGGCATCGAGGCGTCGAGAACGAAATCGGCGTCACTCAAACGCCACGGTCGAATCTGTACGGGTTTGTCCTTGATCGTCGGTGAGCTCACGCACAGATAGAGCTTATCGTCGTCCTGAATGCAAGCGTCTATCAGCTGCTGCACTGAACCTTCGTCCTGAAACAATTATTTATTTATTTATTTCTATACATGTACAGCATGATTTCTATATATGTACAAAAATACAGCATTATTTCTGGATATGTACAAAAACACAGAAAAACATTGTTATCAAGCATGTTAGCAGAACACATAAAATTCATAGCTGATGAAAATGATTCAATCGTGCAGCCTCTTTACCTGAAACAGCAGGAAAGCGTAACCCTTTGGCGGAAAGTACGACTTGCTCTCTGCTTTGTGTGGCCAGTCGACGACGAGCTGTCCGAACCGACGAAAACTGGCTGTGATCTCGTCTGAAAAATAAATCCGTTTCGCTACTAAAATGGTCGCTGCCAAAAAAAATATTGTGAAAAATTGTTGTCAAATTTTTCCTGATCAAGTAATAATCGAAAATGCAATTACGTATAATATAATACGATACGATATAAAATAATATAGGAATTATTATTGTATTATTGTAATTCTTAACGATAATAATAATTTTTCGCAAGGATAAAAAATGCTTGACTTTTCTCTGCTTTCCTGAACATTTTTTTTTATCCTTCACATTTTCAGGTTTTCCCCGGATGGTCCCTGGTCGGGGTATTGAAAAATACGTACAGAAGCGTATGCGACTTACCTTCATCGATATCCGGCGGCAAGCCACCGACGAAGACCTTCCTGGAAAATCGTTCGCCGGTTTCGCTGCCTTGACTGTGAGGGCTGCTGCGACTCGGCGATGATAGCGGCGCGGCCTGGGGAGCGTTCATGCCTCCGCCGACGCCCACACCGACGCCGACACCGTCCAGCTGTCCAGCCGCGTTCGGATCATCCAGGATAGGCTGACCCTGGTCATCGAGACCCGGGAAGAACGGAGATTTACCTGGAAAGTAAGATGACATTTTAAATCACCAAATATTTAATAATTAAACCCTTTACCGGCCAAGCCTTTCTCATCGAATACAAACATTATTATTCTCGAGGCCACCACACGTTTTTGCATAAAAAAAATATTTTGTAAAATTTAATTTTTTTTACATTAAACAAATTATCGTTTAAAGAAAATTCAGGTCGCAAAAAATCCCCTTTGGAGGGTTCGCTATGTCGTGCTTTTCAGATTTCAAGAGTTTTCAAGAATATATATATATTTTAACTTTAATATATTTTATGTCACTCGGTGGGAAAATGGCTGTTTTTTCGCACGCTTCGCGTGCGAAAACCCCCATTTTCACACCTTGTGAAATAAAATTTTGTTCGATACTCGTGCGAAAAACGTTTTCTGAACTCGTGTGATTGCAACACTCGCCTTCGGCTCGTGCTGCAAACTCACACTCGTCAGAAAAAGTTTTTTCGCACTCGTATCGAAATGTACTAATATTATATTAAACCCTTTTTCGGCCAAGCCTTTCTCATCGAATACAAAAATGATTGTCCTCCACGCCACTACACGTTTTTGTATTAGAAAAATATTTTGAAAAATTTAATTTCACCAAAAAAAAAATTATGTTTTAAAGAAAATTCTGGTCACAAAATAACCCCTTTGGAGGCATCGCTATGTCGTGTCAAAATGTTTTTTTCAAGAATGTTCAGGAATATATATTTTTTTTAATAGCCATTTTATCCGTGCGGCAAACGCGCTACAGTATCAGTCAAAGGCTGAACGGGCAAAATTACAATCGTCGTGAGATAAGTTCGCAATTAATTATTCGCGACGATACAACGGACGGGACTATTCAACTCACTGTAGCGTTTCTTTATCGGAAATTTCACTCTCCTGATATACGTGGCCATTTCTTGATAACACGATTGGATTACAACGATCGGTAAGTAACGGAGCGACGACGCGGAGACCTCGCTGGGCAATGTTTCTCGCAGTTGTCAAGGGGCGAGGAGATGCGCGAAGCTAGCTACCGATGAAGTTTGACAAAAGCCGATCGCTCTTCGATTTTAGCTTTTTCACGAGAACAAAAAAACCACATTCGACGAATCGAGCTAATCGACAATTTTTTTTCCGACGACCGATCAATGTATTCGAGGCCGAGGAAATTTTTTTTCGACGATTATTCGACGTCGCAGACATACCTGAACAGCCGGTCCAGATGCCAAAAATTCTCGTTCTATTCGACATTTCGCCGTCGAGTTGCGACACCGTTTCGGAGCAGTTTACGGCTTATTAAATAAATGGAACACTGAGACACGGAAAGTTATCGGTGATATTGACTAAATATACTTTCTTACTGGATCAAAGACCGATCGATCGATTTAAAAAAAAGAAAGAAAAAAAACGAAGCGACGCGCGTCCGCATGACGAGAATGACGATACGGAAAAAAACAATCGGAGCTCTCAAGAGCGTGCAACTCTTTTCCCCTGCCGCCTACGCAGCATCCCCTCCACAGCGGCGAGTACACTTCTCCTGCGTCTCTATGCGCGGCTCGGTTTTCCGAAACGGAGCCGTGGCTCGCGCGTGCAACAATGTCGTACGATTTCTGCTTAATATCCGGTGTTTCGGAAATAATAATAGACATAGAATATTAACGTAGGAACCACCGATCGTTTCAGCAAATCAGGGACATTTTAAATAGATCGTTAGATATGTGGTTTGCTCTTCGGAGGCTTGTATCGAGAATGTATCAAATCGCCAGCTGAAAGTGAGATCCCTCGAGAATTTCGTAGTTCCCAATGGTATAGAAATCTCAACCGAAAAAAATCAACCACACCCAGAAAAAAAATTATTTGACAGCCACCGTTTATTTGGTTTGAGTAAAATATTTATTTGATTTAAATAAATATTTATTTAAATTCAGTAAATAGTTACTTAAATGAAATAAATAGTTATTTAAAACAAATAAATATTTTACTTAAATCGAATAAACGGTGGCTGTCGAATAATTTTTTTTCTGGGTGCATGTGAAAGATAAAAAAGAATCGGTAATTCGTACAGGAGAATGTCAATATAGATCATACACATATGTATATGGATAAATAAATTTATGTACACGAAAAGAAAAAAAAATTAATTGGCCCTTTAATAAAAAAACAAACAAAAAAAATGAAAGCAACTTTCACCTACATGCAGGATAATTGCATGTGTTGGTCCGGTGCCCGGAGTTTGCCGATAAATTATACTAATTACCACTTTACAGTGGCAAAGTAACAAGTTACGTTATCGGTTGTTTTTCAGTAAATTACGTGTCACCCACCGCCGGAGCTATACATTTTTATTTCGAGTGGGAAAATTGTAACTTGGAAAAAAAAAAAAACTATAAGTTGAAGAAAAAAGGGTATCTTCGGGTAAAATCCTCCGATGAGATTGTATTTTTTATTTAAAAAATATATATTTACATGTACAAATTTATTGCATATTTAGTAGCTACAATTTTCCATCGGTGAAAGATCGTATGTTGCCGCGGATTAATTGACCATTTATTTTCCCTGCTGGTTAACCGGTTATCTAACAGTCTCACATCACCACTCCCGATACACGGTAAAAAAAAAAACGCTCGTACATTTAACATCTCTCGTCAACGAAGTCCACGGTTTTTGTTTCCGCTAATTATATATTTTATTTATTTAAGTGAAAACGTGATGACGTTTAATTATACTATGTACTATTTTTTGTTGGAAATACGGTTCGTCGACAAAAAGTAACCGTAAAATTAACAAGTAAATTAGCGTGGATCCTCGTGGACAAGAAATTTTTGTTAAACCGTAAAGAAAACCTTTTTTTTTACCGTGTAGACCCTGTAGAACCGGCCATTCGAGTGCTCGGTCCTGATGATTGCTTCGAGTCTGAAGGTGGAAGCGCGAGTGTGTGAAAAAAAGAAGCGGGGGAGGGGGTATTAGACGAAGTAGAGAAAGGTGAGCGATGAAAAGAAGCGAAGAAGGGTGACAAATGTGGGAAGGACAAGACGATTGAAGAGAACCCGGGGGGAGAAGTTCTAGCCCGAGGATTGGACGGACGATGATGATGACGCGCATTCAGGCTGATTGCCAGTCACCGGAGGGTCCCGCGTAAGCGGGGGAGTAAGAGGGTTTTACCGGGGTTCCACGAGGCAAGCCATTTACTTCCTCGAGCGTTTTTCTTCCATTTACCCGCTCGTCGCGACGAGGTTGGCTGAGCTTGAGGCAGAGATACCGTACTCGCCCTAGCTCGCGGCTTGTATGCAGGCGTCGTCCTCGCCAATGAACTCCGTATATATACCCGCACGTGTCCGCCGCAAGATTAATAGGGAACCCTTGCATCGTCTCCCAGCTACCGCTCAGGAGCATCGTCGAATTCCGTGACGAAATTGGATTTCAATTTAATACGAAAAAATCATTGAACAAATAAAGGAATTACATTGCATGGACGTTAGCAATGTTGCTCCAACGAGGTCATTGGCAGCCGTCACTTTTGGCAAGCAGTTGCTTTCCTAACAGAGTGATATAATATTCCGTCACTTCCGGTCCAGAATAGTTATTTGTATGACAAGAGCGGCCAAAGGGAGTTCTTGACGCGTGCATTCACACGAGTCAGAACTTCCTTTTCTACGCCCATGCCATTCGCATAATTTTGCTTCCTCATAGAGGAAGCTTTGTTTTCGTAAAAAAAAAAAAAAAAAAATGAGATTTTAATGTCGGAATACTTAAAATAGTCTAAAACGTCGAGAAATATGATTTTTAGCTGGCGTCCGGATGTATGTGTGTGTGTATGTGACAGAGTTGCATCGTTTAAAATGACTATAACTCGGAAATGGCTTGAGACAGCGAGTTGAAATTTGGTACACTAGTAGAGCGATCACGTCGCTTCGTTCAGTGCTATTTTCGTGAACATTGAGGCCCAACTGGAAATTTTATACGATTTTTTTCCTAACAAATTCATGAAAATCACACTTTCCGTTCCCGTGAAGTGTGCGTAGAAAGGCACTTTTACACTCTAGTGCGGGAAAAAGACCATATTGCGCTGGTACGCATGCGCAGTCTTTTTCTCGCACACGATGCGAAAAAGTGCTTGTCTGCGCACACTTCACAGCAGCGGAAAATGGGATTTTACGTGCGCGGAAAATGGGATTTTACGTGCATGCGTTAGGAAAAATTGATTTTTTCGACCGAAACTGACGTCGTGCAGGAAATGCGTCCCTTCGATTTGAAAATCTCATTGTTCGACCGAAAGTGACGACATTCCAATAATACGTCACTTCCGATTTGAAAATATCAAAACAGTCGTAATATTAACGAGAAAACCAAAAAAATGGTGGTCATTCCCGGACTAGAAATGTTTGTCAAATATACAAACTCTTTTTTACCGTGCGAGCTCGTTGCTGAAACTACGGCACGTTCGCAAAGTTTTTCGCAAAACCGGTAATGGCGCAACGAAGCGTGGCGCATGCGAGTCGAGTTACTCAATTTCGTGCCGTTGCATTGAACCGCGGGTTGCGCGGATAAGACATACGGCGAATCCACCACCGAGATACTTTTACTCTTGACACGGAAACTCCCGATTGTGCTTGTTCTCGTGACGTCACGACTCCGATTCAACTTTCGATCGCGCGCGGCCGTGTCCCCGAAAGAGAGAAAACTTCGACGGTCCCATTGTATTACATTCGTTAAACACATGTACCTCGCTACGTCCTCCGTTGCTAACGATATTCGATTGGGGGTAAAATGGACCCTAGCTAAGACTCTACACTGAGAAAAATAAATGGTTGATTTAACTACAAGTCGCGCTAACATACGTTTATAGCTGTTATTTGTTTGGTACAAATAAAGCATTGTTTTGGTAAATGATTATTTGCTTCAATTTATTCAAAATTTGTTAATTCAAACAAATTTTTTTGTTGTACCAAACAAATACACCTTTGAACGAATGTCACCGCGCATTCACTTAAGGTAGCTATGTCGCTTCGGGCTCATTTCGCATAAGTTCGAGAAAAATAAGATAAAATGGCAAATCCTTCTCGATCGTATAAAATCTGAAAAAAAATGCATACTAAAGGTACTGAAAATATTAATTTTTCATAATAATCATTCCAAAATGTTATTAACAAATTAATCAAAAAATTAATTCTTTAACAAATTAGCCTGCAAGGAAACTTTTTTTTATGAAAATGATTCGTTCATTTTTCTGAACACGTATGAATTTTTTCAGATCTTTCGATTAGCTTTGATTTTTTTTTTACATGGAAAAAAAGTGTGAAGAAACACAAACATCAAAACTGATTGAAACATCTGAAATTGATATTTTGGAATTATTATTATGGAAAATTAATCTTTTCAGTACCATTAATATGCATGCATTTTTCAGATTTTTATATCATCGAGAAGTACTTGCAATTTTCTCTTATTTTTCTCGAACATATGTGAAATGAGCGCGAAGCGACATAGCTACCTTGAAAGACCCACCGATACACAGCCTGTAACGGGTACATAATTTTGTAAGTTCCATAAAAACATTAGGATTTTCTGTAATAATATGAACGTTACTCCCCGATCACTGCTTCCACCATGAGTTTAATATCAAAAACCATTTACACGGTGAAAAATATAGATAAGGAGTCTCTTGACGAGTAATCCACCTATAAGTCAAACCTTTCTTGGTCCCTCTTCAAGCTAGGACAGCGAAGCATGACGCAAAAAAAAATTGCAAGTAACAATCTAATTAGCCAATCTGCGATTAATCATCAAGAGCGGCTCCCCTCGCTCCTCGGGCCTTGAGAGCCCGGAAGTGGCTTTATACTCTCGTATGCATGGAAACCGCTCGTGCACACACACACACACACACACACACACACACACACACACACACACACACACACACACACACACACACACACACACACACACACACACACACACACACACACACACACACACACACACACACACACACACGCACACACACACACGCACACACACACACACACGCGCGCGCGCGCGCGCGCACGCACACGCACACGCACACGCACGCACGCATCGCTATCCATCGTTCTTTAGTCGGTACGTATGCATATATGCGGTAGCTCGAATGGCGAGATGGATAGAGGGTGGAAGCGGCGTGGGTGTCAGGGTACGTCAGCGCTGACGTCGGCACCGCAAGCATGACTATGAATAACAGCGTCGAAGCGGACTCGAACGGTGCGGTTATCGATTAACCCGTACTGCGGCGATAGAGTTGGGTGGGCTTTGGGGTGGCCCGATCAGGAACGCGCCCGCGAGATAGTCCTCCGAACGCTTCCCGTTTCTCGATACGCAATCAATCACTCTCTCACCACCAGGATGGAGGGGGGGGGGGCGTCCGCGCCCTCCGCCGCCGATAATCGTAACTTTTGTATCGTTTGGAACGCAGGCACTGTGGAACAGAACCGCGGACGGGATTCTCTGAATTCCCCGATCCGGCGGTATAGAGCTTTTAACGCCGTTGCGTTCTTCCGGTCGACGAGATACGGCACATATGCCGATCCTCGGGCTATCTGGAAATCTATCATCCGCACGCATTATTCGCGCTCGTCCGATTGGACGATCGGATTGCGCGAATCGACCCATCGAGCACAGACCATAACAGTTGCATAATTTTTAAGCCCTGTTAAAAAAAAACCAGCGATGATGCAATGCAACGGAGATGCAAATATTTTCCATGTACCCAGAAAAATAATTTATTTGACGGCCACCGTTTATTTGGTGTAAGTAAAATATTTATTTGATTTAAGTAACTATTTACTTAATTGAAATAAATATTTATTGAAATCAAATAAATATTTATTGAAATCAAATAAATATTTATTGAAATCAAATAAATATTTTACTTAAACCAAATAAACGGTGGCCGTCAAATAAATTATTTTTCTGGGTGTGGAAAAAGGAGATTATTGAAAAGTGACATTTTTTTATGTTCACTTTGCTTTCTGAAGTTATTATGTTATTGCGTTCGTGATTCTTACCTCAGATTAAATTTTGAAAAATCGACAATGTCACGAAATGGTGACCGTGTTTTATGAAACTCGATAGCGAAACTTTTTCGATGTCAGTACAATACTATAGAAAATTTACTACGGAGCATCCACACGCTTTTGTTTCTTTGACAACAATTGAAAATTTGAACCAGTGTTTCAATGAATATCACAGTCGTGCGATATTTTCATTTTTTTTTTCAGTTTGAATATCAATAAAATCTTCAGATATCCTATGTTACGTTCTATTAATGTCGAAAGTTTGGTCGTCTCATTGCCATCGATCACTGCCATCAGCAGTTGACGTGATAAAAACACGTATTACAATCGTGCGTCGTACCAGCCGTAAAAAAAAACTCAGTTTGTTCGTGCGTAAACGTATAATATTACTCGGAGTGTCGGCAACACACAATTTTTCCGCTACATTCGTCGACCATGGGACGTAAGACCTCCGCACCCTCTTGCACCCCTTCGTAAAGCCCTACACGTTCTTGGCTAGGACCAAAGAATCGATTTTCTCCGACGGGCTACGACGGAACAGTCCCAAATTGTCCCCGCTGGTATTGACGACCCCCAAGAGCCTTGCGTGTCAGACCGACGGTATCCCGTCGCAACCATGGGACATTAATACTTATAAGCAGCACCACGAAATTTCTCGGAAACACATCAATCACTCGAAGCCCCCAAGAGTCGGGCACCATTCGAAAAAAGAAAAAAAAATAGAAAAATTAGGATGAGAAATTATAAACCGTTCGGAGCATTTTCGCACAGTCGAGTGTTATGATGCAGAAAAAAATTCATTTAATTACTCGCTAACGATACCATAATAAGGAGACCTGCCCTTGCAATCGCTCAGACCTCGAATCTAATACAAGGACACACTGAGACAAAATTACATAGTTAAGGTAGTACTAGCACAATGACTGACGCCGCCTAAGTTCGAGAGAAAAAAGACAAAGATTACAAACACTTCTCGATGAGAAAAAAATCTGAACAAATTCTAGCATATAAAAGGTGCTGAAAAGATTGTTTGTGCATAATAATAATTTCAGAATGTTCATAACAAATTACTAAAAAAAAATTGTGCAACAAATTACCCGGCAACCAAATTTTCTTTTATTACGAAAATGATTTGTTAATTTTTCTGAATACGTATGAATTTTTTCAGAATTTTATTTAATACTTGAAAATTACGATTTTAAACAAATTTTAACATAAAGGAAACGAATAACATTTTGGGATCATTATTATGGACGAACAATCTTATCAGCATTTTCCATATGCTTGATTTTTTTCATATTTTTATCCGATCGAGAAGTGTTTGTAATTCTCTTTTATTCCTCTCAAACTTAGGCGGCGTCAGTCATTGCGCTAGTACTACCTTAAAGCAACAATACTTTTTACCATAAGAAATAGTTCCCAAGGGGAACGTCTACATTTTATAGTTATGACAAAGACAACAAATCATGGTTGCAACCATAATTACAGTTTAACCAATTAAATATATACTATAAGAAACTACCTATATAGACGTTCCCCCTCGGAACTATCCATTATAGTGGGAAATACTATCCTTTTTCTCAGTGCAAGCGTCGACTCGGACCTTTCCCATAAATTCATAATTTATTGGTGGTGAAAACCAAAAAGAAGACATTTTTTTTGTCAAAACGAATTAATATCGACAATTCTGTTTCCAGGTCGAGCGTTCTTCGTGACCGCATGAAAAGTTCCATTCGAGGATGTATCTCCGCAATCCGATTCATCCCGATCTCCGAGTCATTGATTTTTGCGGTTGTACGGCCGATATTGCCGAATACATTATTTGATTAAGAATTCGGAGGAGTGAATTTTGAAGGCATGAAGACGTCACATAGCGTTGCTCGCCGAGTCGCCGTGGACGACGAGAAGCGATGTTTTTATTTTAGCTCCCGCTGACAGTTATGGAAGATTCCCCTAACACGAGGCCGTCGTGTGGAGGGTAAGAGGACCAGGGGCTGTTCGACTGGATCAATATTACAGGTAGCCGACTCGCCCGCGTTCTCTCGTCCACGAGCTCACCCCGGATCTCCCCTCTGCTCTCCAGAGCCACGGACGCACCGCAATCTACCACCGTTTTGGCTTTTATTCCGTATTCTAGCAGAAGCTTGGCCCACTATCGGTTTCTCTACAATTCTTTCTCTCCGGCATCGCTCGAATCCACCGCAGCGGGGGTCTACAACAGGCGACGATAATAGAACAGTGAAGGAATAATTTTACATAATTTCAAAAATATTCAATTTCAATCCGATGGATTGATTTTTTCATGAAACTCAATACTGGCGTTTCCGTTATTGTGTAGAGCATTTGCATTGCATTTCAACCTAATTACTCGATATTTGTTGTCATTGGAGTCAGAATGGGTTTTTAGTAAAAAATTAAAAAAATGTCTAACAATCTCATAAAGTTTCAAGTGCTTGATCGACAATGTAAAATATAATTATGTGACAGTATAAATCTAAAAATATAAATGAATCGATGGATAGTATTAATCTCAATTATGGCGTCGTGGCAAGTCTTCGCAAATAATTACAAATTCTTGTTTAAAAAGCTCATTAAGCATTTTATAATACCTGTGATGTTTTGTTCCAAAAGAAGAAAATTACATACGAAACGCATAACCTTTGAAAGTTAAAAATAAACTGGTGGGACATTTTTTTTTTGTTTGATAAATACGCATTAATTTATAAAACCCGACTCGAAAACTCGTAAATTACCTGAGTATAGAATATCCTTAAGGTGGTACTAAAACTTGCACCCCTCTCTGAATCGCCTGCCCTCTCAAATTGACTAACCACCCCTGTATTTCGCAGAGAATACAGAGGACTATATACACACGTGTAACGTGTGAGCATTGTGTATTAGTGATAGACGTGCGTCCGTGTAAAAGCTACACCAATGGGTATTTATGTAGTAAAACCTTTAAAAATAAAAAAAGACCTGTGATAAAAATTTTATTTTTATTTTTTCTGAAAAATACGCATTCATTTATAAAATCCGACTCGAAAAGTAGTAAAGTACCTGGGTATAGAATATCCTTGAGGTGATGCAAAATTCTGCTCCCCTCTCTGAATTGCCTGCCCTCCCAAATTGACTAACCACCCCTGTATTCCGCAGAGAATACGGAGGACTATATACACACGTGTAACATGTGACCATTGTGTATTAGTGATAGACGTGCGTCCCTGTAAAAGCTACACCAAGCGGTATCTGTAGCGTCGAGCATCTGTCGGGGTATCTTGTTGGCGCAAGAGTACGGTACGATTCTGGAGCACGTGCCTCTCGTCCGCGTACGTGAGCAAATATAGAGCTCCACGTTTATTATGTAAGGGTTATATAAGATGTACATATAGGCATGTAATATGCACACAGGGATTCGTGCGTCTAAGCTAGAATATTCACCCTTTATGTACACCTACATGCGCCGACTCATGAATGTTCAAGCTTTGTGCGTAAAGCTCACGATCCTACCGCCGACTCGCATTTATTATGCATAGGCCAATTTGTTGTATTCTCTTCCAAAAAAATCCATGTTGAGGATAAAAAATATGTCCCATTCGGTAATTGCCAAAATTGGGCTTGACGCAAGACAAAATTGACACCGGTTTTGTGTCCTGCGTAAAAAAATACAGCGAATTATGTAATCCATAAAATTCGGCACATTTACATCTATACCACTCACAACTCTACCAGGAAATATTTCTACCAAAATCTCTACCACTGAAGAAAAAAACTACCGGAATTGAAATAAAACTCTCACGGAATTGAAATAAAACTCTCCCGGAATTGAAATAAAACTCTCCCGGAATTTTATTTCAATTCCCGTAGAGTTTTATTTAAATTCCGGCAGAGATTTTTTCTTCAGTGGTAGAGATTTTAGTAGAGTTGTAATATGGTAGAGAAGTTTGGGGAGTTTTTTTTGGTACAGTTGTGAGTCATAGATATGTAAATGTGCCTAAAATTCCGCCAAGCCTTTCGATCTGACGCATAAAAATTGCAAGGTGACGTTTTAATCATCTTTGCCCACTGATAAAAAGATACGATTGAATCAACTAGATTCGGGCAGGGACGTGCAAATAAATATTTTGTTGCTGCAGTTAAAAGATTGGTTGATTGAAAGAATAAAATTTAACTATTCTATCAAAATATTTTTGAGGCTTTAAAACATTTTGTTCGATCGACAAAATATTTCTTTGAACGTCCCTGCCCGAATATTTATTTATTTAACCTCATTTTTTATCGGTGCAAGGGTATAAAAAACGCCGTGTAGCATTCGTACATGAAAAACAGAACCAATTTCGTCGTTTTAACTGGTTCATAAAATTTTTACCGTGATTTATATGTCTGTTCTATTTTTCATATACATCCAGAAAAATAATTTATTTGACGGCCACCGTTTATTTGGTTTAAGAAAAATATTTATTTCACTTAAATAAATATTTGTTTGATGTAAATAAATATTTATTTGATTTAAATAAATATTTATTTCATTTAAATAAATATATATTTCATTTACGTAACTATTTACTTAATTAAAATAAATATTTATTTTTATAAAATAAATATTTTACTAAAACCAAATAAACGGTGGCCGTCAAATATATTTTTTTTCAGGGCGTAGTGAGTGACACACAGCGCTTCTTATTAGTTTCCCTATAAAGGCGATGAAAAGTGTTTTTAAAAAAAACACGATAAAGTGATCGTTTTGCCATTTTTTTTTATCCAATTTTCAACCGTTTGAAAGGGCTGTTATAATTTATCAGTAAAGTTGATAACGGTGCGGTGAGTTTGAAGAACGACAGGGTAGGCTGATTGTTCGGTATACCAGTGGCAAGATTCTCACCGAGGATTGCTGGAGAAGCGGTCTACAATTTCCTCGAGGAAATCGGGGTCTGGCAGCCGTCAACGTCACGGGCTCTTTCGCGCGTCGATTAATGATTCCGGCCGTGGGCGAGGAGCGGGCGCATCGCGCCTGCTCGAGGCGGAAATAAATCGTTGCCGGGAGGGCCCCGAGGCGAGGTACGTGATTGGCCGAACAATAGGGCGATCGAACGGACCCGAATCGACGACTCCTCGACGGCCGAGAGAGAGCTCCGGTTATCGCCAGTGGGACGCGCACGCACCCTTCTTTACAATTTTCCGTTCCTTATCGGGTTACGATGGGAAGCGACAAAAAAAAAGGAGGGCGAACCAGTATAAAAGAACGATGGGTATCCATTCGGAGTACGCGCGTGAAATAATTCATTCCTTTTCACCTCGGTAAGCGAGATCGTAAAGACTTGTCCGATAAGCGGCAATCTATACGTTACCGCAGTTACAACGTGCCTTTAACCCTTCACCCAGAAAAATAATTTATTTGACGGTCACCGTTTATTTGGTTTAAGTAAAATATTTATTTGATTTAAATAAATATTTATTTCATTTAAGTAACTTGATTTAAATTTACTTAATTTAAATAAATATTTATTTTAATCAAATAAATATTTTACTTATGGAGGTTGGAGCGAGTGGTGTTCATTCCGCCTAAATTCGAGAAATTCGGGCAAGAATTGCAAACACTTCCCAATGTTATAAAAATCTGAAAAAATTCATACTTATTATAGGCATTGAAAAGACTAATTTTACATAATAATAATTTCAAAATGTTATTAACAAAATGTTGAAAAAAAAAAATGTTCATCAAAATATGTGGTAACTCAACTTTTTTTTTTAATGAAAATGATTCGTTCACTTTTCGAAATACGTATGAATTTTTTCAGATTTTTATCTTTATTTTGACTTTTGCACATTTTTCCATGTAAAAAACAAGAAAAATCAAAATAAAGATAAAAATCTGAAAAAATTCATACGTATTCCGAAAAATGAACGAATCATTTTCATAAAAAAAAAAGTTAAGTTACCACGTATTTTGATGAACAATTTTTTTTTCAACAATTTGTTAATAACATTTTGAAATTATTATTATGCAAAATGAATCTTTTCAGTGCCTATAATAAGTATGCATTTTTTCAAATTTTTATAACATTGGGAAGGGTTTGCAATTCTTGCCCGAATTTCTCGAATTTAGGCAAAATGAACACCACTCGCTCCAACCTCCTTAAACCAAATAAACGGTAGCCGTCAAATAAATGTTTATTCTGGGTGTTCAACGACCAAACCGACGATTGCCTCTCAATGACATGATTTTTCTTGTCCGGTCGATACTTGCTGTATAAAAAAATTATGAAGGACGTCATCTTCGGAAAGCTCGTTCCTTCAAAAAAATTGTACTCGCAAGTAAATAAAAAGTTTACGAGGAATGGATGAAAAAGTTTTGTTATATGAATCCACTATTCCTAAAATGTTTAGAACAAATTTTTGGATAAAAAATATCCAAGATATTTCCAGCAATTGCTTTTTCACTAAAGTAACAAATCTAATACGCTGACAGCTGAAGAGTTGAAAGAAAACCTTGATATTGTTCTTCTCCGTCGGCTTCTCTCATCCCGCATTGTATCGGGGCATAAAAAAATTAACATCTGGCTCCATAGACGGCCCATATAAATGACAATAGTTGGCGCAACGTCGATCTTCCTTCGCCGCTCCGTCGCGCAGTGTACTACGTGTTCCGGGGCACTTTTCTACGTGGCGGAATCGAGGAAAATGTGTGTACACGAGTGCGGGGTACATGGAGCGAAACGGAGTAGAGGGTGATGGAGAGCCGGGAGAGGAGAGGAGGAAGGTGTGCAATAACGTAGGGTAGAGTAGGGCATTAGGGACAGGAGTTGCGCCGGAGAAATAAGGGATGATGAGGATAGCCCGAAGAGAAAGTAGGGAGTAGCAGAAGGGAATGAGAAATATAACAGGGCGGGTTGCATGACCGGCCCGAGAGGGGTCGGTGAGAGGGAGAGAGTTTTCGGCCGACTACCCGAGAATATAATAGCGATAGCCCCCGAATCCCTCGCCCCGGGTATTACGACAGAGGGATGCGTGCGCCCAACATCTACGGGTCAATGCCCTTTCCGCGGCCCTCGCCCCAACAATTTCTTTCGCCGCTCTCTGGCACTGTCGTTTCTCCCTGTCCAGCACTTTCTATCCACGTACGCTTTTGTAGGAAATTTCGCTGAGAATAGTGGACGAACACCGGACAGGGTGGTTTCGAGGAATCGATCGTTGTCAAGATGAGTCTCGACTTTTTTTGTTACGTACGTCGAAACAATCGAGTCTTATTTCATCGTTCCAGTTACAGCAGAAAAGATTTAACAGCCACTGTTAGGCTTGGCCTAATTTATATTTATTTCTCCAAATATAAGCCGTGTACATTTTCGGAATTTCTGGTCCCTTGATTCGAGCTAACATTGGCTAAATGCTATCAAAAGCATGTTGTATAGTAACAAACTTTTGAGGCCAGCTAGACAACACTGAGAAAAAATTACATAGTTAAAGCAACAATACTGACTTTTTACCATAAAAAATAGTTCTCAAGGGGAACGTCTACATTTTATAGTTATAACAAAGACAACAAATCATGGTTGCAACCATAATTACAGTTTAACCAATTCAAAATATACTATAAGAAACTACCTATATAGGTGTTCCCCCCCCCCCCCGGAACTATCCATTATAGTAGGAAATACTATCCTTTTTCTCAGTGAACGATACGTTCATACCAATTAAACACGTTTGCACTTACGGCCCGACATCGTTTTTTACCGTTTGTACGCAAACTTTCAGAATTTTTGAGGTATTCAAGTAACTCGACATCTACCCCGCGTCGCCAAAGCGTCAGGGACAACCTAGTGCCGGAAAAACCCCTAGTGGCAAACAAACCCCGCGATCTTCTTATTCCCCCGACCGATTTAATTTCAGATAAGCTCCGGGACGAACGGGTACGGCTTAAGACCGGGTTAAAGGATCGCCTGCGTGGGAGGAATCGACGCCAGTCCGCTTGCACAAAAGCTCGGGGACAAATTTATCTCTCGTGCCACTACCTCTTCTCTCCCTCGCTCACGCTCTGCAGCAGAGTCACTTTCCGCTTCACAAATTATATCCGGTCTATGAGTTTGATTAATCAAAGAGGGTTTTGCTGCTAGAGCTGGTCCCAATCTTGCGCGTGCTTACAGTGAATTGCACAACTCTTGGACCAAACTGCGATCCAGATTCAGACATGTTTAGGATACCGTCGAGCTCCTCCCAATCGATCTTTGCCTTTATTTCTCTTGTCTCTACATAGTTCGACTGTTTCAATAAATTGGGCAAACTTTCATCAATAATTGTACACATTTTTTAACTTTTTTTTTTTTTACTTATTCCCATTAAGCAGTTGCAGCTTCTGAATTCTGCACGGAAAAAAATATATGCAGAAAATATATTAAAATCTCCTATTTTTCTGCGCGAAAATATATTCTGTATGTCAATTATAATATACTTTTCGTATGCGTGAAAATGAGTCATTTGCGATATAAGTGCGGTAACGCGAACTTTATACGCACGCTGTGAAGTGTGCCACACGAACCGAGTACGACTAACTTCACGGTTCGCGTATGATGATTGTTGCACCGCATTAGTATCGCATAATTTTTTTGTAACGAATTCAGGAGAAGTGCTACTCCGTGCCTGCTGATTAAGGCGCTGTACGAGAAGCGTGCGTAAAGTGCGATACACGTGCGTAAGGTACGAGGAGCGTGCGTAAAGGACGATACGCGTGCGTAAAGTTCGAGCAGTGTGCGTAAAGTAAAATAGGCCCGACATGCGAATGCACCGTTTCATTAGTGTACTCATGGCTGTAAAGCGCCACTTATGCCACTCACGGCAGGTACGAAAAGTTGCACTTTTCATCCATGAGTTGCAACAATGTTATTTTGTGTATATTTGTCCGGATACATCCATCACGTATGTCTCATAACAAATTAATTATATACGATAAAACCCCGATTAACCGAAAGTGATGACTTTTTTGAACATTTTGTTTTTGTAAAATTATCAAGAAAAAAGGAATTGTGGTCGTTTGTGGACACGAAACTTGGGTACCTACTTTACCTTGCACAAGTCGAAATTACTAAATCTGACATGGGCTATGAATAGCGTCCGTTTAATTTCTCCTTTTAATAATTTACGGAGCATGCTCCAGGCAGGTATAGTTGCAGTTTACAGAAAGGCAATTGCAATGAATCGCAGCTGAACGAGAAAGGGAGAAGGAGAGATGGGGGAAAACACGCTTTTCCCGTGCCAGGCATGTAAACGAACGACTCCCTCCAGAGGCGAACCGGTCGATGTAGCAGAACTCGCAGTAATCCAGGTCGGCACGTCGGGTAAAGGAAAAACGTGAACGTAAAATGGACGGAAACATGGGATGGAACAACATGGCGGTGGTGGAGCGATAAAAAAAATTACAAAAACGGGAAAAGGTATAGATTGAACGAGCAAGCGATGAAGCCAACTCTACGTTATTCGGCAATACAAACTTTGGTAGGTCGTCAACCACTAGGCGATAAAAAGAAAAGAGTGGCTATTTATCGTTTACTAAGTTATTATTATTATTATTGGTTTACAGAGAGGAAGTTACAAACTTATAGTATCTGCATCGTAGCTATATCGTAAGACGAAACTAAACACCCAGAAGCCTGGCCAGGGAATCGAACCCGCGAATAATCGAAGCGAATAATCGAAGTTCTCGAATATTTTTCGCCAGATTCAGATGTTTTATATATTTTTTTTAAATGGTAAAATTACGATTTTTTTCGCTTTTCTAGCTCTTCACTGCTCCCTTCAAAAATTACACAATAGGAAACGATGCAGACATGTCAAGTCCGTGCCTAGAGAATGATGATTATAATTTAGAATGGGGTCTTGAGAGAGGGGATGGGGGGTGAATCGGCAAATAAAATGTAATCAGGTGCCACACTTTGCTACCCTTATTCCCTCATTTCTAATTAACGCTTTTTCTCACCCCATATTTTATCATCTTCACTACTCTTTCGCTTCTTTGGCTTTTCACATTTTTCTTTTATTTTTTTTTTTCGTTACTCTTTGGGAATGCTTCGAGGTCGTCCTATGTGATTTTTTTTTCTCTTTGGTGAAAAGGGGCATAGGGGGCGGCGAGATGTGAGAGAAATAAAAATTCATAATTATGCGGGCTTATTAGCGGCTTGAAAAAAATTCTCACCGGAAAATTAACGAGGACGCGTCTCAAGGGGTTCCCCGTCTCCGACAGAGCCGGAAAAAAAAATTGAAAAAAACGAAGTTCGCGTCCGAAGACCACCCCATCCTTAACCCTGTAGCTGACGCTGGCTCGTCGCAGCCATTGCCACCCGACGGCCCTTGTATGCTACGTGGCCTGTAAAATTGTACGAAACCACGCGAATTAGTTTTTGCCGCGAATGATAATTATAAAATGCCGAATAGCCACGCCTAGGGGTGCTCTAGTGATTATACACCGTGCATTGCTGATACGAGATTGAAATACGATGGCGAGATGCTAATTGCTGCGAATTAACGTATTTTTTCAGACACGCTAAATGTTAATTTCTTTAGGGTAAAAGTGGGGAATATGGCCCGGTCCATATATTATTGATTTACGTATTAATCGAGGTGGACCATATTCACCACTTTTACCCTACCCAAAAGCAAAATCAGAATTAAACAAAAAAAAACCGAACTTAAAAGTTGTTGATCTGAAAATAAAATAAAATGTTCAAATAATTTCAAAGACTTTAAAAGTGTTTCCGACGAAGTTGGTCAAGGCGAACATAAGCATTCGACAAGCCTTCCCCCCCCCCCCCCGCTCCCCACCATAATTGAGTTAAATATAATCTCAATTCGGCACCTCGAAGCTAAGTCGATACCTTCGTCACGGCTACGTGTATCAATTTCGGTTGCCCATCACTTCAGTCGATAATCGGCAGTCTATAAGATCCGTGTTCGATGGTACCCTAGTATAATATAGTTGGGGTCACCTAACAATAACCTTCGGCGAAGACGTAACGTTGAGGTAGGTCCCGGGAGCAGGTATTCCTTCATCAGGTATTATGCCCGACTCGTTCGCGTGCTCCAACTAAACTGGCCCCCGGACCATCGAAGAAAGGGACCCAGGCACGTGTCCCCAATTATATAGTTTCTTCCTTTTTTTAAGAGCCACAATGATTGACGGCCTGAATGTACTACGATGCCTAAGTCGCTACCGGTCTCTCGAGGCATCTGTCGACCTATCTTCGTAACGACTAATTAATAATGGCGTCTTCATTGAAAGGTATTCGCCGTGAAGGTTGGTGTATCATCCCGTAATATTTAACATTTAACTTACAATTTCGTCACTACTTGCATATCAGTCAAACCGACGGTATTAACCGCATAAACTTACAACTCGACAATCACATCCAGAGAAAAGAACTTGAAAATTATATGACACGGTTAAGGGAATGCTGGAGCTATTTTTTCCCCTTTTTAACCTGCTTTACCTGTTTTACCGACGGGCCTAGACAATTTTTCAGTTCCGACTTAGCATTGTTAGTATGCTACGCATATGCGTCAAATCATGCAGGACTGTGATATTTACATAAAAGCTTCGGTGTGCAGTCGAATTTCGATTGAAAACTTGCAAGGAATTAAGAAAACCGAATATTATAGTTTGCGAAAGGGCATGAACGTAGAGTAGCGATTGACGCACAGGTGGCTCTGCATCGTGCCCTACGTTCATGCCGTTGTCATCGCCTCTGATCAGCAGTCTCAAGTCGATAGACTAGGTGAACGCAGTATACATGATTATGTTTTGTGTGAGCAACTTTCCGACGGTTTTGGAGTATTTGGAGAACTTCAAAGAATTGACATGCACTCTCTTTTGACGTATGTGAGATCTAGAATTTTTTATATGCTACAGAAAGGATGCTGTTGACATTTCAGCGGCCATATTGGTTTTCGTGACAATTCTTAATGTTCGATTTTCCTTATTTCTCGGAAGATTTCGACCGAAATTCGAGTGCACGCCGAATCGTTTATGTCATTAATACAGTCCTGTAAAATTTGAAGCATACCCATCGCATAATAACGACGAATAGTGAAAACTAAGAAATCACCTATTTCGGCCGGTAAAATAGGAAGGTCCAGGTGCCCCTTAAGCATAATAACGATCCATCGCATAATAATGACGAATAGTGAAAACTAAGAAATCACCTATTTCGGCCGGTAAAACAGGTAGGTCATGCTGCCCCTTAAGGGAATGCGTCACACAACGACTTTTTTACTTTTGGAACTAAAAATCACAAGTGTTATAAAACAATGTAGAAAACAAGTGTTATAAAACAATGAATAAGGTTTTTTTAAAAGAATTTCTAATAATTTTTTCCCCACATGGATTCCGAGATACATGAGCTTAAAATTGTGTCAATTAGCATGAGCTGCATATGGTGCCACGTGAAAAGCAACATTCTTTTTTGAAAAATATATATTTCCAGACTACTGTATTAGAATTATTCTCTAAAATAACATTACACCATTATTAGGGACGCATTAAAAAATTTAATCGGGCTGTGCCCAAAGATTTTCGAAGATATTACGAGTTGACGGAATATACGAATAGATACCGAGACCTCAACCATTGCTACCAACATCCCCCCCACCATTAAGAAAGGGCGATCTGTGACGTATTCCCTTAACAGTATGCGAGATACCGCAGTCGGTAATAAAAACTGTAATCAATTTTTTTTTCACCCATGATGCTAGAATGATCCTGTGAAATTTTCTAATCCCCCTTGCATACATGGACATATTTTTTCTCTTAAATATTTCGTTATTTTTCCAGTAATTTCTTGTTTCACAAATACAAAATTAAATATTCCAGTTTTTGCATTACGGGTCGCATCATTCATGGGAATTTCCGCGATTATCGCTAATTTTTGCCTTCCGCGTGCGGATAGTAAAACGAAACGTTGCAGCAAAAGCATTAGGAAGAAACGTAGCCGGACGCGATGACGAAGCAATAAAAACGAACGAGATTTTGTGCAGTGGCACGATTGCGAATGAAGGCAAGAAATAGTGCGACACGGAGAGAATCGGATATGTGAACGGAGGACAGGTGCGCGTGCATAAATGCGACTAGGATTAAGAGCCCGGAGTACAGTGGATTGCGCGAGTTAGACTCCCCCTGTTCCCATGCGGTAAAAGTAGTTCGCGTAGTAGCAGATTGTGTCACGTGATTCGCGACACGAATAGACGGTAATTATCGTTAATTGCAACGCGTCAGGCTCGCCCCGGGTATATAATTGTTCGTTTTAATTGGTCAGTCGTACGTCTATCTGGACCCTCGCGGCAGTTCGCCACTCATCCGTCTCGCTCTCCACTATATAAATAATGACCTCAGCGATTGACTCGATTGATACTAATAACCTTGGTGGAAACTTTTTTTTTAGCATTTTTCAACCTCAATGCCGAATGGAGTAATTGGGCGGCGTACGGATTCTTCTTCTTTCCGTGGATTGCGTACGAAAAATTTATGTCGAGAGGGTGCAATCCAGATTCGACTGAGACTAATGGTTATCTTTGACACGCTCGATAAGAAGAATTGGGGCCACATCTATGAATGCGACGGCTCTTCCCAGCCTCCGACTTTTCGACTAGAGTGGTCTTTCTTTTATCTCAAAAAAAGTGGCGCATTCTCCCACGATCCGATATATGTGCGCACTGCTTGCGCAAGAGTAATGGTCGACGCGGTCCCAGGTGCCGTTCGCGAGACTGCAATTTGCGACGTTTCCGTCCCGAGCATTTGAATAATGTCTCCTGGGCCGCTCGCCGCCCGACACCTCGTTCCGACTGGCAGAGGTAGATAAAGGTAGCACGCGTGCTTTGTATTCTTCTTTCTTTCGCCTCCTTCGACTCCCCGATGGCAAAGACAATACCGAAAGACTCGTTAAAAATGAAATTAAAGAGAAACTATTTGACTGGGGATTTACCGGGTCGACTCTCGATTCACAAAATAACCGGTAGAGACCCGCGATTCGTGAGTCAACAAAATTTGCCTTTCAATTCTGGTAGACAGTTTATATAAATGTTCAATTCTGAGTGCAAAAGAAAAGTAGGACGGGCGATCTGGAGTTCATGGATGAGGAGGCGGAGTTTGCTTCAGGGCACTAAAAGTGTATCTGCGCCACTGGCTGGCGATGGAAAAAAATGTTTTCCCATTCGGGAATACATTCATACCAAGACCGAGCGGTGAATATCGTCGAGGGTAAAAAATAACGGATAAGAGACAAGAGGGGGTGAATTTTTTCTCGGGCGTAAAGGTTTCTCGTGCGAAATTTCGTGCTCGGCCCGACAATAGAGAGCGGATTTTCGTCGGTGAGACCAACGATCGCCGCGTCCTAAGCCAATATTCTTACTGTTCTATATATATACCATACAATCCGGCCACTTGCCGCACCCAAACCCGCGCTTTCGTTAGCACTACGCCCCGCTCTCAAGGTATCACAAAGCTCGCCTCACCCCCCGCGATATCTTTCCAGACAATTTCGAGATTCAACATCGCGTGTCCGTCCGTAAAATCCTGTCCGCTGAACCTTCCCCCGTTTTTATTGTTCTTCACTCTTTTTTCCGGCGCCATATATAAATAAAAAGAAGCAACTATATGTATAGGGTAAAAGTGGTGAATATGGCCCACCTCGATTAACACGTAAATCAATGATATATGGACCGGGCCATATTTCCCACTTTTACCCTATATATACACACAGTAAAAAAATTTTGTTTGAAAATTAATGAACAGTATTGGAAGCTTTTTTACACAAACCGTTTCTGAAATTTCAAACGCATGTGCGTTGCAATTTTACAGTAAAATTTGTATTTTTCATGAACATTTTTGTAATTTTCAAGCAAATTATTTGTAATTTTAATATCTGGAATTTTTATTTTACAAGCAAAGTACATTAATGTTTTATTAATATGAGTAATGTTAGCAAATTTCAAGTTCCAGTCCATTAAATTTACAATTTATTTTTACAGTGTACTATATAGCGATGGAAAAAGCACAGTAGGCTCGCTATGTTTGTCGAATCATACAAATCCGACTGAACAACGCCGACTGTTATATTGACTTGTCGGCTTCCCTCGAATTTTCACTCCCTCCTGCTTGCCAAGTTTTTCCAATGGCGGGCCCCCGGACGGCTCGAGAGCTGACCAACCGATATTGCGTTTATTATATCCGATCTATCGGCGAGCAAAGCCAGCGAGATGATTGCCCTGGATGCGATACTGGGGGGATTCCAAATATTGCCGAATATTCCAACCCGATATTTATAACCATTCCTCCACTACGAAACACATATGGATTTGCCGGGTGGTCAGATTCGTCGGATGTTTTTCTCCGTCAAAGGACCATGGGAGCCCGAAGAATCGAGTTGTACAATTTACCTTGTACCATTTGCCTTCTTGCACGGCTATCGGCTATTTCTCTGAATCTCTGAATTATTCTATTAGCGGTCAATTAAAATTGTACGACTCGTCGTGGAGGAGTCAGCGAGTGCGACGTTAAAGCGCAGATAGCAGGAAAATCAAGTGTCATCCTGCGAGGCGGGAGTAGCACCGGTTTTTCCTAGTCGTTATAACCGGGCGTCCTGGTAATTGCGTAAAACATTTACCAAGGATTGTGCCAACACGATCGGCAACTTTGCCAAGGATAAGCAATAAAAGAGATCTTTGAGAGATAAGGTAATCTGAAGAATTTTAGGTCGGAAAGTCTACGGCTTCGATGGAATTTCCATGGTTGCGGAATGCGGTTTGCATCTTGCCAGATGACTTTGCGATATTCTCGCGGATAATAAAGCTGATGTCTGAATTTATCGTACAAAAATGTATATTAATCGTAATCGGGAGGAAAGTAACCGGGATATTATTAACGTCCGTACAGGAGGTGTTAATCGAGCTTGTTGATAGTACTTTTCTCCATCCATCTCAATTGGGAAGATGTAACTGTTTGGGTCAACTAAAGTGAGGGTCAATATGGCTATGACATCTATGAATAATCAACGAAACCGACACTACTATGTAGACGCAATGGGACCGAAAATAACGGTAGGACGGAAATTTAGTTAGGAATATATTCAGAAAAGGAAGGTGTCGAAAAATAGCCGAGCTAAATCAGCAGTACGATGGAATATAATGAGGCAATGGCGAGTGACAAGCGAAAGTCTAGGGCTTCGATGGAATTTCCATGGTTGCGGAATGCGGTTTGCATCTTGCCAGATGACTGTGCGATATTCTCGCGGATAATAAAGCTGATGTCTGAATTTATCGTACAAAAATGTATATTAATCTTAATCGGGCGGAAAGTAACCGGGATATTATTAACGTCCGTACAGGAGGTGTTAATCGAGCTTGTTGATAGTACTTTTCTCCATCTATCTCAATTGGGAAGATGTAACTGTTAGGGTCGACTAAAGTGAGGGTCAATATGGCTATGACATCTATGAATAATCAACGAAACCGGCACTACTATATAAACGCAATGGGACCGAAAATAACGGTAGGACGGAAATTTAGTTAGGAATATATACAGAAAGGGAAGGTGTCGAAAAAGAGCCAAGCGAAATCAGCGGTACGATGGAATATAATGAGGCAATGGCGAGTGACAAGCGAAAATGAGAGAGGGAAGCGCACAGGAGAAAAGTAAAAGCCAACGTGCCCGACGCCCAAAATGGCACCTAATTAATGTATTGTTTCACCGGCACTGGTGGTCGCATCGCGAAATCTGCATCGGCATGAATATGCGAGGATTTGGATCCTCCTGTGGCTCACGTAGGGCTCGTCTATGAATAACGTACACGGCCCAGTTCGCGACCCCGAGGGCACATTTGTAACTTCTGTAAATTCAGTTTCATCAAATATCAGCGGAATTACTGACAAATTGAAGAGCATTAAATAAAATGTTTAATATACTGTAAAAAAAAATTGTATGAAATTTAATATACCAGACTGGAAGTTTTTATTCAAAAACTGGTATATTAAAATTTATGTATAATTGTGGTAAAAAAATAATGTTCAGTGTATTAAAAACATTGGGAACCCTTTATTTTTTATAATTTACTTTAATTTTACTACGAACGTACTTTAATTTTTATCATTTACTTTAAGTTCAATGAAAAAGTATGTTAAATTTTCATCACAATTGTGCATTAAATTTATCGTACCAGTTTTTGCATAAAAACTTCAAGTCCGGTACATTAAATTTACAATTTTTTTTACAGTATAATTAAATTTTTCCGCTCGGTACAGTATTGCTAGACGAAGCTCACTAGCTTTGCCAAATGTACAATAATGCGTTTTCATTCTCAAATAAGTATTAAACGACATTAAACGTATATAAAAATCTTCAGCATGAACCACTTTATCGATGAGAAGAAAAAACCTTTTTTGTTTAGTTTTTTTCTTAAATTCGCGGGGTCAATAAGTCGGTCACATAATTCATGTTATGCTGCCGTTCCTGACCCTCGATTTTTCACCGTTACGTCCTAGAATTAGCTTTGTTATTTATCCTAATTTGAGGTAGAATTATATACAGAATTAAGTAAATGATCATTGGTTTATTACTACCTTGATAATTTATGAAAAAGTTTATTTTTCATCAAATTATGATACTCTGAAAATTTGTCAGAATTTATTGCTTAAAACATCTTTTCATTTAACTGTGCCATAGAATCCTTTTATCCATTTATCCTTTGATATATTTTCCAAATTTTAATGTCTTATCAATATACTGGGTAAGTAAGTACGCGCAAGTGTCACAAATTTCTGCATGAGTGGTCAGAAATCGGGTACGCGCGGGGATCACAAACTACGACATGGTGTGATCTACAGTGTCAGAAACCCCGGCAGTCGACAAGCATAATTAAGATAATATTTTTTATAAAAATGCTGCATGATTTGATTTGCACAGTAGGTGAATCTCATTCAGAAGTTTTTAATGCAGGTGTTGAAATGGTATGTTTCCAGTTTAACGATATCACGCGTTCATGATTAATAGAAAACCGACACCGCTGCTCTAAAAGTGTCACAAACTGAGCCATTTCCCTTATCCATTCGTTTTACCTCTGATGTTCTCGGTCATACCCGCGTACCGCCTGTCCAGACTAACCTTCGTGGATTCATGTTTCTATACATATTTCCTTCAATTTTCCAATCTCATCGCAGGATTCAATAAAACTGAACATACCGGAAAGCTATTAAAATAATACTTTGTTGAAAGCTAGAATGTGTTCAACATTTTCGAATCAATTCCCAGAGGAAAATCTTCATAACTGAAATAACATATTTTCATAAAATAAAGACTTGTCTAGACCAGATAAAGCGATGAAATTAGCGTGAATAATTTTGTTTTGATGTAAAGGACGAGACGCGTTAAGAATCATCTTGACATCACTCTCGAATTTTTTTCAAATCGGCCTGGCCGGTAATCGCCCACTCTTCCCCACATTGCCGTAGATGGAGATTGTTATCCATCGCATACCGAAGAAGAGATTTACTAATGTGACGAGGGGCGTGCGCAAACTTTGGAAGGCCGCGGGCGATTCTACGTGTAGTGATTTACGAGTCCAAGAAAGGAACCGACGGCAGTTTCGTTCCTGCCGGAGTCTCATTAGCGGCTACATGTCAATTCGTTTGCACTGGTTAAGCCTTGACGAAAGAAGCATCTACCTCTGGATAAATAGAGCGGTAGAAGACGCCTTCACAGAATCGATCCGACGAGGAACTTAACAGGATATTGGCTTGGCTCAGTTGTGAAAACAGCCCGACTTGCAGAAGAAACTAAAAAAAAACAAGTTAAATGTAAATCGTAGTGGATTTGCATCCACTACTGCGTGCACTTACTAAATTGAATCTGAAAACCTCTTCCTAGTTTTAAGATGACTTCTTCCCAGGAGCTGATCTCAAAACATCTTCCTAGTTTTAAGATGATTTCTTCCCAGGAGCTGATCTGAAACCATCTTCCTAGTTTTAAGATGACTTCTTCCCAGGAGCTGATCGTTTCAAGTCGCCCAAGGACCCCCACGTAAGGTCGTGATTATTTTATTTTCCCTCAAGGTACTCCGTTCGAATTTACACTCTTCCTATGGGTTCCCTCCCAGGCCCTGATTATTCTAGGTCCCTAGGGTCCTCATCTGCGACCCTAAGTATTCCAAGTCCCACAAAGGCCTCCTGCGAGACCCAGAATATTACAAGTTCTACAAAGGGCCTTCTCCCGCACCTTGAGTATTCCAAGTACGCCAAAGGGCTGTTGGGAAGGTTTATAGGTGGAACGAGCTCAGTACATGGGAGATATAGAGTATTTATTCTTTCTCGAGCACAGTGTACACGGACAGTACAGATCAGACTGAAGTCACGACGATCTCGCGGTGCCACGCTTTTCCTTGCCCGGGTCTAGTCGGCAATAATTCGGCGCGAATACTATAGGTGTCGCGTGGCACCTGTAAACGTTGCTATTCTATCAAGGGCCTCCTCCCAGGTCCAGACTTTTAAGTCCGCTAAGGACCCACTAAGGACTCCCTCGTCCTGAGTGTTTAACGTTTTCCCAGGAGCCTCCTTCCAGACACTGACTATTCTAGGCCTCTCTAAGGGCCTCCTTCCCGGCTCTGTTCACAGTTTCCCCAGGGCCTCCCAACCAGGCCCCGCTGTTCTAGGTCCCCCAGGGGACCGTAAGGCTTTTTGAGGACACCTTTCACCTAGAAGTCTCGCCAAAGATGTTGTCACCCCAATACAACCGATCTTTTGACAAAGTTGGTAATTAAATCCGAGTAAAAAAGAGTCTCAGAACTCTTGTGCCCGGTAAGATGAAAACTGTGCCCGATAAAATAAGTTGCAAGTTTAACGAAGAGTTGTTGCGCTAAGCGCCGAGTCGTGCGACCTTTGTCACTGCTCGGCTTCAAAAACACTGGGAAGAAGGAATGCTGCAAGTCTTGGCGGAGTATGCCGTGCCGATAAGAAATATATATACTAGGGCCTGTCTTACACGCCCGGCGAAATAGGTACCTGCATCTACAGATAGGTACTACGTGTTCCCGGAGTTGGGACAATTAATAACGGCGCTTCTTCGCGTGAGCACGGCGTAGGCCACTTGGGAAATCTTTGCCGTCAGGAAAACCACCGCATTCTGCAACTCGCCACGCCAACACCGGTACAATCGGCTGATATAGACTCATGTTAAAATTTATATAGACGCTATTGACTGTCTACCACGCAAGAGGTTGTCTGCAGAGAATCAAGTGCAGTCGCGTTACCACTGTTAGAACCAAAGGTAAAAAGGCAAAGAGGGGAGGACTACTGGCAACTCTCCTCCGCGACTCGTTGCGCAGACAGTTTATTAGCGTTGGCAAGCACTCGTACCACCATAGCGGCATAGAAAGTACGAGCCCAGCGATTTCGGTCGAGGCCGATTTGTTTCCTTTTTTCCTTCTCTTTCTCGCTTTCTTTCGCCAACTCGTCGAAAACGTTGCGCCAACGCGAATGACACTGAGACGGGCTGGCTCGCTGGCACTACTGGTGGGTAATCCTTTCCGATGGTTCTCAACCGTCCGTCCATGAGGTAAATTTGTCGCCTTCTCGCGCAATGCGAAAAGACTAATGATAATACGAGAGAGCAGAAAACCAACCGGGCATCAGCGAATTTGCTTGTCCGAGGTAATTGCTCTATATAGCGTCAAAGGCCGCACAGCGCGGCAGCTGCCACTTCCAGAAAACTGCAATCTCAGCTCGATTAATTCGATTGATTAAAGCGGTTGCCAGTTGTTTAATTATGTTCGGTCTTTTCACTGGCGTTTCACTGACAAACGAGAACTTTCGTCTCGGGCGTTCCGTTTTGTCAATGAAATAAGCGGGGAAAGAGAACGAGAGTAGGGGAGAGCGGGGCAAAATGGGGCAACGGGGCAAAACGGGGTTTTTGGGCAAAACTAAATTTTCCAATCATTTTTGGATCGGACAAGGTGGCAAAACTGGACAGAAAAGCCTGATGTATCCGATAGGGCGAATTCGGGCATCCAAAAATTATTGGAAAATGACGTTTTACCCAAAAACCCCGTTTTGCCCCGTTGCCCCATTTTGCCCCGCTCTACCCTATATGGAAAGCAGGAGGCGAAGGTAAATCTATTATCCGAATCTACCAAATGTCCGCCTATTGGACAATCATGGATGGACAATATAGATTTATAAAATAACTGGTAAGTTTGACACTTTTCTGCTTAAGTATACATTCTCTGTAGACTTCGGTCTATACACTGAAAGAAGAAGGATCTGACAGAAATTACTATAAATTCTGGTAAAATCCGGCAGAACTTTCAGGTATGTGGGAACTACAGCGGCATCCTAGCAAATATGCGTATTAAACGTAACACATACTGCTAGAAAATGTGGTAATTTTTGTTATCGTAGATATTAGTCGAATATGGTTTGCTAGAATATAAGTTATTCTTAGTAGAAAATATAATTATCAGTGGCATCGCGATCGCGACACGTTTGTTTTAGGATTATAGGTTATACCAGCATTTTATATTGATTGCATTTTTTTACGTATGCAATGAGAAAAAAAAATTGGTTGGATTAACCAAAGGCCGCGGTGACATACGTTCAAAGCTGTTATCTGGTTGGTACAAATAAAGCATTATTTTGTCAAACTATTATTTGCTTCAATGTATTCAAACATTTTCGATTCAAACAAACATTTTTGTTGTGCCAACCAAATACACCTTTGAACGTATGTCACCGCGCATTTACTTAATCCGACCATTTCGTTTTCTCAGTGTACATAAAAAAAAAATTAATCGGCGAAATTCTCAGTTTTAATTCGCGAAATAATTAGTTTTATCCACGAAATGTTGCCCAACCGCCTTCTGGAAAAAAATAGCATATGGGTTGGGTAAAAATTGGTATCGCCCCTGTAAAAATTTCGCATATCGCTAGTGGTGGTGCTGGTGTACCATGTTGCCTGGACAAAATGTACCATACGACTTGGTAGTTTTTTTCGAGATCCTTCTCTCCGTGTATAAACTAAAATCCATAGTCTATGTAGACTTCGGTTTATCTAGTCTGTAGTCTGTTCGACTTTCTTGTGACGTCTATCCACGACAGACTATAAACTGTAGAATTAAATCTATATAGTCTGGATTGTAGATAAAATAGATATAGACACACTATAAATAGAAGTCTACGTAGACTGTAGACTTGAGTTAAGGACCTGAATTAACAGTGATTTTCTAAATCCACATCGTACGTCTACAATCGTCCCATTAGGCGGACTTTTGGTAAATGCTCATAATAAATCTACCACCAATCTACCTCAGACCACATTTTCTTTGATTCGAAGCCGAGCTCGAGAATGAACAAAGAATGAAAGTGACAAGGTTCAAACAACCGAAGGCACTCTTCTCACTTTCCCCATTACAATATGCACGACTATGAATTTGAATAAAAACCGAGGTCTCGTACTCGTCTCAGGCCTTTCGCAGCTGGCCATACCATAATCATCATCATCAGCATCATCGAGTCTCGCTACCCGATTATTTATTAACTTTTATTTCCTCATTCTAATAATCCCCAGATCGAATAACGTCGCTATGTAAAATCCGAAACAGTGGTTGTCCGTCTATTCATTGTAAATTGTATAAATTAGTTGAAATGAGCAAATGCAACTATAGGTGTTTATTTATTCAGTCTCCATTGAGGTGTGTGCGCGCACGTTGATGAGGATGATGAAAGTTTGACACTGAGATATTCTTAGACTCACCGTGTAGCTGAGCAAGCGTCTGTAGTGTAGTGGCGGCGTTGCAGTTTATGAATCCTGAAACAGAAAGGTCTTTGGTTTATCGGGAGAATAATAAGCCTCGGGCACAAACGAAGTAGGCCCGCGCGAAGATTTCACCAGGCGTCATGCACCATGTTTTTCCCATACAAGTATATTCTTAATGTTAATCATTCATTAGTTCATGATTCCTTTTAAAAATTATTATTTACCGGTCATAGGCCAGCAAAAATGCACAAGTGGTTGGCAGTTATTAGCGATCTGCGTTTACGATAATGACGAATAATAACAATTTACTCGACACGACCGGATAAACTCCTTGTACACTGAGAACCCGTTCGTGTCAACGAATTTCCCGAGATTCCCTTTGCTATACTTCGATTTAATGCCGGGTTATTCTTCGTCTCAAGAAAAATCGGACGTTCGGTTGAATTGGATTGAATGCGGAGGAAACTGGAGAGAAATGCTGACGGGCCGGGAATAGATGCTCCGCGATATCGATAATCGATATCTCCGGCGCGGCCCCTTTTCCGAAGCAATTCGCCATTTCTCGAGCCACCACGATTCCTCCATCACTCCTCTATTATTCATTTTGCTTCCTCGAATAGGACGCGTTTACACGATAATTGAAACACTTGTTTGCATTTCGACGGAGTTTTTATGTTTTCTTAAGCGTGTTCGTGATCTAGGTTTTGAAAATTTTGAGTTATCGCACTGTGAAAAAAATCGATTGAGTCAACACAGTGAACGCTTACGGGTGGCGAAACAAATTTTTGGTTGAGCGAACGAAATAATTGTTGTAGTAAGTGAAGAAACATTCGATTCGATGGCCTGTGAGTTTGATCAACAAGGCATGCCTTTCGACCAATCAAACATTTGTTTCGCCACCCGTAAGCGCACATTTTGTTGACTCAATTAATTTTTTTTTTTTTCTCTAAGCGGGCAACAACACCCTATAGAAATGAACTGGCATTTCGCGCGAAAAGAAAAGTTTATACGAAAAGTATAATAAAAATATATGAAAATAATCGATTTTTCGCGCGAATATATCGTCACATATATCTCATAATATATGAATTATTTTACTACTACTAATAATAATATGTAATATACAATTTCTTTCGTGAAAAGTATTTTTAATATATGAAAAATATATATTTTGGCATATACTTTTTTCCATTTCCAGTTTGGATTGTGCGACATTTTGAATGTATCAAAAAATTATTTTTTGCACTCTGGCTCGTACAATTTTCAATACATTGAGCCAAAAATTGATACGCGATTGGAGTATCATTGTCCGTTGACTGGTATAAAATTTGTCGGTTCAATATCACGAGATCGTTAAATTGTACAAATTGGACCAAAACATTTGTATTTTACTCCTGATGAAACTTTTCCCGTAAAATATTGATGTACAAGTAAAATAAATGGTAAATTCGTGTTCCTCGCGATAAAAATACACAAATTAGGATATTCAACGGAGATTCGTTACAGGCCGACGAAAAATGGAAACCGGCATGCCAAATTTGATTTCCTCCGCAAGGCAGTTACCGAGAAACCTTTTAACATTTCACTGACACTAAAATATGAAAAATCATTTATATTTATTCATAAAAAAAAGAATATCAGAGAATGTGACAGCTACACGATATCGTTGCTCAAGGGTTTGGGAAAATGACGACACTGCGAGTGAGCGAAGGCACAAGGCTCCAAGAAAGCCGCAGACACTTTCCCATGACACGAGGTAACCTCCGATCCCGCACCCAGCGAATCCGGAGTTGGAAGAGTTCGCTGCCGGGTCTCGACTGCGCTGCTAAACATTGCTATTTGTAACTCTGAATTAAGAGCTGCGGGTGCAGCGCGTATTACAGGTTTAGAGCTACCATCAACTAGCAGTCGGAGCCGTGTCGCAGTTTTTTTCTTGTAATTGCTTTTTTTAATAGCAATATATCTTTTAAGATGTTACGAGAGCGAACATGAAGATCATGAAATATCGGCAGAGCGGCGTAGTTGGTTTACTCGGATTATTATCGGCCGGAAACGAGCTCGACAAAGTGGAACTTGCTCGGTAACGATCGTGCTCGCATGACTATTATAGCCAATTGATATTGCACGTTTATTGTCATTGTTATAATATTAACTGTACAACTTCGCCGAGATCCCAAGAACCGGACGGTCTTCCGGCAAATCGAGTTCATGGCTACTTACACCGGCGAGGAACCCGTTTGAAACATCGAGTGTACGACGCGGGTTTCGTATCCTAATCTCTGTCGTTCGCCGAGCGGAGCGTCCGGTGCACGAAGCCGTAACGATTATACCGTCGTCCTAACGTGTCCGAGTTGCCCGGACAACGCGGTTGCGATTGTTGTGAGCGACTCGACGGAGAGGTAGCGACGGTGCTTCCTCAAATGTAAGTAATCGGATTTGGGCTCCAAACGTGCGACATTTTTATATCGTCAACAACGCTATACTAAATCCAAAATCTCTAAATATTCCAGGTGTAAATACAAAGAAATCGTAATAACGTCAAAAATGTGTTTATTTTTTTATCCGGAGTATTTCAGGATAAAATATATTTTTTTTATCGATAAAATACAATTATATAAAAAAAAACTCTGATGTGGTTGATTGTTCATGATGGTTGTATAGCCAACAAATTTCGGAGCAATTACATTTTAGGAAAATTGAAAAGATATTGAGATAATAACATTAACCCTAGAACTCATGTCTCATTTTTTCTACCCTCTAACTCATACAAGAATCCTACGAGCAGTAAATGCCCTGATAGCCACGCGCCACGAAGCGGACGCAGTTGGAGCAATATTTGCGACATGTGCAGCGCATGTCGCAAATATTCCTCCAACTGCGTCCGTTTCGTGGCGCATGGTTATCAGGGCGAATTTTTCCGCACATGAATCTCTTCGTTTTTTTATAAGGAAGAAAATGGTATGCGGAAAATTTTATTTAATTAAAGCTTAGGGGGTGCAAATCAACCTTAAAGTTCAAAACGTAACGAAAATTAACAAAAACCGCACTTTTGTGAAAAAAATTGTAGTTTTTTTTAATGCTCTGCTTTCCAAATTTCAAACGCAATTTTACAGGGAACACATCAGGCTATTAGGGAAAAAAGTTCCATTATATTTCGTTCAAAAAGTTTATTTATCTCTAGTCTATTTATCTCTAGTCTATTTATTTGGACATTTGAAAATGGAGACAAATCGAAAACTCGTAACATGGAAAAAATCAAAGAACACGCAAACAAAATTGGTTTTGCATGAGATTGTCAAGTTATTTTTCTTGAAACATTGCAGGTCATTAAAGATAATGATAATTACTATAAAAACATATAAAAAATATAAAATTATAAGAATTTAAAACATTATAAAAAATTATAAAACAATTAAATGCCGACTATAGGTCCAATTTATATAATAGTAACTTACATTCGATAGTTCTAACAAAAAAAACAATCCCTTACACTCATAAAACACTAACGGGAACTCCTGAGTGGGGTATTTTGGTACCCCAAGCGCGCTGCCTTATCTGTGCGACAACCAACGAGTAACTGAGGCTACTAGCGGCCTCAGCACATCGTCAGACCATGGAATTAAATTACCGTGGAGGTTCCAAGTCGATAATGTTAATTTCTACTTTAGGAGCGCAGTTTGAATATCTTCTGGCGTATTTTTGTATCACGTACATGGGTTCTAGAGTTAAAAAAGGAAGTTTCTTCTACAATTTGGTATGTTCGTGGACCTGGGGATTTTTGCTCACTATCGAATTGATGTAACGAAATACCATTACATCAATCGCATGGAATTTACAATTCTTTTTGTTCCTGATAAAAAAAAATAAAACTTTTTTTTGGCTGAAATTGTCGAACCACCCAATCCACCGCCCCTAAACATACGTGGGTAAGAAGGCAAGTAAATAAATGGCAAAGAAGCTTTTGGTAGCGAGTTATTCAGCATACTTAACGAGCGAGTCGTCGACAAACTAAGGAAATGTGTGCGTCGAAAGGCCACTACCACCCGCAAGGCAACAGCTGTCGCGCGACACTTTCGCTCGTACTGCACCCCCACACAAGATACCGCAGTACAATTATAGTATCAGTAGAAATTTCCGCCGCCCCTGTGAGTGAGACTCTCTTCGGCGTCGCGTTTCTTTCGATCAGGATTATATCACGGTAGAATTATCAGCGATTGGTTTTCCTTGTTACGAACGTTATTTAGAGGACGGCATGGGAATGTTTATCGCTTAACGAGAATCGTGTCGTCGCGACAGCGCACATATAATACTGGCAATTGAATGCTGTGATTTTATCGCTGAGGATTCGCAATTTTTAACCAACTCAAGCGGTGCTCGAAACTCGGCGGAACAAAGCGCGAATTAAGAGGTCGCATCGTCTTGAAATAATATTTTTTTATCCAGTAGACGTCTTGGACCTTGGTTAACAAAAGGCGTTTTTTCAGTTCCGATGAAAATTGTGATAACCATAATTTGAAGTTTTTTGTTGAAGCCGCGTATCTGCGCTGATAATCAATATTTTTTTAATAACATCTATTTCTAACATCTATTTTATTTCTTTTAATAAGAAAAACATTCATATTTATTATTATTATTATTATTATTATTATTATTATTATTATTATTATTATTATTATTATTATTATTATTATTATTATTATTATTATTAGTTTCAGTTATTTTTGTTTTCCATTTTTTTATTTGTATATATATATAAATATACATATATTAATAATGTATGAAAAGGTTTATTGCCTTTAGATAGCTGATTGGCAAAAAAATGCATGAATGAGTATCGCATTATTTTCTGGGCTCTCAGGATATCGTAATATCTGAATCTATCTCAAATAAGAGCGCTTGACTAAAGGGTAATTATAGTAATTATTAATCTTTTAAGAACTGTACTTTTGACGGCGTCCATGATAAAAAGATCATTTTTTTCTGTCACACATCTCACCCAGTCAATTTTGTTTTTCGACCTCGAACGAGTCAAAGTTCCGTCAACGAGGCAAAACCGTGCAATGACCGGGCTCGCGCAATGACTCACTTTTCTGTGTCGCCACGGTGAAAATACAACGGATATTCACGAAGCCATGACGATTTGACTTTTTGCCAGCGCAGCTCGGCAGTGGCGAGTGCGCTCCGAGTTTCGCAAAAGAAATAACGAAAAAAAATTCCAAGCGCTTTCTCTCCTTGACACCGATAATGAGGAAAATTTTTTTGGAATAAGAGTAAATGTTAAGAAAAAAAGGAAGAACGCTCGAGCGAATTTCCCTTGACTCCGTTTTTTTCCATAAAATTTCGGCTTTACACGGCCTCGATTTTCCCGTTACGTTGTCTCCGATCGACAACAAGAATTGAACAAGATTGAGCTCCTGTCGAGTATACCGAAGTTCAACTTTGCACGGAGAAAAAAAAATTGTTGGTACAAGATTTTTGTTACCGTAACAAATTTAGTTTGTTAATATCAGGGTAACAAAACCAGCTTGTAATCATAGCAACATTTTTCGCTTGAAGCTATTTGCTACCGCAACAAAATGGCCTTTGTTACATGACTGAGTGGGGCGCGTATATGTGCCAACAACTACAACCAGCTTGAGACGCTCAACGCGCAAAATGAAAACAAAGAGACGCGAAGAAACAGTTTTATTGTATTCGAGTAAAAATAAAAATAGATTGGTATTGCGAACTATTGAAATTTGCTGTATATGCATGTATAAACTGCGAAAGGTAACACCTTTCGGAGTTTAATACGTCCATATACAGCAAATGTACAGAATTCGCAATTGCAAATACAGACATTCGTTTCGATATAATAAAATGATAAAATACGAACGCGGTGAGTTAATTTACAAATAAATGTGTGTACGTATCTATAACTATCCAATTACCAGCCATTACTCAGCCGTAAAAATACCGCAGGCGTCGTTTGTCATAGCAAACTAAATCGTCACAGTAACAAGAAAGTTTCGTCGTGATAGCAAAACCCAACTGGTTTTGCTATCACCCAGTGCTAGAACCCAGTCGCTTCTATGTAGTAATTTTTTTTTGCTGCTTTTACTAAACGTTTTGCTGCGGGAACAAGGCCACTGTCAACAAAACTCATTTTGTTAGAGCAGCTGAAACATTTTTCTCGGTGTGCGGCCGGAAATTAAACGAAGTTATTATTTGCTTCTGCAGGAATGGGATTAAGTTTGGCTCCGAAGAAAGGATGCGGAAATTCGAAATAGCTCCTGTCAGTCGTTACACATCGCAATGTTGCGGAGAAACTTGGAGGTTTATTTCAATTTTTTTTTCATCCTCCGTATGCAGCACTGTATTATCGATAGGAGGCATACAATTGAACCCGGTAGTGTGGGCCGGTGTTGAAACGATGAGTGGATGAAAGGATGAGAGGCCGAGTGAGGCCCGATCGTCTCGAACTTTCGCGATTTCGCTTTCCATGCGTGATTTACTAGATCTCAGGATCGCAGCGACTAACGAGTACGGACTAATGGGCTCTCGCGATCTAGCTCGCGGATCTTCGATATTCCACACTCGAAACTGGGCCCGATCGCGGATCTGCTGCGGGGGGAGGCTGCCCGGTGCGGCTAAACCGCGGCTAGCGGAGATTCAACCATATACCTTCAGAGACGTCGGGACACGGCCGAGTAAGTGCCACCCGGTGTATCGCGATCGTGAGAGAGCCTCGAACGCGGAAGTCGGCACGTTGAGGCATCCCGATCGGATGGATAGCGGCGGCAGAATGCACGAGAGCGACGACGAACGTGGAGATGCGCTCCGCGCGTGGATTTGGACTGCATAGACACCGGACGGCACTGAGATCTGCCTAGATACATTCTCACTTCGGTGCTGTTTTATTTCAATCGATAATCATCTTCGCAGCTGGTGACACTCGTAGGTGAGAGAAAATGTGATTCTGCACGAGCGATGGGAAAAAAATTATACACAAAAAATAAAAATAACCACTTGTTCGGGTGAAAATATATTCTGTATATAAATTATATAATCTTCATTTACGGGAACATATATATATTTTTTTATATTCGCTCGGGTGTATCCTTCGCATATATCTCGTGGTATATTAATTATATGCAATTTTTCGTGAGAATTATAATTAATATACATATCATGAACAATACATGAAGAGTATATGTAGGTTTATACTTTTTTTTCCATGAGGTGTATATATAGGAAATAAAATCGACACATATCGATCGTCACGATCTGTTGCGTCAGCGAACAATTGAGATCTATGTCACTGCATCGTTATTGGAACGGTGGTGGCATTGTACTAATCGAATCGACACGAGTAATATTAGAATGGTTCGATAGATATAGCCGATCTGCACGATGATGCACTCGGTAGTTGAAATCGATCATACGATATCGTTATGAAAATCAATGCACCGAAAGGGCGCTTAAGGTACCTATGTCGTTTCGCCGCTCATTTCGCATAAGTTCGAGAAAACTAAGAGAAAATTGCAAGTACTTGTCGATGGTATAAAAATTTGAAAAAATACGGTACTGAAAATATTAATTTTGCATAATTAAAATTCCAAAATGTTATTAACAAATCAATCAAAACATTTATTGTTTAACAAATTACCCCGAAAACAACTTTTTTTTATCAAAGTGATTCGTTCATTTTTCTAAATACGTATGAATTTTTTCAGATTTTTATACCGTCGAGAAGTATTTGCAATTTTCTCTTATTTTTCTCGAATTCATGTGAAATGAGCCCGAAGCGACATAGCTACCTTAAGGGGTTTACGCGAAAATATAATTAATCCGTGAATTTGTGGAGCGTAAGTTAGATGTATAATGTGTCTTGGCATTTTTTGTCCACAGAGGACGAGAGTCTCATACTAGAGCAGCGGTTCTTAACCTGGGGTCCATGGACCCCCGTGGACCCCCAAGGTTAAGAACCACTGTACTAGAGTCTCAAACTAGTCTCATACTAGAGTCTCATACTAGAGTCTCATACTAGAGTCTTATACTGGAGTCTCATACTCTCGGCATGAGACTCGTCTTTCATTACGATCAGTTTGAAAGCCGCCCTAAATGCCGTTTCTATCATCCGTACATTATACAATTAGAATCCGTTTTTACATGGGGAATACTGAGCAGTCGGGCAGAAGAAAGCAAGGCAGAACTATTCTGGGTGCGTATATATTTAATCCGGTCAGGAGAGGTTGCGCATATCCCAAAGAGATCTCGGGCACGTCGATGACCTCCGGTTTATCTCCGTAGCGTCTCTTTATATCTTAGCTTATACATACATATATATATATATATATATATATATATATATATATATATATATGCATTACTGAATCTCGCCATACGAAGCGCGTGCGCGCAAAGATACCATTAAATTTATTAATTTTTTTCATTTCAACGAAAAATCTATAAGCAATTATTTTACAGTTGAAAAATAGTTGACTGGAACTATTTTTCCAACTATAGACTCTCCTAAAATTGAACGGCAAAAGGAAACGTTCCTACATTTTTAAATCTGGGAGTCAGACCAATCGAAATTTTGGTCTTTCGAAATTTCGAGCCACCCCAATATATTGATATCAGCAAAATAATTTAGAGGAAGCCTCGGTCTCTTCGCAAAATTATGTGACTGATTAAGGTAATGTCTGCGAATAATGTTCACTTCGCATAAGTTATAGAGAAATGACAGGGAATTGCAAACACTTTTCGATGTTATAAAAATTTGAATAAATCAAGCATTTTAAAGGTGCTGAAAAGATTAATACTGCATAATAACTGTTATTAACAAATTTATGAACAATAAAATTGTTCAATAAATCTCCCGGAACCTAACTTTTTTTTAAAATAAAAATGATTCGTTCACTTTTCTGAATATGTATGAATTTTGTGACTTTCTACACAATTTTCCCATATAAAAAAAAATCAAAGTGAATGTAAAAATCTGTTTCAATTAATAAGCATTCAGAAAAGTGAACGAATAATTTTAATTAAGAAAAGTTAGATTTCCGGGAGATTTGTTCAACAATTTGATTTTTCGTCAATTTGTTAATAACATTTTGGAATTATTATTATGCAAAATGAATCTTTTCAGCACCTTTAATATGCTTGATTTTTTCAGATTTTTATACCATCCAGAAGTGTTTGCAATTCCCGCTCATTTCTTTAAAACTTATGCTAAGTGAACACTATTTACAAGGACTATCTTAAGTAACGATACGAAAATACGGTTTGCGCACGTACGAGGAGTTCATACGAAAATTACAAAATATGAAATATTTTTACACACTCATACCGTCGAACGTTTATTTCTTTATTTTGTGTATATACTCACGCGTATTCCTGTCCGGGTTCATGGTACATGATTGCAGCAAAAGTCCCTGGTCCCTCTGACCCTTACCTGGAACAACAAGATAAAAACAAAAAATCCACATTAACTTCGTTATACTAATTCGGAACGTGTAGTTTAGGTCGTGCATGTCGATTAATCGAATAACGAAGTAAAACTGGCTGGAAATAGAATAAAAATCTGTTTATTTGTTGACATATTTCTCCTTAATGAATTACAGTAGAACCTCGATTATCCGAACCCTCTGTTATCCGAACCGTCGCTGGTTCCGATAAAGTTTCTACTATCCGAACTATTGTGCGAAATTCTCGTATCCTTACATTGTTGCGCGCTACAAACAAGCCAATTCAAGAACGCTCGAGCACGAGTACTTACACAGCACTACCGTAAATCCACGTCAGTCGCTAATCAGAGCTAAAAAACGTATTCAAAATTTATTTTCGTTAATCTACTGGTCTCGTAGTTTAGTACGTTATGGATTCAGCGTCCAGTCCTTCGACTCCTAAGCATAAGCATAATGTACTTACGGTGGAAAAAAATTAGAAATCCTTTCGAAACTCGATACGGGAGAGACCAGCATATTGTTAGCGTGCTGGTATGATGTTTGCAAGTCAACGATCCCTGGCATTAAAAAAAAATTGGCTGCGGAAAAACGTACAACTCTCTTGCGCCAAACGAAAATTGTGGATTTCGTGATGCAGGTTTGACGTTATCGTTGAATATCATAAAAATACGTGTGTCACGTTATTCCTCAAATACATATCATAATTATTTAAAATATATGGGTACTGTAATTTTTTCGATATATATCGCGCTATATCGCTTAGCATCACTGTTCACTGTTCTGTTATTCAAATTTTCGTTAATGCGAACGAGGTTCGGATAATCGAGGTTCTACTGTATTGAAATATAAATGTATAAATGTGTCTTATAACTTTTATATTTCTGTTCAAATAAAAAAATAAAACAAAGATAATGATGAAACGATTATGACTGTACTACAATTTCCTTTTGACTTAACTCTAATACTATTGAATTTTACGCTTACTAATCATACGCAACTATCATCTCTCGTGCTCGATTCTAGAAAGTTAGCAATAATTACTGAAATCCCCACGAACAATCAGTAAAATCAATGAAAACATGAGTTTCTAATTTTTACTTTAAGAATACAGAAATTACTGAAAAAACAACACATTGCTGGAATACACAGAATTTCTCTTTTCTTTTATAGGACACGGAATTTATTACTACTTTTTTTTTCTCGTCTGGAAACTATTTCCATCTAATTATCCGTGTATTATGTATCGTTAATACAATCGGAATGATTGCACAGATGGCGCACTTCCGGGTACCATTCCGAAGGCTTCGACCATATATGGTGCGAAGAATTTGAAAAGGAATTGGAAATCGATACGTCTCCGCTATTGAACCCCCCCCCCCCTCGCCTATACGTGTATATGTGCGATAAAACAACCGTAGTTATAGCTAGTTATCGACCAGGGGGTGGGCACGGGTTCGGAGATGCCGAGATTGTATCTAACGTTCTTTCCAGACGAAGACATGTGTTTGAGGAGCTCGTGCTCTCGGTACTGCAAGTATGTAACGTGTAACGAGTAACGACAGATGCTAGCCGAGGAAGCTGCCCGTCTGCTCCGATGATTTGCAATCCTGCAGCCATTCACCTCTCACACTGTTGCTGATATCCTCTTATTCTTTCCCTTTTGTCCCTTCGTTCGAGTTGTTTATCGTTTGTTGCTTCCTCAGAGAGGAAAGAGCCTGTTCATATAAAAGGTTTTCGTTTCATGAAAAACATTATGTTTTTCTCGAGATATTCATGTAAACGTCCTCAGAATGTTCCAAAACATTAAAAAATTACATTTGGGAAAAAATGTCCGACGCACGTGCCAAAAAACGACGTTTATACTACCGGACATACAAATAAATACATCGATTAACTTTGTAAGAAACTGATGCACGGTATGAACATTTTTCACGATTTATAATTTTAACAAAAATGTCTAATGGCTCCAAATCGTGCTTCCATCGCGCTGAAGCTTAATCGGGCTCGAGGCTTAATTGGTGAATTGATTTTCGTGGATACGCGGGAACATTTTAGCGATTAAACATTTTTAAACCAGATGCTATCTTTTTTCTTTTACTGGCTAAATTTTCTCTGGGAGGAAATAACAACGTAAAATAATATTTCATAGAAACTTCGTGAAGAAAAATAAATTAAGTGTGGATGCAATGTGAAACTATATATTTTTATGATTTTTTTCAAGTCGAAAATTGTACGTGCTCTAGTTCGGTTCCTCTAATAAAAAATTCTTCGTCATTGTCATTATCATCGTTAGATCGAAGAGCGTGGGAGGGAGAATTTCTTCATAGCAACCATTGTATTTGAACCTCTCGCTGAAAGCGTTCGACGGCAGGTACGGAGACGCGACGCTGTCGTGGACGTGCCGCTTGGCCTGCGTCCAACCGATTGTCGCGCCTCAATAAAAATCGAGCGAGTGAACAGTACGCACCACGGTCTACTTAACAGGGATTAGAAACCACGAAATTTTACGACTGTGAGGGGACAAAATGTTATCGTAATAATTTGCTATCCAACAACTAATTTTAATGTTTCACGAGGCAATATATTGCTTTATAGTAATCTTTTCCGTTACCCCAAACAGAACGATCGCTATCGCACGACCAAAAAAAGTAGAGGGGTAAATAAATTTACCCGGACAACTTTCTGCCCTGGTGATTACCATATTTCGAGGCGCTGAAGTGAAAACTACTTGCTGTGTCTCTCGTGCGGTTGAGCGGATAATGAACGATTACGAAAAACATTAATCGCTGTAACGTGAAAGCGATAATCCGAAAATGTAACGATGATAAGGATTTCTCGACTCTTGGAAAATTTTATGGGTGCGAATTGAGGAATTTTTTATTCATAAAAATGTTACGTGTAAAAAGTTTTTAAAAATGGCATCGAGTAAGCAAACAGTCGCGTACATATCATTACCGGTCACATCCAGTAATTACAGCATTTTCAATATTTATTACGGCTTTACCGTACTGTCTCCAACGTCAAACGGCGATAAACTTAGGGAATAAATTCAGGAATAACTACAAATGCGATTTTATTAATATTTTCATATTTGTTTTAATAGACCATGGAGCATGGATTGAAACTTTAATTTTAAAATATTAATTATTTAGCCCGTTACGTAACCTCGAATAGAATGTCGCTTTTCTAGCGGGCTCGGAATGTGTATGCGATTTTGGCCTCTCGCTGGCCTTGACTACAGTGTTTTCAATTCGTAACCGTCCACAGTAAAAAATATTTGTACATTTAACAAACGTCCGTCGACCACAAAGCATGACTCTTTTACACGTCAATTTTAGTAATTTTTGTTTGTTCGTCAACGACCCATATTTTTAATTAAAAACATTTACAGTACCAGGAAATAAATAAGTGAAAGATAAAATATAGTGGTCGTTTGTGGACAAGAAATGTCTGTTAAATGTAAAAACCATTCATACCGCACATGTTCCCTGTGCCAGGCGCCAAGCGAGCTGACGACCTCGTCACCATAATCAATCGCTCGTCTCGATTACGCGTACACTAATGGTCGGTTATCGATAATCTGTGTCGCTCCGAGTAATTTTGAATCAAGGCCGCTGACGCGCGTGTCTCTCCAGGCTGTTTTGCGGAGAACATACAATAATACGAGCGCGCGGACACGTTCTTCCGTACCAGTGCTACGAGCAATGTAAACCGCAAACAACATCCCCAATGAATCCCCAGCAATAACAGCCCGACCGCACGGAAACAAGTATGTGCAAAATTATATTAAAATTATAATGAAAATATTTGGCGCGAAAATATATATTTTTATATTTATACACTCAGAAAAAATAATTATTCAAATCAAATAAATTTCTATCTTCAAATGACGTTTATTAAGATAAAAGAAATGTTTCGTTGCCTTAACAAAATCTTTATTAGATTCAAATAACGGCTTTTCTTTATTTTCAGTAAAAAAATGTATTCGAAGTGACTATTTATTGATTTGTACTTTAAAATAAATGTTTATTCGACACAAAGAAATCGAATCATTGAAAATACGATTTTTAATAGATATTTATTCGCGCCAAAGAAATTATATATTTGGCACCAAGGCAAAACACGACTATTATCCGGCAACGCGCATTATAGAGTCGTGAACACGTCAATAAAAAGAATAATACTATCAAACAAATAAATATATTAGAATTTAATAAACGTTCTATAGGTTATGAACCAAATAAACATTTTTATTCGTCCCTAATAAATTTTTTTTGATTGGAATAAACTTTTTTCGGGGTGTATCTCATAATATAGTAATTATATAAGAATTTTCGTGGAAAGCATATTTAGGGTAAAAAAAACGACGAAGCGATGGGAAAATATGATTTTTTTTCCTATCCGTCCCACCGTGTATGTATGCGAAAAGCTACGTATGGAGCAGGTGGAAGGAGTCCCGTGCAATACTGTTTACGAACGACCGTTTAAGTTTCTGGATTACAAGCATAAGAGCCTTTCTGCACGAAGGCCTCCTCTGAAGCCTTGTAATAGTTGCAATTAACGCTCTTCCAGTTGCTCGGCAGTCGACACTGTGTGTGCCTGGAAAATGTGCCGCAACGCGTCCCGTTCGATTGAAAACATTCTATCGGCATGATACATCGAACAATCCATAGATATCGATAGGTCCCTCGACGTTCGCTTCGTCAGTTGGTTGAGCGCATTGAACAATATCCATTTTCTCTCGATGCACTCGATGCACATTTTTTACAAACGATGGTTTGGTTTTTTTTCTCATTCGAGTGACTTCATACGATTATATACCCGAATGTTGAAAGTTCGAAGGCGCAAAAGCCCCGATCGAAATATCTCACTCAATACACTTTATAAACAGGTCAACCCATCGAAAGTCTAAGTAATAAATAGAAATAATCGTACGATGAATATGGCTACACCCAGAAAATAATTTATTTGACGACCACCGTTTATTTGGTTTACCTAAAATATTTATTTGATTAAAATAAATATTTATTTAAAGTAAGTAAATAGTTACTTAAATGAGATAAATATGTATTTAAATCAAATATATTTTTTTTCTGGGTGTACTAAGGAAAAATAATACGAAATTAAATTCCCAGAAAAGGCCAAGATTCCAAAGGTATGCGGCGATTTAAGTTTTCGATTTTGTGACATCTTTTGCTTCCAGGTCGTTGATTAAAAGATCTCTCGTATTTTTACTCTTGCTGATAATTTCTTTCGAAATAGCTACATATCGGTTACCCTCTGTTCGAATTAAATCTTCGAACAATTGGCTTCCAACAAATTTTCACGCTGCTGCAACGTGTCCGAGGTTCTAAGCTTTCTGATAATTGAAATTCGATTTTTGTTGCTGTAGCTATTATTTATTGCCGGTTAACTTTTCAATCCATTTGTCGGGCTTTCTGGAATTTATTCTTTCATTTTTAAAAAATACGGAACATTGACTTTTTTGTTTATAAAACTTCGGTACTCAGGATTTTCCGATTACTTCAAGTAGAGTAAAAAACATCGAGAACGCGGCCCGTCTGAATATCCAGCATTCGAGACTTCTATCCCGCCCCAGGCAGGAATGGGGAAAATGGCTCTTTGCATTCTAGGACCATATAATCTGACAAGTTTTTCGGGATTACAATACTTTCTCTCCTTACAAACTCCGCATAGGACGGGAAAGTAAAAAATAGTTGATTCAATTAGTAAAAAAAAAAAAAAGGAATGACTTCAAGTGTATCGGTGTCAGGGATCGCTACAAAGTCTGAAATCGACAGGCCGTTGTGCAGGCGCCCCGGAGGCATAAAGCAAATCGGGCGTTTACATCGTCGGCACTGTCGGTGAAAGTGTTAGATAACTACCAGCAGCCGATCGAGGATACACGGGGAACCTCCTTCGTGGGCTACTTAAAACCGCTGCCAAAACTGGCCTCGGTTTCTCGTTCCCGCTCGCACGATCGGCGTGACACACACACACACTGGGCAATCGGTCAATGGTGTATGTGTTTTGTAACGTTGTATGAAAATAATAATTCGAGCCGCGAGCCACGATACGCGGATGTGCATATTAACCCATTTAGGAGCGTTACGTGTACGAGCGCGCGATGCGTGTCACGCGTTGTGCTCGCTGGATGCTGCCATATGGCACTGCCGCTGTTTGCTGCTCCGGAGCGTGCACCCACGTCACTGTGAGACGCGACCCAAGGCGGAAGAGCACGCGAGAGACCATTCGAGAGCGATTTGTTGCGGTCAGCGGTCCTTGCACCGTTACCGGCCACACTCTAAATATCCCTCAATTCGAAACTTCACTGTTCGTGATTCGAGTTCTATTCAGCTCGGTTAGAATAAAAAAAACTAGCGATTGGAAGAAACAAGAGTCATTCGAATGAAATGTCGTTTGTGAGCAAGAAGCGCAACATTGTTTTGCAAAGTGGAGAAAAGTCTCCAACGCTGTTGGCGAACGCGAAAACAGGAATTCAATGGGAGTTCCGCCGACTGCGCTAGAAGTTTTTTTTTTCTATTCTGTACAATGATCTTACGATCTTCGTGAATCAACGAGTTTTCAGTCAGAATTTTTATCTTCTATTTCTTGTAAAATTTTTATTTAATTTTTTTATTTTTTGTCGTTTTTATTGTGTATGATTGTTTTGGGAATGATGGCTACTAATTTACCTGATCACCAACTTATTATCTAGATTGTACAATAAATTTAAATTCAATTTTAAAAAAATTTAGTTACCACATCGTGAATAGAAAACCAAGCATAAACGGACTGTGGGCCTCGCGGGTGAAGCGACCTTTAAAAGTGTCTCGAAACTGCGCAGTAACAATCGTCTTTTGCTCGCGTTATCGTTTTAAATATTCGCTGATAAGGAGCGCGAGAGTCGCGCCGCTGAGCCTCCGCCGCATGTTTTGAAGCTTCGGTGAATAATAACCCAGTCATAATTGGCACGCAGTTAGCGGAAATAAATGAAATTGTATGGGACGAAGAAGTCACGGGAAAACAACAATTTTGATACATACTTTGTACGCTTAACAAACATTTGTTGTAAAAAAATGACCACTTTTTTGTCAATTTCAGAATGTTTTTTCTTTTTTTTAAATAAACGAACTGTATATTTTTTTTATTTTATTTTTTATTTTTATTTTGTATGTTCCATCGTATACCCTTCTCGGGTTGTTACGTAACCCGTCCCTTTCCCCCCTATCACTCCTTACCCGCACTTCACTAAGCTACCTAACTTCCAGTGCGTCCGCAGCCGACTTAGCTACACTGTTCCGCATTTGCCGAGGATACGGGGAAACTGCGGAAAACCCGTGTCGGTACAGACGGCCCTATATTTTTCTGATTCCTCGATGTTTTAACATCAAGAACTCAGAAAAACTGGCCTGCCGCTCAACGTTCGATGTGCAAGCCGGTGTGGGGCTAAGCGGTCACCCATCCATCTACTGGACGCAAGCAAAGCTGCTTGACTCGGGAGACCGCCGAAGCCACACACCGACCGCGCACCTAACGCTGTCGGTTAAACGAACTGTATATTTAATCCAAACAATTAAAAAACTTAAAACTAAAAAATTGTCAAATTAACAAAAAAAAAATTGTTCTCGTTTGTGGGCGACAAATGATGTACAAGCGTGCATCGAATTCCATTCCCCACGTAAACTGGTATGTTTAAAAACCAATTTAGATCGTACCGCGAAGGCAAACGTTTCGTTATTTTTTCGAGTCGTTAGTGTCTCGTCGCGAGAGACGACTGAAACTCTCGTCAGAAGAAATAAAATAGTTTTTTTTTTTTTTTTGTATAATCCCGCAATCGTTTAGCGCGCAGGAGCCAAACGGTTCTCGAACGCGTCCAAATATTTTACGAGTGCGTCAAACATTGTAAACACACATTATCGACTGTTTTACGAGAGAATTAATATATCGTAGGAAAGATGCCCGTGTCGTGTTGGAATTTTTGGTAAAGCGTCGAATAGTTCGAGAAATGCAGGGGCAAACGCGCCTCTGTGGATCGCGATAGATAGATGAATAGATAGAAGAACGGAAGCTGAACACGACAGCCAGCCGGTTTGGCTTGAGCTATTCCCGGCCTTGTCGAGTGTTGCCAGCGTCACGAGTTACGTACTACCTATACTACGTGTATACCTCGTGGAGGCAGACACAGCGTTGCCACGGAAAGAGCGACGGTTGCGCGCGACTGTGGGCTCACGAGCGCCGAGCCCGGCTTCGGCGCTTCCACGGCGTCGCCGACGAAAAACAAATTCGTACGAGATACCAACGATAGCGAGGCGATAGCAGCACATTAGCCAGCCACAAGAGAGTTGCATCGTACAAATATTGAAACCTCGCGGTTTCAGTTTCAAAAACAATAACAACGCGATGAAATATTGATCGAAAGGTCTGTGAGGCATGGAATCCACTTTGGAATTTTTAATATGACAAGAAGTCCTTTTATTTATATCCTAAAGAAACCGTGCAGCTCACGAGTTGCGCACAGGTAAAATAAAATGGATGTGTGATAACAAAAAAATGTTAGTAACAAATCTACAATAATTAACTGTGCTGTATTAAGTAAAAAAAACGTTTAAACGTAGTTTAACCTATAAATTAACGTATGTCTGGACTATCGAGGTGCGACGTGGTAAGTAAACTACACCTGGTATCTGCAGATATGCTGCAAATGAAATACGCGGCGATCTCATAATAATATTATTGCTTTTGTTTCATTGAATTATTTTATTTATTTAGAAAAGCCACCTTACAGCTAAGGAGTTGCACACAAGTAAAATAAAATGAATATGAGATGATAATAATATTAATAACAAATCTCCAATAGTTAACACTGCGGCAATATTAAAAACAAAGATGAAATAAAAGTTGAAACGAATTTCAAACTATAAATTATCGTGTGTCTATACTATCGAGACGCGACGTGATAAGCAAACTACAGCTGGCATCTGCGGAAACGCTTCAAAAAGAGTGTTATATGCGGCGATCTCATAATAATATTCTTTTATTTGTTGCTTCCTCATAGAGGAAGCTATGTTTTCGTGAAAAACATTTTTTTCGAGATTTTAATGTCAGCGTACTAAAAATGGTCGAAAACGTCGAGAAATGTGATTTTTCGCTGGCGTCCGGATGTATGTGTGTATGTATGTGTGTGTGTGTATACATGTGTGTGACAGCGTGCATCGCTTAGATCGACTATAACTCGGAAACGGCTTGAGATAGCGGGTCGAAATTGTATACACTTGTAGAGTGGTCGCGTCTCTTCCTTCGGTGTAATTTTCATGAAGATTGAGGCCCGTTTCGAAATTTTACGCGAATTTGAAATTTTTGAAAATAGTCTGTGGTAGTTCTAACTTTCGTAAATTTTGAGCTATCGTCATAAAACTGCACACGAATATAGTATTTTTATCAAAGACCTTTGGTATTGAATTTGGCCGAAATCTACGGAAGGGATCAGATTTTATGGAATTTTGATTACTTTCGAAAATTACCAAAAACCGTCTAATTTGAGTAAACATGGAGGTATCGAGCTTAAATTTGGCATGGGAATGGACTGTTCAATGTTTCGTATTAAATTTGGTAAAAATTGGTCCAATCGTTTAAATTTTCTGGGATTTTGAAAATTTTCAATTTTTCTGAAATTAAATTTTTCAAAATCCCACAATCCCAATTGATCTGAATTTCTGAATCAAATACCACGCAAAGAGTAAAATGCGCTATAGTTTCGTAATCAGCGCTGAGGAATAGAATAAAAATTGCCTTAATGCGACGCAATCTGCAAATTTCAGTTTGCGATATCCTATAATAATTTCTGGGGTAAATTTTGACGGTTTTACTTTTATGAAATGTAGACATTTTCTATGTTACGAAAAAGGTGAAAAGTAATTTGCACATGATTTTTCTATACTTTTTGTTGTGAAAATTGTATTTTAATTATAGCTTCCTCTATGCGGAAGCCAAAATGGAACAACGGAATTTATCATAGAGGAAGTTATGTACAAAAAGGGTTATGTAAAACATGAGGAAGTAATTGTGCAAATCACTTTGCACACTTTTTTATTACATTATTTTATTTATTTCTTAAAGACACCGTGCAGCTAACGAGTTACGCACACGTAAATAAAATTAATAGGAGATGACAAACAAATATTAATAATCAATCTACAATAATCCACACTGCGAAAGTATTAAAAACAAAAAAAAGTTTAACGTAGTCTGACCTATAAACGAAGGTATGTCTATAGTATCGGGATGAGACGTGGTAAGCAAGCTACACCTCGTATCTACGTATATGTTTCAACGTGAGTTTTGTACCCGGCGATCTCATAATAACAGTACACCTTCCAACGAGAGCGACACACGCATTCTCTTTATTCTCTTGTATGTGGAGGACTTTGGAGTCTCGAGTGCAGCTGCAATTTTACTGGCTTAGCGTGCCGTTATCAATTGACTTTTTGAAACTGTAATGTCGAATATACATGTTTTTCAAATTTCTAACGTGGCCGACAAGTAGTACCCATTTTTAAAAGCTTTTTTGAAAAGCCAGCTTGAATTCCTATCGATTATATCCACGTGTTCTTTTTTATGCAAACATAACACAAAAAAATTGATGAAAAGTAGGGGAGTCCACGCGCTCCCCGCCCAACCCGGGGTCGGTCGGTATTAAAAAAGTTTTTAAAAATCTGCCCGGTAACGATATTATAGACGAAATGATATCATTATATAACGATGTCCGCAATGAAAAAAACCATTCTTTAGATTTAACATGTTACAGGGAATAAATCGTCAGGCAGAAAAGAATGGAGCACAAAAGAATTCAGTCCTTTCAGAGATCGGTAAGCGATGAGTCAGCACCTTTGCCCGCTCGTATTACGTTACACATAACAAATTGAAGGTTTCCGCTATACCACGGAAGTAAGGTATGCGCACGCGCGTCCTCCCGTTACGAGATACGGCGAGACGAGCCGGATTATCTCACCAATCACTTTTGCCACGTTTCGTTGATACACCGAGAGAGTTTTTTTTTAATACCGCGTGTCTCATGCCACTTTTCCAGGTCGTTTTGACGTGCGACCTATCGCGTCATATCTACATACGTGAGTGTATACATGTTGTTACACCAATGGAGAAGAAACCCGGTAAACAGGAAACATGTGTGTTCGGTGTGGTCTTGTTGGTGATAACAAGTAAGCTGCTAATTCTGCCGAGTGACTTTTACAACTGTGCACGGTAAAAAAGGGTTATAAGGTAATGGTAACAATGCTCGGACGATTAAGAGCATCTCCAAATTCCAGCAGTTATTAATTAGACAAAATCAAATTTGTTGTGAAAATAATTGAAATGTCCAGCTGATAATTTCTAGTTTCCAAAACACATCGATAAATCACAAAAAGATACATATTTTTTAATTATGGAGGAAAATAGCAGAGTCCAAATTTAGCAGTATTTGGACGCGGTTTTTCGGCAAGTTCCTATATTCAGACACTGCATGTCCCGATCGTTCGGACAATCATAGATTTCGAGAATTCTGATGTACTCAACTAGTTCATATTAGCTAAAAAAATTTGTTTGTCATTTATTAATTAAATCAATGAAAAAATGTATTTACGCGAAACAATATTGAAGATAAGCTACGTAGAAAGCTGGCTAATCTAACTTCTTCGATCTGTCCGATTATTGGACAGATAAGGAACGCATAAGGAAAGAGGAAAAGAGAGAAAGTGAAGGAGCCCGTAAACCTTAGGGGATCGGTGTAATCACACAATACCCAATGAAGTACGCTCGTACCAATTTCAGGACACTGTATCGACGGTCTTTTAACAATTTGCAACAAAAAAATAATTTATGCTTATACCTTATATAATTTTTTTGTGCGCATAAAATAATGTTGGTGGATGCGATTGTAAGTGTCAAATTGGATTTCTAAAACTTAAATTTGTAATAAAGTAAATCTGCACAGAAGTACCCGGCGATTAAGACGAGTCCGTGAATTGGTACCGTTACCTCAATATATTTAGTAAACATTTCTTGTCCACAGAAGGTCCACATTTTTTTTTCATTTAGAGTGAAGCTTCGATTATACGAATTAATTGGGGTTGAGTCTGGTTCGCATTACCAATTATTCGGATAATGGAAATTTGAAGTAAAAAATTCACATACTTATGTAAAAAATCATAAAGAGGGCGAACGATGCGCCGGTCTTCCCCTTACCGAGCTTCGCTAGAATTTCCTATTTTTTCCACCGTTAAAATATGATGCTTCGACTTAGAGGAGGAAGTTCCGTAGCCATAATGTACTCGACTACAAAACTATTATTTAAGCATAAAGCATAGTCGATATGCCCGCATATGAATATCTCTGCGCGTCACCAAGAACTAATGAATAATGCGTGAAAAGCCGTCGCGCGAGCAGTGTAACGTACAGTAGAACATCAAAACATGACACATTATTCTGTGTATTTTGTGACATATTATTCTGTGTATTTGTGACATATTATTCTGTGTATTTTGTGACATATTATTCTGTGTATTTTGTGACATATTATTCTGTTTTATTTATATGCGTTACTCATATACGTGTTATAATGCCGTAAAAAAATGTGCGTTTCGATTATCCGAACTACATGCGTGCCGGACGGGTTCGCATAATCGAGGTTCTACTGTATAGACGCGCTGTGCAAGCTTGCAACAAAGTAGCGCTCGACGATGAAATGACATCGAAATTTAGCGCCACGGTTCGGACGATAGAAATTCGGATAAAGTTTGGATAACAGAGATTCGAGTAATCGGGGTTTTACTGTAATTTGACATTATTTTTTTGTTAATGATTTGCTGTCGACAAAAAAAAATGTACAATTCACGACAATACGATTTTTAATTATTTGCGGACCAGAAATATTGGCAAAATGTACAAACTTTTGTTTACAGTGTATACAATGTATAGCGTGTGACAATAGGCATGTTGCGATCGAGCGGTACACAAGGGCATGGCCTTTCGTGCAACACTTGACAACTTTACTTTGGGTATCGCTCGAGGAAAAAAATGATTGATTGAGAGACGAGGGAAAGAAATTTGTGATATTAAACGACCTGTCGGCGTCGAGCCAGCCTATTTTGCTTTATAAAAATTTCGATTGAGTGATGGATATGAAATTTCAACAGTCGACAGCTAATATTGGACAAATTTTCTAGGCGTTGTTCTGAAAGGTTTAAAATTTTTTATATTTAATTTCTAATATTCCATAATATTTCGTAGTACTAAAGTATGAGTAAATCAGGTATGAAATGGTAAAGAGAAAAGAGAAGAGAAGTGAAGGGAGGAGTAGTCTCGTTAAAATAATAGATTAGTTAATGTATGTTAGATGTTAGATTGGTATGTAAGTCTAGAATCTAATGTTATTTTATTTTATATTATAATTTTGTATTCAGAGCTCTGTACTTGGTTAAATGTAAATCGGTAAAAGAAGGAGAAATCCGTCAAATACAATTAAGTTAAATAGTTTTTTTTTATATTCTTTTTTAAATATTCTACACTATTCTAGTCTCGAAATAAATAATCGTTGTACTCGTATTGTAACGGCTTTAGCCTCTATCCATTGGCTTGCCAATGACTTTAGAAGCCGAAAAACGGGACGTGAAGAACCGTGTCGCATGACACATGTGCGCTCGTGCATCCCCCGTGCGCTAGACGATCAGCTGCTCGGCACACGCGCTCCTAGACGTTCCACAGTCCCCTCCATCCCTGGCGCTCTCGGCCTCACCCCCTCTGACGTAGACCCTTCGATGAGCCTACTCGTCCGAAAGCTTTCCCCTACACCGCCGCGGCCACAGAGACAAGAAGGAGACAACACTACGAGGGTTCTCGGCGCCGCGATGCGCCGTCCGATCATCCCCCGTTTCTCGACGAGACTCGGCAAGATCGTTACGAGTCTCTTTTTGCGAAAATGGTAGGGACGACAAATTTCCATATTATTTACATTCATTTAGAAAGTTTCTATGAGGAAGCATTTGCCCTGATTTTTTTTTACTTCCTCACAGAGAAGTTTTGCGTGTAAAAGAAAATAATGAAGAAGCAATTCATCGCCCTACAACGGGCCGAAAAAATGTTTAAACGCCGTCAAATATCTGATATAGCGTTTTTTTCGTCGAACACGATAGGAGATTCGATTGTTTGAAGATACAACAAATTTTATTCAAATTTGCGAAAAATGCGATGTACTTTTTCGTGCTTAACACGAATCGGTTATGAGACGTGATCTTGAGTACAATCGGACATTGATAATTGCTGAAAGAAACCATTTTTTCCCCCTTTCATTTACAAAGCGGCTCGAGTCCCTTCGGAGTAGCTTCGGCTTCGCGCAACGTGCACAATCGCACCTAATATAATTTTTTTTTTTTTTTTTACCTAATATGAAAAAGTTATTGTGAACAAACTTTTTTTTTCTACTACGTTGCTTCGCGCAACGTGTACAATCGCAGCACGAATGAACTGCATTAGCAATCCCTTTCGAATTTCTTCTTTCCAATTTTAGACAATTTTTTTTTTTGTTACCAAAAATAAAAAAGTTATTGTGAATCAACATTTTTTTTTCTACTACGTTGCTTCGCGCAACGTGTACAATCGCAGCACGAATGAACTGCATCAGTAATCCCCTTCAAATTTCACCCTTTCCAATATTTGTCAATTTTTTTTTCTTTTAACTAGGATAAAAAAGTTATTGTGAACCAACATTTTTTTTTTCTACTTCCCGAACTCTCAAATGCTATCAGGATAATTAAAAATCCGTGAGACCCCGTGGCGCAGACAAAAGAACGCGGAGCTGACAAAAGTGCAGCTGAAAAGTACACGGGCCTAAAAAAAAACTGATGAATATTACAAACCGTAGACGTACACACGCCCATAGTACGTACATGCGATAGTACAGTGTCTATAGTGTCTCGTGTGGGAGCACTCTAGTATTCTACAGAATAGAATACGTGATGCAAGCTTCGTGTACCATTACATATACATACATGTATGTGGGTATATGCAATACATGTGTGTATATGCAATACATGTGTGTGTATATGCAATACATGTGTGTGTATATGCAATACATGTGTGTGTATATGCAATACATGTGTGTGTATATGCAATACATGTGTGTGTATATGCAATACATTTGTGTGTGTATATGCAATACATGTGTGTGTATATGCAATACATTTGTGTGTGTATATGCAATACATGTGTGTGTGTATAAGCAATACAGAGCTGGAAGGAAGAACGTGTGTACGAACCCACAAGGGCGAGACGGAAGTAGACGAGGGTGAAGTAGTGACGCGAAGAGTGAGGGAGAGGGATCAAGGGGAAATTGACCAAGCCGAGGGAGCGAGGAAGAAGGGAGAGCGTGTCTCTACCATCGCCGAGGGGTAGCTGAAACTAGCCTGGCGATCGATAGTTGAATGCCCTCCAGTTGACATGCGTATAGCCCCTACCTGCTTCGGTACGCCACCACCGTAAGCCTACATATATTTTCTCCGTAACCCCTTGTACACGTTTTGTTTTTCTTTCTTCTTTATTGTGCATTATTGTCATAGTGGAAGCTTTGTCTTCATAATTTTTTTTTGTTTTACCTTTTCATACAAACGCACTTGGAATGTGTTGAAAACATAGAAGAAAACTCAAAAGGAAATACTTATTCGTAGAAACTTTGTACACAGATGTAAATTAGGTGGGGAAGCATTGTGAACATTTCAGTTTTCAAGTTAAAAAAAATGTGTGTCCCAAAATTAACAAATTGACAGTCTTTCATCCAACCGTTGGAGCCTCCGTCAGGCGAAACAGATGTTGTGAATTGGAATTCTCTGAATGAAAAATTATCATTTTCTAGGCTCGAGCGAGCTGCTAAACCTGCAATTTCCCTGCTGGCGGAGGCCGGAAGACGCGACGGATTGCACGTTATATGAAATTTGTTCGTCGCCACCGAATGCGGGCTCGGTCGGTAACGAAAACTGCAAGGATTTCTTTTCACTGGTGCTAACAACTTTCGGTTAAAAGCAGGTTTTTATATGAGGCGAACATCAATGCAGCCTCATGTGACAATTTTCATTTGTACGTAAGTGCTCAGCTAAATACAATTTTTATTTGTACGTAAACGGTCAGGTAAATACAATTTATTTACGATTTCTATCACTCATTGCGGCATTTCACATGTTCGTACGAGTACGACAAAACCTATAACGAATACTGTTTTGAGACCACAAACAGCTGGGTACAAAAGCAAATTGTCTCCGCGGGGAATTAGCAGGCACACACCTAGAAAAATAATTTATTTGAAATGAAAGCCACCGTTTATTTGGTTTGAGTAAAATATTTATATGATTTAAATAAATATTTATTCAAATCAAATAAATATTTTACTTAAACCAAATAAACGGTGGCCGTCAAATAATCTTTTTTTCTGGGTGCAAAGAAACAATTCTTTATATTCTGAGCCGTGTACCAAAATGGCGTTCATTACAGTTTTCGTTACCAGCCGAGCACGAGATAGTTGAATTGCAGTCACATCGCCTTGCGCTGCAAAGTGAAACGGACTTTTGCAAACTAACCACAGAGACTATAGTGAGATCTCAGCAAGGTTGAAGATTGAGCCCACTATTGAATTATGCTGTTAGTATTAAGAGTGCCACTGGTTAACGTTGAGCTGGAAGGATGCGCCAATTGCTGTAAAGCCGACAGGAATCGCTCGATCCAGCGTTGAACGCGTGCGTGACATACGTAGAGACCTCGTTACGCGTATTTCCAAATAGCGTTGCGCCACTGGTTCGTTGGCGTTTTGATGCAGCGGGGAAAAAGACAACCGTTCTAATCGCCAATAAGCTTACCTTGACCTTTACTCAAGGACATCAAATATTAAATACATGATTTTTTTCACTTTCACATTGCTCCCTTATGCAATTCACATTTACAATTTTTCTGTACATAGCTTCTATGAAAAAAAAACAGTTATTCCGATTATTTGGCTTCCTCCTAGGGGAGGCTTGGAAAAAAATTGCGATTAGGTTTCGAATGGTCAAAAAAAAAAAAAAAAAAATTGGAAAGAAAGTCGGTTTGCGCCTGTGTGAAAACGGCCCTGCCGTCAATCCGTCTCCGCATACACCGTTCTCCACAGATATCTTATCGACAAGTCGCGATAACGCGGGTACGACGCGGACCCAACTTGTAAGCCTAGACGGAGACTAACGTATATCATAAAATTCAAGCACTGCACCGTGAACCGAAACTACATGATCGGACTACTTTTTTTACTGGAATGTTTGGATAAAGATAAGACGGTGAAAGAAGATCTCTATTAATAAGCGTCCGTAGCACGTGTTATGTAAATGAAAACTCAAACAAGCAATGCCCTAGGTATGTCGGATAAAAGAAACAAGGATTCGGTACAAGTTGAGATCTCATGCCGGTATATTATCTACCTTACAAAACGTGTCGTTTAGGGTATAATATAATTAAATACCGCCACTTTCAATAATTAAATTCCACGAAACTATGAGGTATTTTTACCATTAGCATACAAAAATATTTACATAAAATTAATATTTATGTATGCTGAAAGCTTGTTCCGTAGAGGTATGTAGAAAATGAGGACTTTTTATTGAAGCAATAAGGTATTAATTAAATATGTGAAATTTAATTAATTTGTTACTGAATCTCTAAAAAAAATGTATCCGTCGGGGCCACCGACCGATTTATCCCAACTTCGATTATCCGAGCCTCCGCGTTATCCGAAGCACCCAACTCATCCGAGTCCTCCGCGTTATCCGAGGTGTAGGCTCGGATAATACGGAAAACCCGGATGAAACAGATGAAGCAACATGCCCGCGCGCGGAGTATTCTGTAACATTGTTACATACGCGCTTAAAGTTGTACAAGTTTCCTGCGTCTTTATATTGCGAGCTGTAAATACATCAGTTCCGATTCTATACAGTCAATGGTAGAACATCGTGATGTCTCAAAAAAGGAAAAAAGTCGTAAACTAACTCATAAAGTTAATGTTTATATGAGGCGGTGAGTTATTTAAAAAATATATAATAGTAGTACAAGTTTGAATTGAGAATGTTATACGTGTTATCCGAGTTTTCGCTTATCCGACGCACGATCTCTCCACACACGCAGAAAAAAAAATTATTTGACGGTCACCGTTTATTTGGTTTAAGTAAAATATTTATTTAAATGAAATAAATATTTTACTTAAATCAAATAAACGGTGGCCGCCAAATAAATTATTTTTCTGCGTGCATTACCTCGGATAAACGGGGCTCTACACATTAAAAAATAATTTCGTAAAATCGGAATGCGCAATTTCGTAAAAATAATTTTGTTAAATGAGTGACAAACTCGTTTGTCACTTATTTGAATATACGAACCTGTCCTTTTATTTCCCGTGTCATTGACTATTTTAGTTTGCACTTTTGTTTGTAAAACTAGAAAATTAACAAATAAAACATTATGGACGTTTGTGGACAAAAAGTTGTAAAAAGTACACACTTTTTTTACTGTGTACTGTATTTCGTATACCGATTCAACTGAGATACAGATATTTCAGTCAGAAATGCAGAGTTTCCAGAGGCGGCTTTTCAATAACTATTTGTTTAATTTGTTTAATGTGTTAATGATAATAATATAATTGTTGAATATAAATACTGTACTGTATCGAATGCCGTACACGACGACAGAAATGTAGAATACAGAAAAACGAAAAAATTGTAAGATAAAAAAATAAAAAATCGTAGTTCTGCGGACAAGTAATGTTTGGTAAATGTCCAAACCTTTTTTTGCCGATAATAGAGCTTGCAGCATAAAGAGATTAGGCAGAGGTAGGGCATAACCGGGAAAATTGTGACCGAAAATGCGAAAGCTTATGGGAAGGGCCAAGGAGATAAGACGGCACGGACCGCTGCTGAGGGAAAAACATCGGGTGCCGAAGGTGCGGTTTTCCCCGATCGATAGGACCGAAGCTCTGGCGTACATCCGACACCGATAAATCAACCAGACTGGCATGCCAGCTTCCCTCTTTCGCTGTATCACCCTCCTTGGACTGGCTTCGCCATCTAGCGCGGATATCTACTTTTTTGTCCCGTCTCCGTTACATGGACGATTTTCTACTTATTTTTCCTTAGTCAGTAACAAAGATTGTAATTATTAATAGGGTCTCGGTTATTTGGCTCGGGAGAGCTCGTCAATAACAACCCTCTTCTTAGGACCGCTCGCATCATCTATCTTGTCATATTCACCCGTGTACATATTTTTTCATCGTGTAAAGCACAATGGGTATCGCTGGCGTGTCGTCATAGAAAAAACCACAATAAGAATAAAGCGTAAACGAAAAAAAAAAAATTGGAACGGTCAAAAGTTACCGCAAAATTTATTCTAGAAAATCGCTAACAGCAATTTGCATAATTCGTTGTTTTGAGGCTATTTTTACCTATATATATATATATATATATATATATATATATATATATATATATATATAATGTATACCGCTGATTACGAAAGTGCAATTCATTTTATTCTTATGCATGTTTGTTGTTTGATTCAGAAACTCGTGTCAGACGTAAAAAAACAAATATTTCCGAAAATTTCAAAATCTCACCCTTTACATTTTAATGTAAAGGTTTAGATTCATTGTCGGGAAATTGAATACCAAACATTGTAGAGTGTTAGTCCATTCCTGTGTCTAATATCAACTTCATCTTTACTCGAAGGAGAATGTTTTTAGCAATTTTACAAAAAAAAATTAAATGCCATAAAATGTGATCGCTTGGATAGATTTCGGACAAATTCAATATCAAAGGTCTTTGATCATAGAATTATACTTGCATGTAGTTTTACGCCCACAGCTCAATCTTTCCGCAAGTTAGAGGTACCACACCCTTTTTCAAAATCGCATAAAATCTCGACTCGGCCCGCAATCTTCATGAAAATTGCACCGACGAAAGAGACACGACCACTCTACTAGTGTATAAACTTTCAACTTACAACCTCAAGCCTTTTCGGAGTTATCGTCGTTTTAAACGATGCAAGTTCGTCGCTCACATACATCGAGACAGCGGCTAAAAATCGCATTCCTCGACGTTCTAGATGTAAATGCTCCGACATTAAATTCTCAATTTTTTTTTGTTCCTTACGAACACAACAAAGCCAAAACATTTATATACAAAGATGAACGAGGAAGGAATTTCGCCACTTTTTAAGACAAAATGAAACATGTACCACGTGACATGTGAGTGCAAGAGCTGCATTTTTCGAATCAATGCCATGTAAAAATGGTTGACATTTGGGGTAAAAGCGAACTATCATTGGACGCGGTATTGAATTTTACATCCGCTAATACTTTGCTTTTTCGCGAAATGTCTACCATCTCCAAATGCGATTTATTACAGTTTTTATTACTGACTGAGTCTGTTTCGCCTCGCCTTAAGAGCATGTGCAATACCGCGGTCGGTAATAAAAACTGTAATCAACTTTTCTCATGGATTCTGGCATATACGGTCAAAAGAAAAGTCTCATCGGAAGCGGATATCATTTCGGCTTCCCATGAGACTTTTCTTTTGACCGTATATGCGAGATCCAGTGAGAAAAGTTGATTACAGTTTTTGATACCGACTGAGCCCGGGATGGACGGGGAGGGGGGTGGTTCGTATGGTCTTAAAGTTGTCTGAAATTCGGCGGTTTTGTTACCGCCGTCGGTAACAAAACCTGTAATAAATGGCGTTTCGAGACCACGAAAAACTGAAGAAAATTAAAACAGTCTTTCCCTGGGGTATGGGCAGATGCAGGGAACGATAATTTTTCTTTTCCTGAAATGTCTGCGGTCTGAAAACGGCCTTTATCACAGTTTTTGTTACCGACCGGGCACGGGTTACGTGGGCAGGAAGTGTAACACATCATTTTGAGGGTTAAGGTGATGTGAAATACCGCCACTGGTAACAAAAAAAAACTGTACTGAATACCGTTTTGATACCACATATATTTTGCCTAAGAAAAAGAAAATTGTCTTTCCCTGGAGAATCGGCAGACGCACGACAAGACATTATTTTCTTTTTCCTCGGCCGTCTGCGATCTCCAAACGGTATTCAGTACGGTTTTTGATGCCAACTGGGTGCGGGGTAGGTGGACAGGGGGTTATACCACATCACCATAACGATGAGACACCTGAAACGGTATCGAATTTAACGACATTCTTTTTACCAACATAGATCTATTTTTATACCATATCACCTTAATCGAGGCGGTGGTTACTAAATCAGTATCTCTCAAACTACACTGAGAAAAAATTACATAGTTAAAGCAACAATACTGACTTTTTGCCATAAAAAATAGTTCCCAAGGGGAACGTCTACGTTTTATAGTTATGACAAAGACAAACAATCATGATTGCAACCATAATTACAGTTTAACCAATTGAATATATACTATAAGAAACTACCTATATAAACCCCCCTCGGAACTATCCATTATAGTAGGAAATATTATCCTTTTTCTCAGTGTATATTCCCTAAGAACAAAGCTTTTTTTTAGAACAACGAATTTGCCGGGACGAAAATAGAATCGACGCAAAGTGCCCGAAGATTTCTGGTTCGAAATTGAAATACTATTAAAACGTTACTTTTAAGTAATTAACTTTAGCGGAAATTAATGAAGGGAAAGGGAAGGGGAGGCACCCCGAGTTATTTCATCTCCCGAATGAAGAAAAATCGACGACTGAGAGGCAGCGAGGGGGGCTTGGTTGGAAATGGGGTAGATCGGCGTCGACATTACGATGGCGGAACGAGTGCGGTGGTGAATCGGCGCATCAACGGGGGGAGGGGGGACGGGGGGCGCAGGAACGGGGAGAAGTGGTTGTAACCAGGTACTGGGTAGGGTGCCAAGTTGCGCAGGTCAGGTCGGGTCAAGGCACTCGCGCTCGATCCGCACAATTGCGACAGAGACGAAATAAGGAAAATAGATATGGCAACATGGCACCAGTATAATGTATATAGGGAGGAACTAAACATTAGCACGGCAAGAGGCTCACCGATCGCGCTCGTTGATAACTGTCAATTTTTAACGAAAAAGAAAAAAGTCTAAGGACACGAAAAAAAGACAATCGGAGGGTTGCATCAATGGCGAGTACCAGGAGTTGTCGACCTGGCAGGAGCAGGAAAGAAAAGGCCCAACAGGTGCCCGCCACCTGCCCTGCGGCGCTCCCGTCGTTCCAAGACCCTTTAAAGTTTTAAGTGGAGGCTGAACACATATGAGTGCGAGGGACACAGAACTAAAATTTTGAACACATTTTTCTCCGAACCGATTCTATGAAATGGAAGTGAATTGTGGGGCTCGCTGCGTTACTCAAATACGCAGTGAGCCTCACAATTCGTTTTTTATTTTATTAAACCGTTTCGGCGAGAAACGTGGTCGGAATATTTTGAGGTTATGTTGACCTTTCGTCCCACCTTAAGGGGGTTACACAAACCGGACATTTGAAAAAAAAAATCGAATTGTTCGAAATTTCCTTTCCTCAAGCTCGAGAAACATTTCAGTCGGTAACAAAAACTGTAATTAATTTTTACAACGTTACTGAACCCATTTAGGTTCAGGTAAATTCTTACATGAAGCTGAATTGTTATCCGCGTCACGTAAGAATGGGCTTTCAACAGGAAGCGGTGAGCATCCGAAAAAAAAAAAATGAATAATTACAGTTTTTGTAGCCGACCGAGGCCGAGTTGGTTATTTAATAAATAACAACTTGCTTGGATACTTCTCCTAATATCAGGTCTCAGCCAATGCTGTTTATGTTCATGGATATTGCCAGACTATTTCAAACCATTCCCAATACGATATTACATATTCGTAATCGGGAATTACATAGAACCATGAAAAGAAAAAATTCCCCGTTTGCGCTATTGGTGACCGGTTGACTGTGACGCGTTTATCGAGAGGCGGATAGTTGCGTCGACGATGTGAACAGGCGGTTTTCCGAGTGAGGCCACGAGTCGGCGGTATCTGACCCGGAAGTCGGAGGTCGGTTGTACACAAACAAGTCGCAGAGTTCAGGTGCGGACCTTTCTAGAACCGCGAGGAATTAGCAATATTCCGTAATGTTCCGCAACTATTTTAATTTGCCTAACAGACAAACTTTTTTTTTAAGCTCCTATTTTGGTAAATTATCGGTCCACCAGTATCGGCTCTATTAGTAGACGGATAGTGAAACGATAAAAAAAAAAGATGAAATGCGACGTAACGAATACAGGGATGGGAGGTCCGGTAGTTATAATTACCATCATTTGTCATTGTCTGGAGCGAGAGAGCGCCACTCGATTGTTTCTACCGAGTCGCGTGTCTCCTCCCGGCCTATACACCCGTCCCATTGCTTCTCTGTCTTGTCATCTCGTAACCCACGTAACTGGCAACACAATCGTTATACTCGTAAGCGGTCCGTTTTGTCTCGGAACCGGCGCGAACACTATACATTATTTACTATTTGTATGGCCCAACAGGGGGGAGGGGGGACCCTTAAAATATACACAGCATCTGCAGAGTTAAAGTAAAGTACATATTATTGAATTTATGTATTCAAACAATGATTAAATAAGCATATTATTTGCGACACAAATTAATTTTTATACCTTAACCTCGAAAGAGAAAAAAGTATGCATGGAGATTAAATAGTTTTGAACCCTTGAAGCATACACTATTTTTTTTAAATTCTTTTTTAAGTTCTTTATTAATGGATTTTTTCTGAATTCAAAGGGGTCATCACCTGTGATACACCAAGCTTCAAAAGGTTAATAGATAATCGTTTTTTCATTTATTTTTTTATTTTGATATTTCACTTATTTTTTTTGTGAAACTACATGTGAATCATTGAGCAACCAACGAATGGTTAAGAAATTTAATAATCCGATATTTGTCTCGACCATTCCATACAAAATTTATTTTTTAACGCTGCGTCTGCTACTGGGCCTTTTTGATCTACTGGAGTAAATTTTTCATGTTAAGAAACAATGTTTGGACACGCTTTCATACTTGAGTGCCATAGCGCAGTTCATTCATCATCGCAAATAAAAACTACAATGACGGAACAAGGATAGAACCGTTCTGTAAACGAGACACTTATTTGCGTCATAAATGTTGCGTCATTTTACGGAATTGTTGCGTATATGTTTCCCCAATCCGTGACAGTTTTGAGCGACGGATAATTCGGCACTGGTGTGTCACGAGTGATCTTATTTTTACACGACCCGTTATTTTGAGAGATGTTAATTTTACATCACCGATACAGGATTCTGTTTGGTGGGTATATATATATATATATATACACAATTATATATGTATAGTTGCAGCTATATATGGTTACGTCCGAGCGAATTCAATCACACGCGCATTTGGTTTTGGGGCGGACATTATTAATTACAATCACCACTATTTATCTCAAGTACGAACTGTCAGACGTCTGCTCTCTTTCAAACTTCAAACAAGACTCTCGTCATCTCGTCAATCGATAATCTGTACGTTTGTCATTTGTCATACCGAGCTATTGCGGTCATCAATCCTCATCTCTATATTCGTCACAATATATACATGTATATAATTAAGTCGGTACTATGTGGATATAATTAGAAATTTACGTTACTTGATGCCTCACAGTGTACGCACGTCTTCACGTGCAAAACACTGTGAGGCATCAAGTAAGTAGGAATACTATACACTATACTATGCAGTATATTTCGTATACCGTATACGAAATTGAATGCTCTCTCATAAACAGCACAAGTCGACACTTCATCATTCCGTCTGTCCGTTCAATAAAATTTTGCGGAAAGATTACAATTCCTCGCCGATGCTCTCTCCTTCGCTCGCACATTTATCTGACTCGTATCCTCACCGACTCTCGTGCACGCGCGCTCGCTCGCTCAAGCGTGGTATTGTATATCATAAGCCACGTCACGTGCTCGAGAACTCGGCGACGTAGTAATCGACGCGACCCATCGGGAAGCGTGTGTCGTCATAACCTGACATCCGCGGAATCACGATGTGCCATTTGAGTACAGGAAAAGTACAGGAAAAAAAAAAAAATTAAATAAAGAAATTATAAGATGGTGGGATGATCTGCGGCCGAATTTTGTAAGCGGTAACTGTTATTACGCTCGATTCAACATACATTCGTGCCTATGGATATAAAAGCGAATTTACGTCTCCTTGAGGAAACTAAAGCAAGCCAAGTCAATTGACCCGTCTAACAATGCGATATGCTGATAAGCGTTATCTAAAAAAACCGTAATATCCGCCAACTTAGATAAGACAAGTTTCTTTTACCTACTCTGTTACCACGTCATTTTACTGTGCTATATAGTTTGAGCGCAAGTTTGCCTCGTGTACTTTATTCGCGTTTCCTAAGGTCTAGAATCCAGGGTAGTGAAAGGACTATTGCATAAATGAATTGCATCGCGTCTGGTATTCTCTCCGCTCGGTAGGGAATGTATCGTATTGCAGGCCAAGTGGATATTGGCGAGAAAAGGGTTAGAAAGGGACGCCGGACGGCCGGCAGTACCGACAAGCAGGGACTGGGTTGCCCGGGGCAACTAAACGTCAAGCACTTGACGACGAGTCATTCGGACCGAAGATACGCCATGCCTATAACTCCTTATCGAGAAAAAACTATTATAATGGTTTCCTAGACAAACCGCGTGGACTCTTAAACAACTATCTATTACAAACTGTTTAGTCTGCGAAGCGCACCTTTTTCCTGTCTCGAATTCCAGGAATAAAGATTAATCAAGAGACGCGGTAGCGTCTCGACGCCAAGTACTTAAAAAAAAATATTTTAAGCGAGCGAAGGACGCTACCAAGTGGTTATACTCGAAAATGCCGGAAGTATTTCTTTGCTCTACGTTATCTCACAAATAAATCATCGGATCGAAATGATAATAAGATTTTTACTATAGAATGTCTATCCATTTATGATACAGCAAACGAGCGAAAATAAAAACGTAACTTGAGAACATGAAATATAAATTTAAAGGAAAATGATGTCACTCCTCAATAAAGTTTCCCCGACGAATGTTATGTCTCAGTAGTAACAGATACGTTAAGTTTACATTTCGTTCGAGCACGATAATGTATCACAACGAGATGGTATTGTGAATCGAAATTAATGTCAATGTGACGTCCATGCTACGGATCATCTTCAGATCGTCGCATAACATAAAAAATGATGTAATCGCTACTGTCCGTGTTTGGTGCAAACAATCGTAATTCATAATCGACGTGAAAGAGAGAAAAAACAAAAAATGATTTTTAAAAATGTAGAAAATAAAGTCATAACTTAAGAACATGAAATGTAAATTTAAAGAAAAATGATTTCACTCCTCAATAAAGTATCCCCGACAAATTCATGTCTCAGTAGTAACAGATACGTTGCGTCGAGTTTACATTTCGTTCGAGGGCGATAATGTATCACAACGAGATAGTATTGTCACTTGAAATTAATATCAAAGTGACGCCCATGTTACGGAACGTCTTTGCGTCCTCGCATAACCTAAAAATTATGTAACCGTTACCGTCCGTTTGTTTGGTGCAAACAATCGTGATCGAGAATTCACGTGAAAGAAAAAAATAAATGTGAATGATAAAAAAAAAACAGATAAAAACGAATTATCGGCGTTGACGAGTATTAAACTGCACCTTTGTTGAAGAAAGTCGGATTCCATGGATAGATATCCGCACCGCCGTTCGGTGTTTCCGCCGGGGCAGTGCCGTAGGCCCGAAACATTTTGCCCAACGGATGTCCTCTCGAGTTGGTCGAGTAAACCGGACGTGAATCCTCGGAGCACAGAGAGCGGAGTCGTCTTGTCCGAGGTAGGAAGGAAGGGCGGAGGGGAGGGGGGAGGCAATACGGGTGGCGCTGCACGTTGCACTATGTTCGTCTATCTATGTTCGTCCTTCGTATACAAGAGTATCACTGGCACACCCGCACACACACGCGCACACACATGTACACAGAGGTATTGCACCACTCGGAAACTCGGCGCACCGGCAAACAACACTAGCAGCAGAAGCGTACGGGCTTAACGAGAGTCGCACGGTCGCCCGCTCGCGGCCTTCGCTACTCGCGAGACAAGCTCTTGTGTTACCGAGTTACGACACACGAAGCTCGTGTGCACCGATCAAGCGACCCACACTGCTGCTGTGCACACCGGTATCATATATATATCATACATATATATATATAAATATGTATATGTTTGTCGGATCTTCGTTCAACCTACGACCAATCACTGTATTATATTTTCCTTCCGCATAGACAGTCTTATCTTGCCTACTTTATTGCACGTTTTTTAAATCCTATTTCCATATCACGATAGTCACAATAATATTTCTTTACTCCATTAAAAACTCGTTTATGTTTCCGTTGGATGTTACTTTCGTCACTCGTTTTGTATTGTCCTTGTGTCGCGTTGTGTTGTGTTGTTTTGTTTATTGTTTCCCCCCCTTCGCTTCGATAAACAGGAGAACCGAGAACGTTTCGAACACGATCGACGACAAACCGCAAACCCGCGCCGCTCGGTTCACACTGACAGAGTCATCGAAACAGTGGCGCGCACTTCAACTTGGTCTAACCGTTCCCCCCCTCCTCCCCCCTCCCCCCGCCGGCCCCACTACGCGGCCGTCGTCTACCGCACGACTTGCCCCGCTCTCGCTCGCTTCTCCCTCTACGGACTCCCTCGGATATCAGTGCAGCTCTACTCGCCGGCACAGGCTCACCCAAACTCCTACCCCTCTCCTCAACGCCGTTGCCAACGAATTCCCCGCCGCGCTTTAATTACCTGCTTACCGCGAGGCGTTAATTAATGCGCACACTCCGTTTAACGTCGATTCATCTTTTTGTCTTGTCTCTTGACACGTTTTTTTTACTTTTGTTTTCCGAACGATTCAGCTCTTATTGACGAGCGCACGTGTTAGACCTAAGACTTTTTTCTACTATTATTTTTGTATAGACCGCATATATCTCCCTGACTTTTACCCTCCTCTCGCCCTCGAAGTTCTTCAGCGGCACGCGAATGCGCGAGTAGATCTCTATTTTGGCCACGTGGCGGATAACGATGGTTTTTTTTTATTGGATCTTCTATTCCGTAATTACGAAGATCTTGCACGTTTCTGCAGTCGCATCTATGTGTATGTTAAAGCAGTGAAGAAAGAGTGAGAGGCGTGGTTGCGGTTTCGTTGCTCGGCGTTCGGGTGCGCGCTTCACGGAGCTCGGCAAAGGAATGGCCGCTCCGCGATGGTCTCAACCCCCCACCCGCGTGCCTCCGTAGCCCCTGAAGCGTGGGAGGTAAGTAGGGAGCGAAAGGTCGAGCGGTGGGAGGATAGCCGGCGCAAGAGCTCGGTTACCATTACCAGTGCGCGCGCTACTACGAGCCGGGGACACTTGTACGCTTGGGGAAACCCGGTAACGGGCGCGACAGAGACGATACAGCATAATCTTCCAGTTTTTGACCCGGTAGGCCACAGTATTGACCGTACAAATAACAAGCTATAGATACTGTACGACTGCAAAAATTATCATGATAATGTATGAATGATTAACATATACTGCACAAGTATGATTTACAATGGTGCAAATAGTTGAGATTGCGGTAAAAACTGGGCCATCGATGTTGGGAACAATGACGTTGGCAGAACTGTCGAGGAAATGTTTTTTCCAGCCGGTCTAGCGACTGGGACGAGACTAGTATAATTGATCGGGTTACCGGCCGAGTTTGAGCGAGACGGATAGTCCGGTAGCACGAGTGAGGGGGGGCGGAAGGGGCCTGAGGGGTTAAACGAAGGGGAAATTTTATCTGGCGCGGGAGGAAGGGACCTAGCAAAGACTCATTTACGGGAGTGCGACGAGGATAAAGGGTATCGCAGTGAGACCAAGTTGTGACGAGTGGAAAGGAGACGCGCAGCGGCGAACGAGCAATGCGCCCTGTAGGTAGATGCACCGCAAGCCGGAAAGATCGAGGGAGACGCGAGTCGTTAGGGTAGGGGTAGGCCGGGACGGGAGAGGGAAACACGGGCTTAGCTATAGACGGCGACGGTATAGAGCCCGACGCCGGCGCGAGGAAGATAACAATAAGAGAACCTAGGGCCGTACCTAGCTGTCCGTGTTGTTGGTGTTAACTATTGTAACATTGCGGCTCAAAATCCTAACCGGTGATGCGAGTTCGTCACAACACGGGTAATTTTACGGTCACAGTGACGGCCGAGTCACCGAAGTTAAAATTACTGGCATGTTGAAATTAGACAAACATTTCTTTTTTCATGGCGTCTTGTGACCACGCTTTTATAGACAGGTCTGGACACTCGCCGTGCAAAAGCGTGCCAAAATTGAAGCCAAACATGGCGGCCAGTGCAGGCCTGTTTTACCTACACGCATGCGCAGAGGGCGCACGTTTCTCCACTCCAAGATTACAACGGAATCTACTAACACATCGATTTATTATTCCGTAAAATAAAAAAAAAACAAATCAGATTAATGACTAAATCCGAAGTTTGAAGGTAGGCTTAAAAAAGAAGCAACAATAATCAATGTCTAAATGAATATATTATTCCAATGAATTATGTGGTAAAAAAGGCCTGTTTTCCGTTTTCGTTTGTTTACTGTGAATATTGCATTCTCATTCGTAAATAATATTTGCTTGCATACGATTAGTACACGACATTCCGAGTGTCAACGTATTGGGTATGTGCGGACAGAATAATAATCATAAATCGGCCTGAATGGACCGCCATATTGGCTTCAGTTTCGGCACGACTGACTACATGGGGACGACATAGGAGTGTCCAGACCGTGCTTATGACTGTCGTTCGACGGTTATTTAACCGCTCGAGAAAAGTGACGGTTGCTTCGGATCGCTGGTCACGTGGCGCGTCCACCTGACGTACAAACGTGGTACTATTGTGTAAATAAGCGTGACGAAATAGTGCTTTAACGTACACATGCGTAAGTGGCTCACTGTTTATACCGTGACGAATAAAATTTCGATCGATACTGAAAATGTAAGCGGAACTGTAGGGAGCTTTCTGCACGCGCGGGGCGCGGGAAATCGGTGACACGGCTGTGAACGAGCGGCGGCGGGGCCATCGAGGAAAACCGGCGGGCGGAGTGGGGCGTACACGCGAGTAGCGGGCACAGATAAAGTAAAAAAAGGCAGACGAGCCTGTTACGCATGTGCGTTGTATCGGGGCACGCACAGTCACGGGATACGTCGGGGCACGCGTGTATTCTTCTTACGTATGCAGTTACTTGAGTAGCGGCGTGTGGATGTGTGAATAACACCGACTCCTGCGGCTCGGCTCTCTCTGTATACCTGTGACGGGTCAGCTAAAACGGGGAGATCACGCGCGCGTATTACTCGACGTCGCGAGAGCACTGAAATCCGATGACTCAAAAGAGGCGCGCGCACCCATAATACGCGCGCCTCTCTCCACTTTGGGCATGATCTACGATCTGTGTGTTATATCATTGAATGGAAAATATTACGCACGTGAACACTGTCAACTGTGAGAGTTTTTTTTTTTTTTGTTATCAACTCGATACAGTTAATGGTGCTCGCGTGTTTAATCCTTTTAAAATAAGGTGCAAAGTAATTTTCACATTGCATCCTCAGAGATAGAAAAATGACGGCACGGCGATGGAACGGTGGCGGTACCAATGGGACGAAAACCGTTTGACGGCACGTTTTTCTATCTGGGCCCATTTATTACAAGTTGGCGCATAGATTTGTCTATGAGAAAGTTCGTTGAGTCATTTTTGGCTTCCTCATAAAGGAAGTCATGCACAAAATTGTAATAAATGAGGAAGCCTAGGGCTAATTACTTTGCACCTTTTTAAAATTAATTTTACTTTTTTTAGCGTTGTTTAAAATTTATATTACTTATGTTTTTTACTGCTCTATCACTAATATCTTCAGTGTATGCCTTTCGAAATGGCGGAGAATATTTTTGTTACTCACGCTATTTGGCGACGATTTTTATGTCTATTATTACGTCTGTGCGAATTTAAAGAAAATTCAAAACATTATACAATTTTTACGGATGGATTGTTTCTTGCCAAATTCAATAGGGAACATGGCTCCATAATTGTTTATTTATGTTGAAATATCTATGATAACAGCTGGACAGCCAAAAAATATTTCTCGAATAATTGAAAATGTCCCAAAACACAGACGATTGTGTCGAACTATTCTTACCACATTCAATAGCGAACATTTTTGATGTTCGCCTAATTATGTAAAAAATTTCAGCTCGATAACTCAAAATTTGCAAAAGCTAGAGCGTGAACACACTTTTTTCGAAAAATTCTAAATCTCATAAAAGCTAAACTAATGTTTCAATTATTGCATAAATTGCAACAACCAAAGGCACCTAACTATTCTACTTGCGTGCCAAATTTCAGCCCGATTGATAAAGCGGTTCTTGAGTTATAAACTGTTAAATTGTACAGGCCTGATACACACCCACACTCATTCACCCAGCTTTTTATCTAAATGTAATTTTTCGACGTTTTGGAACACTTTGAATATGTTTACATGGAAATCATAACAAACAAAAAAAATCATGAAAACGAAATGTTTGAGGAAACAAAAATAAGAACAAAATAATTCATGACCCGGAATGTACTGAGTTAATCGAAAGTACTGTTAAACTTGGAAACTCGTAGATTGCTTTCGACACCATCATATTTTTGTTGCGTTAATAACCGTAATAAGGGCGAGCCCAATGACCATCAACAACTGTGGACAATGATGGTTTTCAGAACATGTATTTCATTTTAAAAACAACAACAAATTGCTTATTTTACGCCAAGACCATTAAACATCTTGCAGCAGACATTTCAAGATTCCCTCTGATGTTTAACTTATTGAGAAACATTTATTTTTCACGCCAAGATTCGAATTTTCTCTTAGGTGATCGCCATTACCCATTCTTTCCTAAACTGTAAAAAAAAAAACGCTTGTGAAACTCCGGCAAGAAGCCCATTTTAGATATTTCTGGTGCACAGCGAAAAAAAAATGGGTTGCTTTAACCAGAAGTCGCGGTGACATGCATTCAAAGCTGTTATTTGTTTGGTACAAATAAAGCATTGTTTTGTTAAACGATTATTCGCTACAATTTATTCAAAATGTATCGATTAAAACAAACATTTTTGTTGTACCAACCAAATACACCCTTGAACGTATGTCACCGCGCATTTGCTTAATCCAACCATTTCTTTTTCTCTGTGTGGCTGGGTCTACCCGAATTCGATAGATTATGCCTTCCAGACAAACATTTTTTCGATTCTCAACAACAGCTAGTTCTCAACAAACTTTGTAGCGTAAAACTCCATTGATTCCTAGTCGACATCGCACATTTTTCACCTGTTGAAGATTTCTTTATCGAAAATTCACTTTACCGCTCGGACATTGAGGTTCTTCCTTTAGAGACGGCATTTTGATAATCAAAAATGGAATCGAAATACTCATGAGAACATTTCTCTAGGAGCAGTCTCGAAGTAGTTTTGGAGTTACCGCGCGTCAAAGTATTAGTAATTCAGGAATACAAATATTCCTAATTTGAATCCATATTGCTTTTTGAAAAAATCTGTAAGCAGATAATCGAAAAAGGCAAAAAAAGTTCCTTGGACATTTTCGTCTCGGACTTATGGTTCGATTGTTATCGCTGTCCGAAGGTGCAGATGCAGAAATCTTAAGGGTTATGCGCTTTTATTCTCCCCTATAGCATTTTAGAACAACTTTTGGCCATTTTGAATTTATACCCGATGTTTTCCTTATTTTTTTCGTACAGCTCCAACATTTTAAACAAATATCCACACCAGAGGCGAAATTTTGTTTTTTTATAATTTTTTTCTTAATTTATAATAATTGATGCCGTATAATTGATGCAAATAATTAATTCCGGTGCGGCTGGTCGGAGCGTTAAATCGAGGACAGTTTTGCAAAAGCGCGGACGAGCGAGCCACGCTTACTCCTAAACGCGTAAACTGCTAACGGCGAGAAGCAACCCGATAATACCGCTCAAGGCTGTCTGCTTCGCGAGCATACTTGGCGTTTCTATGCGCGCAAGGAATTATGCCCGAGCACGGTTGCAATAAATGTGTACGTACAGCGAGTACAACGTGGAAAGGTAATAATCACCAACGGTCCGCCACTTTTCCTTTCTACCGACTTTAGTTGAAATATCTCGACAGATCGCCGAATATAAATTAATGAGGCAAATAAAAATTGACATCTTATATCAACGATATACTGCCGTAAATTGATAACGAGTACGAACAGGAGGGGAATATGTAGAATCACCCGTTGCGATTTACATGTTGGCCGTAGAGTCGCGCTTCGAGGAAACCCTCGTTCCAGCAGTCGGTAAAGTCGTTTTTCGAGACCGTAACCAGACGTATAAGCCAGGACTGTAGGGTTCGTAATCAATGCTACACTTGAAAGGATGCTATAATCGCTGTCGAAGGTTGTGTGGTAAAATTGTTAGCGTTCGCTATCGCCTATGTTGGGTTTACTCTTCGGGCACAGTTATAAACGTCGATACGTATATTTTGCCTCGCACGCAACCTTTACATAATACCTGCATCGGGTGGCCTCATCGTTGAAAAAAGGTCGTAATATCATATACATACAAACCGTGCGGTCTCGCATGGGAGACATAACGATCCGGGCTGCACGGATCTTGATATTGCCCGCTCTGCGCTAAGAGCTCCATCACGTTTAATAATTTCACTTCACAAGTTTATATTTGAAACGCTAAGTGCATACTGCTGTCTGAATATAAATAAAACTGATAGAAAATCATTTGTCTGAACTGTACATTTTTTAACCTTTACATTCATTTTTTAACTTTTGTTTCACGTAAAAAAAATATTGTTAATTCCAAGCCCATTTAAATCTTTTTTGCTTTATCCCTATGCTACGTCGGCGATATTTAATTAATGAATTAAATAAAAATCGGGTGTTTTTATTTCTGACAAACCCTGCCATCACAATTCAATACGCCTCTCGCGACCGACGGACAGGCTTCGCGGGATAGCACACGATTCGTCAATATTTCAATATTTTTGCACAATATTTATACAATATGTCTATACTAATGTGTACCCGAAACATAAGTATCAAAGAAAACATTTCGCGAATACAGACATGGGTAATAAAAAAGAATCGTCAAATTCGATTCCGTTTCGGGCGTCTCAGCGTTATTCATTAAGGTGAAGTGTAACGGCTATGAGTGCGCGAGAAATAGCTGCAATTTCGCAACCCAAAAATCTCCCAAGCCGTTTATTTATGGGGAAAATTATGAGACTAGTGAAATGCAGAATTACTGTGCATAGTTTGCCGTTCTCATATTTTTCGCTAAAAATTTCGTTAGAACCGTCTTAGTGAATTTTGGATTGCAGTTTTCGTTATCGATCGAGGAGTTGCACTTCAACTTAAGGTGATAGATTATAAACCCACGCCCGCGCCCATTTGGCAACAAAATTTACGTAGAATGTCGTTTTGAGACCGCAAACAGGCGAGGGAAATGAAAATGGTTTTTCCCTGCGTCTGCCGATTTCCCAGCAAAGACAATTTTCGGTTTTCTCGGTATACTGCGGTCTCAAAACGACGTTCAGTACAGTTTTTGTTACCGGCAGCGATATTTCACATCACCTGAAGGTAATGTGGTGTACTCTCCCGTCCACCTTCCCTGTGCCCAGTTAGTAACAAAAAGCGAAATTAATGCCGTTTCAACACCGCAGACAGCTGAGGAAAAAGAACATTGTCTCCCTCTGCGTCTGCCATTTTCCCGGAAAAAATTATGTTCTTGTTCCTGAGCTGTTTTTATTTAAATAATGTTTATTTCACGAGTTATGACATATTGGAGTTATAAGGTAGAAATAATACACGAAAAAGACCTAAAGTTTAACCCGAGATATTTAGCTCTTGCTCTTTGAGGAAGGGACTCGCAGCGATACGGTTGAACGGGCTTGTATGACCCAGTGATGGTACGCGATACATAAAAGTTTTGGGTTTGTTAATATGGGAATTAGCCCTACATATTTTTTCCATATCTATGGACCGTGGCACGGGGAAAAAACTGTTCTTGAGCTGTCTGCGGTCACAAAACGGCATTCATTACAGGTTTTGTTACCGGCGGCGATATTCCACATAATCTCCATGAAGAAGTACTGTAAAACGATGGGACCATGCATAAGAACTCGCGCAAATGTCATAAAACTGTTATCATTTCGACCGAGCAATAAACCATGCTGCCTCTCCAGGCTTCTGTGGGAACGTTCGAACGAGACGAATCTGTCCAAGCCACAACGCTCGGACACGATGCGCCGGACACGCTCGGAAATGATGCGCTCGCTGCTTAATCTCTCAGATATCCAGAGTATTTGTAGTATAACAGAGTATTCTGGTCGATAAATCTGCGGCGGCCTCGCGGCGCACGCTTCATAATTATCTATACTATAACGCTTTAGGGGCGTATAATTAACGCATCCAGTATCTACGGAATTGAAACTGGTATTCTCTTTATCGGTTCTGCATTATCGTGTACTTCGGAGAAATTATCATATAAACTTATTCACCAACCTTGAAGACAACTGAGACTGTCTCGTCTTTAAGGTCGCATGTTGAAATAGTCGACATTTAAGTTTGCAGTTTACGTCATATATAGTAACGCATAAAGCATTCGGCCAGCGGAGGCTCGAACCAACCCTAGACAAGCGGAAATGACGTTGTTGATGGATCCCGGCTGAGGGGGTGATTGATGAACGTCCTCGCGTTGAGCTTCCTCCCGTTCGTAGCATCACCCTCGCTTTTCGCCACCGCACGATCGGACCCTCGCTGACCTCGATTCTCTTGGTGAGAACCGATCGCATGTCATAACTACCCCGTTTCTTCAGCACGCCGCTACTGTTCTGCCGCTACATTGTCTTATTATCATCAATACTATTATTATTATATAATGACATTTTATTATAAGGGCATGTGTGAGGTCGCGGTCGTTAACAAGTCTCCTTCCCTATTTTCTTCGAGACCGTTAATCCTTCGGACAAAAGGAAATTATTGACTACGAAAATTTCATTTGTTTTTGGCCGAAATATTAAGACTCTCGAAAAAATAGGATAAGCGTTTTGTTACCGACTGAGCGCGGGGACGGTGAGCCGAAAGATGCTTCACATGGTCTTAATGGGATAAATTAAATTCGTTTCTTAAGGACATGTGAAACGACTCAGTCGGTAACTACAATGTGTAATGAATGCGATTCAGACACCGTAGACTTTTCGGTAAAAAGCAAAGCATTAGCGGATGTACAATTTAATACCGCGTCCGATGATGCTTCCGTTTAATCCGAAACGTCAATCGGTTTTAAATGGCATTGATTCGAGAAATGAATCTATCTCTCGCACTCATATGTCACGTGGTACATCTTTCACATGGCCTTAAGGTAGTCCTTGCGAACAGTGTTCACTTCGCATAAGTTTAAGAGAAATGAGAGGGATTTGCAAACACTGCTGGATGATATAAAAATCTGAAAAAAAACAGCTTCCTCTATGAGGAAGCAAAATCAAGCATATTACAGGTGCTTAATCTTGCATAATAATAATTGTAAAATGTTATTAACGAATTGCTGGAAAATTAAATTGCTCAACAAGTCTCCTGGAAACCTAACTTTTTTTTACGAAAATGATTTGTTTTTCACTGTTCTGAATGCGTATGAATTTTTTCAGATTATTAAATTCACTTTAATCTTTTTATGAGAAAAGTGTATGGAAAGTCACAAAATTCAAAGTGAATTAAAAAATCTGAAAAATGCATAGGTATTCGGACAAATAAACGAATCATTTTCATTTAAAAAAAGTTAGGTTTCCGGAAGATTTGTTTAACACATTTATTTTCCATCAAATTGTTAATAAAATTTTGGAATTACTATTATGCAAAATTCATCTTTTCAGCACCTTTACTATGCTTGATTTTTTCAGATTTTTATACTACCAAGAAGTATTTGCAATTGCCTCTCATTTCTCTGAAACTTATGCGAAGTGAACATTCCCAAGGACGACCTTAAAATAAGGTGACCCTAGAAACGGCTCGCCCTCAAAGATTTTCCGTAAGAATCTAGTGTGGATGAGAGCCGAGCTCTCGGTGGAATATGATCGTAACGAATCGATCTACCGCGGTCCATCCGCGAAAGACAATTGGTAAAAAAGGCCTGACCGGTTAAACCCTACACCTGCAATAACGCTGCCGTATTATAGAGGCGGAGGGCGTGGGGGCTATGAAAAAAAATAATGAAAAAAGCCTCGAAGGGCCGATTCAATGGCTGGCACTATCCATGCCGTAGCGTAGGTCACTGCAATGCGGCTGCAGCTGCTCCCAGTCGGTCAATAGGCACCCAGCCAGGCGACCGTCCAAAATCTAAATAAGCCTCTCCTCGTGCCACTTATTTAAGCTAGCTGCATACTATACCTGTCATAATATTACTCGTACCACGAATAAATTACTACTTATCGCACTAGAATATATTTCAAATTCACAGGTTGTCATCAGCAGGCAGCTGGCTAATTCGAGTTTCACCCCATACTGCTGCGGAAAATGTGTCGGTACACATCGAGCCTGCAATTGAATCAATTCCCTGGTCGGTAGGAAAACTCTTCTGATTTGCAGTCTCAATTTTACACTTTTGCCCTTTCGATGTCGAAGACAAAAGTGATATATATGATTCAAACTTATACAAAAGGAACAAAAATTACGAAAATTCGTTAGATTATCGAATTTAACAAATTTCCTTTTCGTAATTTTCGTTCCTTTTTGGATAAGTTTGCAATTTCGAGCGTCTCAGGCTGGCGTTACCTCGAAATCAGTTTTCATGAATGGAATCAGTCGACTAGAAAGATAATTCTAAGATAAATATTCTTGGCCACAAATGTTTTTTTTTTCAATCGTATGGCGAAGTTTCTCTGAAAATCTTTTGTGAACGCCTAGAATAAAAGGGGTTGCAAGAGGTACGTTCTTCGTTCCATCCAATCTCCTGGAGAATCATCCTCTGCGGGGTTTTCTCATATTGACGTCGATCGATTGAGCCTGTGACCTTCGTCTTTACATAAGCCGCGGCGATATCGCAACTGGCTGGCGCGCCACCTTGCAACGGGTACCTGCATCCGAACTAAAGGGATTCCTTGGAAGATTTCGAATCGGATTGTGGGATTTACGGGCAATCCTATTGATCCGTCAGTGACCATTTTTTTTTTCTTTTGTTTATTCCTGTCCCAAGTCTACAATGATTGGCACAAGAGTGGACGTCCTTCCAAGTTCAATCTTCGTTGCGTTATACGCGGAAACGCAGTCTCGAGTAACTACCGAGCTAGTAGATATCTATCCCGCCGTTAGCGGGATCTTCGTTACCAAGAGTAGTTGAGGCGCGCGGGTAAACTCAGCGAGTAATCAATCGACCGAAAAGGTTATTAAACTTTTGGTTAAGGGACAGATAGAGGGAGATAGATAGATACGGAGAAAGGCTGATTGATTTTAGACGTTGGAGTATTTACAATGTTAAAAAAAATCGTATGAAATTTAATGTACCGCCCTGGAAGTTTTTATGCAAAAGTGGTAGATTAAATTACATATACACTTGTGATAAAAAAATCAATGTTCAGTGTATTAAAAACATTGGGAATACTTTATTTTAAACATTTTTCCTTAATTTTGCAATGAAAGTACTTTTATTTTAATAATTTACTTTAATTTCAATGAAAAAGTATATTCATTTTTCTTTACTCATGCATGCAAAATCCTCGTTTGCGCACCATTCACAGGCATGCAAAATGGCTGATTCCCGCACGATACGCAAAATACTTTCACCGGTGCGGAAAATGCCTTCACCAGTGCGCAAAGTACTTTGCGCACTGTTACCAAGCGGTTGCTATGGTAACATCGAGGCGACCGAGGCGCCACAGGCATGCGCCATTGGGCATGCCTGTGAATGGTGCACAACTTGGATTTTGCATTGCCTTCGTAAAGAAAAATATGGTTCGATACACGAGGTCATCTCGCTTCTTGCGCACTGCTCGTTTTGGCCTCTAGTATCGAAATATACTATTTCACCATAATTGTATTAAATTTAATGTACCAGTTTTTGCATAAAAACTTCCGGTTCGGTGCTTTAAATTTAATTTTTTTTTAATTGTAGTAAAATGTTTTTGAATTACGACTATTCGACTATATGCGACTATATGAATGTTGTTGTACGACTATTGAAGAACTAACAGTTGTATATGACGCCGTATGACCCTCATGAAAAATCATTGGTAACCATTGGAATGACGATTGGAACATGAATGATAAATTGGCGTAACACTCGCATAACCATCGAGTCTTTCAATAGTGACAATCGTTTGGTTAAATAGCGACCATTGAATTTCTGAACAATAACTATGCAATTGCTATGTCGCAAGACTAAAACTGGAATGCCGATGATTCAATGATTATGGTTCTGATAGTTACTATTGATCTCAATGGTAATGATCAAAATAGTTACTATTATAGTTAATCCACCAGATATAGAATCGTTATTATTAAATCTTCATGATGATCAACCATTTGGTGAGAATGGTTGCAACCAACGCACCATTTGGAATCAATTGTAACCATTCTATGACCAATGATAGTTGTTCGGAAGTATAATCAAAATTTTGCAAGCCTCTAGTTCAGCCTAACTGCGGCTATAGAATCTTCAACTTGGTGGTGGAACCGTGCTAGCTGTATGTATTCGTTAATGGAAAATACTTTCTCTGATTCGTAGAGAATACTGAAATTACCGTAGAACCATGGGGCTGAAATTGACTTATTAAAAGTTGACGTATCGATGCCATATTGTGATCAGTAAAATATTGCAAATATCGAGTAAACGTGGTTGTCCCAGGATTTATTTCTTTGACAACTTGACCTACTGTTGTCAAGTATCGTCGTGGCGACACATCTCAAGATGACGTCGTCGCACAGTAGGACCAGCAAGTATCCCCACTCGGCGGAGCCGTACAATGCCTCGAGTGAGCTTTTTGTTCTAGTATAATAAAGAACTCCCTCTCTCTTTCTCGCCATTGATCTACCGTATCGTTTTTCGTTGGCATTTTCCAGACCGCTCACTGTACTCCAAATGTGTCCAAAGGTATCCTATATTCAAGTTACTTTTTCTACACAGTTGGAAAAGTGCAATAAAGTGTAGTTATGTCTAGTAAAAAAAGCAATTAAAAATATATCTTTTCGCTGTTTTGTGCATTTCAATAGAATCCTCTCGTAATAGCGTCATCTGACATGCTGTGATGTGAGGCTTTGCACTCATTGCGAAGGATATTATCGAAAAAGTAGAAAAAAATATGAGCTATTTGAACGAGAGACGAATCTAGGTTAAGTCAGGGTGATATGGGTACGTGGGTGATATGGCCACCCGTAATATCTTTTAACGTACCAAATGAATGGTGTTGCTGTTTGAACAGTTTTTAGTATTTGTAGAAACAAAATGATTGCACAGAAAATTATAAGATAGTATGTGCACGGATCAGTACGGTATCCCGTGGCTGTGGCCATATCCGCCGCAATTTTCGGGTGATATGGAAAGTAAAACGATTTTCTTTTTAGTTTGGCATCTGAAACATTCGATGGAAGTAATTATTGTCTTTCTGTAGTTCATGTAAAGATCATAAAATATACTTAGTATTACAAAATTTTTAGTTGAAAAAATGTTAAACCTCCAGTTTTCATTGTTTAAAAAATAATTTCCATGTCACCTCGACTTACCCCATATGATAGTAAATTTCATGTTAATTGGACGCTCACAGGGATACTCACACGTATTCACAGATACTCAGGGATACTCACGGATACTCACGGATACTCACGGATACTCACGGATACTCACGGATACTCACGGATACTCACGGATACTCACGGATACTCACGGATACTCACGGATACTCACGGATACTCAGGGATACTCACGGATACTCACGGATACTCACGGATACTCACGGATACTCACGGATACTCACGGATACTCACGGATACTCACGGATACTCACGGATACTCACGGATACTCACGGATACTCACGGATACTCACGGATACTCACGGATACTCACGGATACTCACGGATACTCACGGATACTCACGGATACTCACGGATACTCACGGATACTCACGGATACTCACGGATACTCACGGATACTCACGGATACTCACGGATACTCACGGATACTCACGGATACTCACGGATACTCACGGATACTCACGGATACTCACGGATACTCACGGATACTCACGGATACTCACGGATACTCACGGATACTCACGGATACTCACGGATACTCACGGATACTCACGGATACTCACGGATACTCACGGATACTCACGGATACTCACGGATACTCACGGATACTCACGGATACTCACGGATACTCACGGATACTCACGGATACTCACGGATACTCACGGATACTCACGGATACTCACGGATACTCACGGATACTCACGGATACTCACGGATACTCACGGATACTCACGGATACTCACGGATACTCACGGATACTCACGGATACTCACGGATACTCACGGATACTCACGGATACTCACGGATACTCACGGATACTCACGGATACTCACGGATACTCACGGATACTCACGGATACTCACGGATACTCACGGATACTCACGGATACTCACGGATACTCACGGATACTCACGGATACTCACGGATACTCACGGATACTCACGGATACTCACGGATACTCACGGATACTCACGGATACTCACGGATACTCACGGATACTCACGGATACTCACGGATACTCACGGATACTCACGGATACTCACGGATACTCACGGATACTCACGGATACTCACGGATACTCACGGATACTCAGGGTGTGGGCTATGCCAGGGGAATGGGCACATATGACCGATGTTACAAAACTTATGCGGGCGTGCGAAACGCGCGACCCGCCACAGTTCGCTAATATAGATTTAACTATAGAAAACTGTAGAAAAATATACGGTATCCTTCGGCATTATAATGTTTCGTATACAGAAAACATACAATACTTTCTCTCCCTACATACTTCGTAGGGGATGAAAAAGTAAAGAACAGAGTGAACCTCTAAAGTTTTTGTCTGCTCGAAGCCATTGCGTGTGGCACGTTTCGAGTCTCGGTAACGCCGAGTGAAGATAAACCCATGGTTCGCGAATTTGAGGGATATACCGTACACAGCCCTCTCATGTTCTACAGAGTTGCGGTGAGTTGTAAGAGTCGCAAAAAGTGAAGAGGCTGCGATCGCACCCTTGGCCTTGGCTCGCGCGAGAATGCTTGTCTGAGAGGGTTGACTGGCTTGTCGACAGAGCAAGGGAAGTGAATGGGGGGGGGGGGGGGTGGCAATACGAAGAGGGTGCGTAATACAAGACTCGAAGAACAGCGCAATAAGTAAAAGAACGCCGCAGTCAGCAGAAATGGGTATCCTAACTGGAGCGTAACTGTTAAGATAAAAAGAAAAATAAGTATTGCATTTCGGCGTTCGAGTGGATGACGAAAGTTTTTTTTTAATTGACAATATCTTTGGTGATACCCCTAATTGAAAAATGTTGTCAAAAAGTGTTACGGCCTCCTGGAGGGACAAATAATAATGTGGGCCAGAGAGTGCGCCCTCGAGAGACTAGATTGAGCTAGAACCGCAAAATCGTCGAATCGAAATGAAACCCACCCCATAATAAAAGGTCGCGTACGGCGAATGCGAAACCATATTTGCGACTTGAATGATCTTTTTGTTGTTACTAAATCTTGTGGTGGTCCTAGGTAGATACAAGCCGGAACCGTCACACAGTGAAACTATGAACCGCCGATTTGATTGTGAATATATAACCAGACCACAATTAAAGACTTTTTGTATCCCCATAGAAAAAAGTATATTGTAGAATATATTTTCTATATCCCGAGTAGAAATTTTCGAGCGTTACATCGAGCGTTACATCGAGCGTTACATCGGGCCCTGATAGGGTCCTGATAAGGCGTTATCAGGACCCTAGCAGGGCCCGATGTAACGCTCGAAAATTTCTACTCGGGATATTAAATATACTTTTAATGAAAAATTGTATATAATCAATAAAATCAAATTAAGAGATGTCGATGAAGAGAGAGGTATATATATACACATATATATACCTCTTATTCAATGTTCAATCGTGTCTATGAATCTCGGACTTTACACATTTAATCGAGGTGCAATAAAATTTACCTTTTAGATGTTCGGGGTTGTCAGCAGCGCCGGCTCTCATTATGTCACTGAGATAATGTTCCAAGGTGCGCATACTGTCCAGAGGTGAATTCCCGTTGGCCGTCATGCGTTCCTGGAACAATATAAACGTTCTCTCTCAATATCCCAATTATAATAAAACTTTAATGTCATTCTGCATGACGAAGTGACATTCTCACGGGATTAAATACTCGAGTATGTATTTAAACGAAAATGACTGTCATTTTACATGAGAATTTATTTTAGATTGTGGTAACGTCACAAGCGGTCCCAGATCGGTTCGATTAACGCTGGACCAAAAAGACGGTTATTTTTCATCACTGGCGGTAGTTGACAAATTGAAAAAAAATGTTGTAAGAGAAAATAATGAAATGGACTGAGAGGACAAATATTGATTGAAAGTAGCGGTTATGTTGGCTCATGGCTTTGCGTGCTTGCGCCCTTGCGTGCGTGTATGTGAGTATTTGTGATTATCTGTGAGTAACTGTGGGTATCTGTGTGAGTATCGGTGTGAGTGTTCAATCGACATAAACTTTATTATTATGTGGATATAGGCTACATCGGCCAATCAATGAACCGTTGTCGAGTCGTCGTATTTTTAAGACGGAATAATTTTATTATCAGACAATTAATCTCTCGTATTCCAGCTCTTTGAAATAATTAGAATCCCAAACGAATAATTATATTTGCATTACTTAATTAGGATTGATGGCCGTAAGAAAAAACCTATGATAAGAAGATTCTGCAAAAAAAAAAATCTAATTAATGTACATGAAATGATATCGAACGAATAATAATGTACCAACTATTGAATACGGCAATTAATAAACGGTTACTGACATTTGACAACTCCGTGCATTTATTAGTTTTTATTATCATAAAAGATGCGTCAACAAATTAACAGACGTTCACATATTGGAATCACACGTAATGTACCACACAATGTCCGGAAATTGAAAAGTGCCTTTTTTTTGTACTGTTACCGCAAGTTTTCCCAAAGTCTCAAAATAAACTTTGCCGCATTGATTTTGGTACTCAATGCATTACGCGTTGACCACTTTTCACCCGAAAAGAGCTTGTTCCAAGTATTTGGCGCAGCTTTGCCGCATTAAATTTGGTACTCAATGCTTTTCGCGTTGACCACTTTTCGCCCGAAAAGAGCTTATTCCAAGTATGTAGCGCAGGTTTATAAACTTTCGTACACATAAATGATAGAAATCGTAATTGCGGAGAAGTGGGAAGGAGCAGTTGGCAGAGGGATGGAGTCTGCACAGCAGTTTATGTCGACGGCTTGCCTGCCACCGTTTCCTGGGTTCCTGGTTTCCCTATATTGATTTTACACAGCTCCGTGTGGAAAAGAGAGAGCGAGAGAGGGAGGGAGAGAGAGGGAGAGAGAGAGAGAGAGAGAGAGAGAGAGAGAGGCCGCGGGGTTGGGAGAGTGCAGAGGACTACTGCAGGTGCGGGAGAAACAGCAGATGAATAGCGAGAATGAGAGTGAGAAGAATCATGTGCAAGCATCGGAGGGAAGTGAGTTCTGGTGAAAATAGGTGAAAGCCGTGAAAGCTTTCATGCTGCAAATAGTCAAGTAATTGGCCCTCAATAGGGAATAAGCTACTAAGTAGTTATACTTCGTTCTCCAATTGTTCCATATATTTGTATAGCCCGATTTGGGATACCTACATGATCAATCTTTGGATATACTGGCAAAATACGAAATCACGATTGAGAGGACCTATTTATCTCGACTTCATTTCACATGTTCAAGTTTTTTTTTTATTTACTTAATCTCATCCTGTTTAATACTGTTCAAAGCGGACTTACATTGTGTGAAGTATGTTTAGGTAATTTTGAAATAATTTAAGTATATTGTGTAAACTATATTTAAGATTTTTGAAAGGAGCGACTGTCAATATTGAAATGGTTTTTTTGGTGATAAGTCGTTCGTAAACAATACATGGATGTTGGTACGAACGTGTTTCCCAGATACGTAAATATGTGTATGTATATATATATGAGTGGAGCGTGTCTTTAACTAGAAATATTTTCTAAAATCAGGGGGAACTGCTCGATTTTCGTTTTGTAATCTCCCTAATATTTGCTCTAGAAAAATATGGTTATTAAGTAGGTAAGCTGGAACTTTTTTTAACGCTTCATTGGTACTTTTGACTTGTTATCACATGGTGCCGTGCGTGATGAACTTAGTCATAAAAGCTGGCAATTATAGCGTATAATTATCAAGTAGTGAAGGTCAACCAGTGGTCAACCGAAATTACGCTGACTTTGAAGCACACGAGGCCAATGCGTTTGTAGCTAAAACCAGCCAATAATATCGAATAATATTGGTATTTATACTATAAGTATTATATACAGACTCGACGGTGTTAAGATTTTTATCTCGATACGATTATGTATGAAAGTCATTTTGCAAGCTCGTATCTCGTAAGAATTATGGAATGGGTAAGTAAAAAAATAGAAAAATGATGCAAAAATGTAAAACATTTGTCCCGACGAGGTAAGGCTATAAATGTGGGAGGTGAAAAGAAGAAACAAACAAAGCTCAAAAGAGAGATGGAAACGAGGAGAGTTGGCTTTCTACTAGGGAGTCCCGCAGTGAAAAATTCGAATCGGAGTCTGTTGCAAGAACGCTAGGGGGAAGTGTGAGGCCGAACCGGTGAGTGAGGGGCGTCAGAAAGCTATGGAGAAGCATAAACTCCGACAGAGAAGAAATGACGAGGAAGGAAGTAGTAGTGGAGGTGAGAGAATGAAAGAAGAAAGAGAGGGAGACTCGTCGGTGAAAGGGCGCGAACGACTATGCGTACTGTCGAACAAAAAGTCACTCTAATTTCGTCTCGGAGTGGCATTCAAAGAGTTGTCGGGGCGGCAGGCTCGATTGAATGCGACTTTAGAACGACTATAGTGAGTTCCTAGTCGTCGACGATGACGAATTCATCTGGCGAACGCTTTGTTTCCAGTTCTACCAGCTTCGTGTATCAAAAGATTAAGTCTATGTATGTTGTGAAAGATACGTTTTTACTATTGTCATTTGTTTCGTATTTATACAACAGATATTCGTCGCGCGGTTTTTTCACGAAACAAATGAAATTTAATAATTTATATGATACGATAAGAATCCGATAAACACGATTATATTACCACGATGTTACATTTAAATTCCATGTGTGTAAAAATGCTCTACTCAGCACGATAATGCTATTTATATAAATAAAACATTACACGGTTGTGTTACTGCCATGCCTTATATTGCAAGTAAATATAACTGGCATATGACAAATATAACAGCTACATCACTACGTATTCAGAATGTTCCAAAATATCGACAAATAACATTTAGAAAAATTGTCCGGATGTATGTGTGTGTGTGAATCGGACGCGAAAACTTCAAAACGCTATAACTCAAGAACGCCTCGACCGATCAAGCTGTAATTTCACACACAGCACGTGTGGTTAATAGTCAATGTTTCTGCAGGAAGTACGGACGGCAGAAATACGGACAATGCTTCCTCATAGAAGCGGCTTCGCGAATAAAGGAACATTATGAGAAAGCGATATGAAAATTTCAATTTCCAACTTTATCAGGAAGCGATATGAAAATTTCAATTTTCAACTTTTTAAAAATGTAGTACGCTCTGAAGTATCCTCAGAGGGGATAAAATTTCAGATGTCTCTTCCACTTGCAATTTGGGGGCGAAACCATTTATTCGATGTTCAAGCGAAGGGTACTGTCGTCAGACGTAGGGAGACCAAAGAAACTACGCTACGTTCAGAGATTTTTAGTGATTCATTGCGCGTCAACGCTCGGTCATTTAAAGTGGCCTTGTCGCCGGGGTTCTACGTTTTGCTGGCGAGAACCGCCTCAGTAGTTGGCCATCTAGCGGCCGGATGCTACAACGTTGTGTAACATGTAGGTAAGTTATCTGCAGATTAGCAATAATAACAAGCATTGTTACAAGAGTGTTATCAAAACGTTTTAGAGTCTCGTTGCAGTATCATAATGATATTAATCCTTTACAATTACAAGCGACACCGCCCAAAGCTGTACCGTAATGCACACGAAGTCGGGGTCACGCGTTGCTACGGTAACGCCTGAGCCTTGGGTAGAGGTGTGACTGATAAAGGGTTAAGTTACATCCCGTTAACGTTATTTGAATAACGGTTACGAAGTGTTTATTGCACAACTACAACGGCAAAAGGGCGTATAACAGTTACAATACGTGCATATAATAAATGATACATAGCATGTTAACTCTATGTATCGTACTCGCCACGCATCACAAGAATATCATTGTTACATCAACATGTAACTTCCGTGTTATATTTCCGTAATAAAAAGCGTGCTTACAGTGAAGCTGTTTCGAACTTTCGAGACAATACACCTCCGCGCAAGCTTTCCCATGTACTAATATTTCCTCCGTCCATTATTTTATTATTAATTTTCTAGTACAAGCGTTATGACCGAGTAGATTGTCAATGAGCGCGTCCCACATATAGCGTCACTAAAGAGAAACATAAGCAGTGCCGAAGGAACTAATTCCACTGCCGCCTTGAAGGGCTTAAGGAATTTATTCGATTAAGGAGACTCGAGAGTTAGCTAGTCCGTGAACGTCGTAACAGTATATACGTACCTACAAATACTACTATCTATACTATTAGTGATATTAGTATTATACGTTTCTTTTATATAAATAACATCATAATGCTGAGTAGAGCATCTTTACTCGTATGGAATTTACATGTATCGTCGTGGTAATATACAATATAACCGTGTTTACCTACGAATACTATTATCTATACTATCAGTGTTACCTCCCGAGTAGACATTTTCGAGCGTTACATCGGCCCTGAGAGGGTTCTGATAAGGACTTATCAGGCCTGCTCAGGACTCGATGTAACGCTCGAAAATTTTGACTCGGGCTGTTGTACAGGTAACTGCATATATCCAATAAAAAATATAAATTCGCATTCATTCGCACGTACACATTAATTTTTGTTCCGTGGAAACATAAAAAGAAATTTTGAGGAATAACGCTTTTTGTGGTGGTCGCCACGACGAAGAGCGTCGTTTCAAATGGTAGTAGTGCCTTGTAGTATCGAGAAGCGATGGCTTCAGCGCGGGGTGCGATAAGTAGGTCACCCCGTTGGCGCTAGCACAGTCGAGGGGTTTGGTCAAGGCAGCAGCAGCAGCAGCAGCAGCAGCAGCAGCAGCAGCAGCAGCAGCAGCAGCAGCAGCAGCAGCAGCAGCAGCAGCGGCAGCGGCGGCGGCGGCAGCAGCAGCAGCAGCGCCAGCAGAGGGTTGGTGTATCCAACCTAGTTGATTGAAGCGGTTGTGCCGGGAATACGCGAATGGCGCTGGCGCTGACGCTGGTAACATCGCCAATATAATAATGGGCCAAAGTACTTGGCAAATCGGCGAGTTAGCTGATACTCGTATAGTATAAATATACCCGAGGCAACTGTGAGGAATCGATACTTGTAGTCCCAGGCAAACCGTTGCTAGCTGTAGTGCAGCATAGCGCCGCGGTGTAGCTGCTTAAGTCACTATCGACTTTTCAAAAGTCACGTTGCTGGTTTACCGGAAAGCATAACGAACGTCCTTGCATGGCTGTATGTATATTTATTGTATCTTAAGTTTCGATTGAGCGCCAAGATGAGTTACAAAAATAATAGCCATCTTTAAAAATACCCACATAGAAAAATTACGGCGTACGATACACGTTTGACGGCACGTTATTCTATCTGGGTAATTATGAAAAAGTAAAAACATATATATATATGCGGCCGATTTTTACAATCGTGACCCTATATTCGCAGAGACGAACATCTTTCGATACTCGACAAGCTATTCTCGTACAGGCTATGTAAGAATTCATTAAATCCGCCGAACACCTAAGAATAAGAATCTAATAGTATTACGCATCGATCTCCAAGACACGATCGCATCTTTAGGGATTCGGGTCTGACCTCGTATTTTCCGATAACAAGGAATACGACCAAGTTAGCAGCGGGACGGTCGAGAATTCCGGGCGAAGCAAGGATCCCCGGGACGAGGGGCGCGCCGATTCGCGCGCTCGTGACTGGGATCTTCTATCCCGCATCGCCGCTGGACAAAAGTGTGGGTCGCGCTCTAAAAATCTATATCGCCCTCACCGGGTTGACCTATATAAAGCCCCGGCACTAGGTCACGCCAATGCAGCCAGTTTTCCTCGTTTCAACCGCGCGTATTATTACGTTTTTTTCTTTCAATATATGTACGTACATATATAAATCCTCTATTTTTGCTTCCCCGTAGAAGATTTGTTTTAATGAAACTTTTTTTCCCCGACTACGCTAAAGAGGTCCTATTTCATGCCTGCAACGGAGGTAGAAAGTGGCCGAGTCTTGACGGACGGGCAAAAAGTGCTTTTAACGGGCAAAAAAGTGATTCAGCGGGCAAAACGTGATTCAGCGAAAGGAAATAAATTTCAAAAAATTGGACAGAAAATAATATAACATAGCGAGAAAATTGCAAAGAAAATCCGGCTAGTTACCCCTGTAGATTCCTGAACGCGGCTCTACAGCTAAAGATTATGCCGTTGCAGGCATAGAAATATGGCCACTTTTTAGCATATTCGGCAAAAAAAATATCGTATGCCACAAGGGAGGAAGTACATTTTCACCACGTGTGCATTTCTGATCTCGCTTCGCTCGGGCATCAGACTTCACACTCGGTGAAAAAACGCACTCCCCTCTCTTGTAGTATAATATACTATTTTATTTCACTCGGTGGAAAAATTGCGGTTTTTGCGCACGCTTCGCGTGCCAAAACCTCCATTGTCACAGCTTGTGAAATAATGTTTTGATCGCTCCTCGTGCGAAAAACGTTTCCTGAACTCGTGTGATTGCAACACTCGCCTTCGTCTCGTATTGCAAACTCACACTCGTCAGAAAAAGTTTTTTCATCACTCGGTGCGGAAATGGCCACTTTTCCGCCCGCTTCGCGCGTGTAAAACCGCCATTTTCGCACTTTGTGATGAAAAATTTCGTACATCCCTCGTGCGAAACATTTTTTCTAACTCGTGTGATTACAGCCCTCGCCTGCGGCTCGTGCTGCAAACTCACACTCGTTAGAAAAACGTTTTTCGCCCTCGTGGAGTAATGTACTATTTCGCACTCGTATCGAAATGTACTAATTTCAAGACTTTTATGCTCAGAGTTCGAAAATGTCGGAAAATCAGATTTACAAAAATATCCCTGGATGTACGTTTGTGTGACGAGCTCGGAAAAACTGAAACACCTATAACTTGAAAACGGCTTGAGCTATCAGATTAAAATTTATCACGCCATTAGGGAGGTTGACTCTCACTGTTCGTTCAAACTTTTGGCCAAAACGGCTTACGCTCATTAAGATTTTACACGGATTTGAATTTCTTAAAAATAATCGTGTGCACACGCTGAAATAAAAATTACAATCGTAAAATTTCATTACTTTCAATATACATAATAGAACCTCATTTTTTAACTTCACCCCTCTGCCGCTATTATTACAAGTTTGATTCGATCAAGTACACTGAGAGAAGGATCTAGTAAATATGACTATATCGCTTGAGAGATATTACCATAGTACAAAGGAGTAGGAAACTATGGCGCCACCTATGGTAGGACCCAGCGGATTTATGAGAATTTTTCGTAGATATTATGGTAAAAATTCTTGAAAAATCTGAGACTTTGCACCATAGGTGGCGCTCCACTGCCCTACTACTACGTGCTATGGTAATTTTTCTTAGATGTTCGGTAGTTTTTACTAAATCCTTCTCTTGGTGTAGGATACCATGGAATATTTTCGCTCGACATCGGATTCTATAAAACGTGCGTATACGAATATAATAATTTGAACCGATAATCGCCCCAGTGATGGCGTCGATAGGGGAAACGATTGGGCGATGCGTAGTAGAGAGAGAGAAAGATAGAGAGATAGAGGACGATGAGGGGGGGGGGGGGGGAGAGAGAAAGAGAAAGAGAAAGAGCAAGACAGACGGAATGCGATGAACAGAGGAAGGAAGAATGCTCGGTCTCGTTGGGCGAGTGCGTCTAGGAATAGAATTAGCCCGGCCGAGTAGAAGTGTCCACACGAGTCCTGACCGACGAACGTAAATGCTCGTTCATCTAAATTCAGAGCGACCGGCTCGCCGGTGTCTTATGTTACACGCGAGTCAACCGCGCATATTCATGACTCATTAATCGGAGACTCGCCGTCGCTAACGATAAGATCCTCACGAAAGCGTACCCATAATTTTGCGTTTATCAGTCCGCACCCGCGAAAGCGTTAATCTCCACTAAAAATTAATATTTTTTAGAGAAAACAGCTATTTATATATAAATACTAGTGCTTTTGGTGGTTCGAGCGTTTCGCGCGCTCGAATGAAGAGTCTCCAAAAGACTTAAAATAATCAAAGCCTGGACAACAGCCCAAGGGGACTTTCAATACCTAATCAGCGCCCGCAGCGTGAAAAATTCTTCAGGCTGCGGGGCCACACAGGGGGACAGAATATTGCAGACCAGGGGGGTTAGCTTCAATAAACAGGGAGAGGCTCCGTATATAATGAAGCTGACTTTTTTTTCTTACGATCAGGGAGGGAAGGGTCAACTTCATAAAAAGGGATCTCACTCTCCGTATGGTGAAGCTGCCCCGGTCGATTTCTGACACGGCCATGGCGACGAGACTTTTATATATTACAGAGAGATATGTTTGTGAAATACACATATCAACATTGTGCGAAATGGCGATAAAATAGTAATTTAGGATACTAGGGTGATAAAACGTTTTATGTCACTCGGTGGGAAAATGGCGGTTCTTTCGCACGTTTCGCGTGTGAAAACCCCCATTTTCACACCTTGTGAAATAAAATTTTGTTCGATACTCGTGCGAAAAACGTTTTTTGAACTCGTGTGATTGCAACACTCGCCTTCGGCTCGTGCTGCAAACTCACACTCGTCAGAAAAAGTTTTTTCAAACTCGTATCAAAATGTACTATTTCCTAACACATGCACGTAAAATCCCGCTTTCCGTTCCTATGAAGTGTGCGCAGAAAGGCACTTTTTCGCATCGCGTGCGGGAAAAATACTGCGCATGCGTACAAAAACGCAATATGGTATTTTTTCCTACACCACAGCGGAAAAGTGCCTTTTTCACACACTTCACGAGAACGGAAAGCGTGATTTTCGTGAATTTATTAGGAAAAATTAAGTGAATGGTATGGGCGTAAGAAAGGGAGTTCTGACTCGTGTAAATGCCAAGAACTTCCCTTTATACGCCCTTGCCATACAAATAACTATTCTGACGAGAAGGCGAGTGTTGTAATCACACGAGTTAAAAAAAGTTTTTCGCACGTGTATCGTACCAAATTTTACTTCACAGGGTGTGAAACCGGGACTTTTGCGCATGCGAAGCATGCGTAAAATTGCCATTTTCGTACCGACTGAAGTAAAATATATAACATGCTAGCAGCAAAAAATTATTAATACCACATAATTTTTTGGCCTGTCAAGGTTATGTAACCCCTTATCGTTGTATTGTGAATTAATTGTCGAGAACATACCGATCCCTGGTTCAGAAACATACGAGCACATGGCAGCGAGTGCCTCGTCGGTTTCCTCGCAATCTCGCCGGGCGACAGAGTAGGGCGTATTCGATAATCCGATCATCCTCAAGGCGATCGAATTTCTCGCTATCACGGAAAGTAATCCGGTGATATGTTACATTGGAAAACAGCAACAAATAAAGCCCTCCCTCGCTCAACAAGTAGTATAAATATACAGAATAATTTAATTACCGGGGAATGCGGTGAAATGTTATTGGGGAAATGCATATTCGGGATATGCTATATCGCGAAAACGGTCCTGGTGTGATTTTTCGGTTTGTGGACTGCGAGGTCAGGGCTATGCCGATCGCGCATATCGGCGTTGCTGTACACCGCGACAAGTCGAGTATTTCCGAGGCCGGCTTTCGGATTTACAATGCAAATCCAGAAGCTGGCTACCCCGGATACCCTCGAAGACAAAACTAGCCTGTGCCTGCTGGTAACTTTGGTTACGCGAACATCGTGAAACGAGCTCGGTAATGCGGCCTCAGCGAATCCGGAAACTTGGTTACGTACACTGAGAAAAAAAATTGGTTGGATTAACCAAAAGACGCGGTGACATACGTTCAAAGCTCTTGTTTGTTTGGTACAAATAAAGCATTGTTTTGCTAAACGATTATTTGCTTCAATTTATTCAAAATTTGTCGATTGAAACAAACGTTTTTGTTGTACCAACCAAATACGCCTTTGAACGTATGTCACCGCGCATTTGCTTAATCCAACAATTTTTTTTTGTCAGTGTATGGACAGAAGTTACGTTCAAGGAATACACTCGATGCGCGCATGCCAAGAGAAGAAGAAGTGTATATTATATTTTTTTCGTCGATCTGATGATGAACAAAACATTCAGTCTTTGCGTGATCCATCAGTGGTAAATTATTTAACGCGCAAAAAAGTCACAGGTTGGGGAAAAGTATATGTAACAATTCCACAGTGCAAAAACAAATTGTAAATTTAGCGTACTGGAACTTGAGTTTTGCTTTAAATAATTACATTAATTGATCATTAATGTACTTTTTTTTGTAAAATAAAAATTCCAGGTATTAAAATTCTAAATCTTTTGCCTGAAATTTGCAAAAACTTTCATTAAAAATACAAAATTGACTGTGAAACTGCAACGCACATGTGCCTAAAATTTCGGAAACAATTTACGTAAAAAAGCTTCCAATACCGTTCGTTAATTTTCGAAAACATTTTTTTTGCAGTGTATAAAAATGACGTGACCTTTACTTCGTTAATAAATACATCATTACATAACCGAAACATCTTTATTTCGTCATTGTAGTTTTTATTTACAGTGATAAATTAAGTGCTTAACGGGTCGCAAGTAGAATACAAGATAAACAAGAGCAGTGTCTAATAATTTGTTTTTACACTGTCATCAAATGCGAAGTATGTAAAATGAAAATGTTGTAATAGAAACAAATTTGCCTAGCGGCATGTCCCAGAATGCAAACAAAGCATTTTTGTCATTTCTGTCTGCCCGTCTGTCTATAAATCTGTCCCATTCGAAAACGCAATAACTTCTCGAAGTGACTTCGGATTTGCATGTCTTATAGATACAAAATGTAGAGTTGAAAAAAATACATATATAACAATGCTAAACAATTATCAAAACATGTGAAAAAAAATTGTAAAATAAAAGCTCGTTTGATCCGCAGAAAACGTACACCCAGATAGCCAGTAAAAAAAAATTAATGATGCAGTAAAGCGGTTGCTGTATTATCTAGTAAAGTTACTACAATAAAAGATACAGACAACCCATCGGTTATACAAATATGTGCTTCGAGTAAAATATGGATCGAGTTTTTAAAAATAATTTATTTCTTTGATAATTAATAATAATAAGAAACGCATGTTAACGGACGACGAGGCAACTTGCAGTTGGACAGACTCGCCCCGCCCTGGCCGCGACTCCGTACCGCGACTCGTATATGATTTTTTTTCAACGGCGATTGGAAATCTTTCTCTGCAAGTAGTTGAACTAACCAACAATCAATACAAGCTGCAAAGCAAAGTGTAGCGTAAGCGAATAATTATCGAGAACTCGTAAAAAATCGTTATCTGAATCGACTTTAAAGTCCGGCGTCGCTTCTAGTTGGACGTACAATCAGCGCGTTAGTGTGGCGCACGCTACAGGCAGTGCTCGTGGTTAATCGCACGTAACACTTTTGCAACGTCTGCATTTTATATCGGGCTCGGTTGTACTACAACTATTATATTGTATCGGAAAATGCTTGCGGTATATCCTAATTGTTTCACTGCCGAAGTTTGGAATTTCAATTCAATTTGCCATTCTCAAAACGGTTTATGCAACGATGCGTAACGACATCGTCCCATCGCACATTTACGTCGTGCACCGTCGCTTCAGTTTAAAGTCCAAAGAGCTTTACGCACGTGTTCACATTTGCAGTGATAAATCTCCCAAGGCTTTCAAGTGCACGAACTGCGGGAACATTTGACTCTGGCGTTTCGGGATTCGGAGTTCACAGGAGTTTCCGAATTCGGTTCTTGCGATGACGCATCGTCGGTGTTAGAGATACTGGGCACTTTGGAAATACGAGTTAACACAGTGCGAGCATGGTAGCTAGTCAAATTTAGGTTGTGCTATGAAAATATTTAAATATAGCTATTTCAGTTCCGAAAAAATTATAAAAATAATATGATGATAAAAATTATATATGCCCATCAAATTATTAATGCTATTATCATTTTTTAAATATTATCATTATTTGTTGAACTTTACGTGTTCAACCTTCGAGGCCTTTAAAAGGGTGTCAAATTCAGTAGTACTAAAGTATGAGTAAGATAGATTAGGGTAAGAAGTAGTGAGAAGAGAGATGAAGGTAGGACTAGTCGCGTTAAAATAAGAAAGTGTTTACGTCAAAAATCTAATATTTTGTTTAATTACTTTAAATTTGTATAGGGTAAAAGTGGGGAATATGGCCCGGTCCATATATCATTGATTTACGTGTTAATCGCGGTGGGCCATATTCACCACTTTTACCCTATATATAAAAAATGTAGGATCGTATGTAATAATCGTATATGTGTTATATTGTATGTATGTTAATGATAACAATAAAAAAGTCGATATTTACCGATACAGGAAGGGAAGAAATTAAGTAAGACTGCCGGTGATCAGAGATACAAAGAAGATACAATGAAAGTAAGATTGTGCGAATGTCGGGCGTTTATGGATACTCCCGAAGAATGGCGGAAGATAACGTTGAAACCAGGAACAAAGTTGGTTCGAGCTGTACAACCGGTTAATTAAATGTTCGGCGAGTGTGCTACAGAGATAAGGAGTGGCGTGCGTTATTTGCGACGGGGCTGATTTTCTTCGCGAGGTCACTAATATCGATAAGACGCCGGGCCGGGGCTGGTCTGTCCAACCGTAACTTGCCTCGTCGTCCATTAAAATGTCTTTTTTTTATTAGTAATTTTTACATTTTACTTATGAAACTCGGAGCGTCATGAACAGTATTTAAAAAAATACTGCATCCTATTTCATTGTACTGCCATAAATGTTTCGCTTATTTGCGGGATCGTTGAGTTTACTCGTACCGAGTGACACGGAAAATAATTTGGAATTAAGAAATTCATCCGCCTCGTCGGTTTGGTTGACTGATTTGATAATAGTACATTTCGCACGAGTATCGAACAAAATTTTATTTCACAAGGTGTGAAAATTGGGGTTTTCGCACGCGAAGCGTGCGAAAAACCGCCATTTTTCCACCGAGTGACATAAAAAGAGTTTTTCTCACAAGGGTCATTAGAATGAACTCCCTAACGGCACGTCTTCTATATTCTCCGAACTGTTCAGATCGTCACGTAATCTCGGTGAATGAATATGGTTCGATCGAGTCGTCGCACTTTTGCGTTGGGAACGACGTCCAATGACTAACTTTGGAGTCACGAAACTTTTTTAACTCCGCGCACGGGAATCCGTGAGCGATTACCATTGTCAATCCATTGCCAGCGACTCTACGCTCTTATAATAATATCCGGATCGTGCAGGCTACAAGTTCGTAGTCCAAGAGAAATATACAATCATCGATAAGACTGTTCGTTGGGTGAGTTTACGCGAACAAAAAATGTCATCACGATAGTGGAATTTTTACGCGGAACTCGAGAAATGGCTATGGATGTAAATTCATTGAGATTCATCGAGGGTCTCGAAGACAGTTGATTCGCGAGCGCAACCGCGTGCGCCAGCGCGCTCGTTCGCCTGCTTGCCTGGGTGGCTGGCTGGCTGGCTAGCTCCTCTCGCCATTTCTCTTGGGTATGGCATGCAAAGGACTATTTTCGGAACGGTGCGAAAATAGCTGAGCTTAAACTTCTGCTAGACACACACAGATCTGCCTAGAGTGGAAGACGAAAGCGGCCTAGCGGGTCGCGAGGGAATTGGGTCAGAATTCGACGACGAAAGATGTACCGAAGAAAGTTTTCTCATCCCCTTTCCAACGGGGTAATCTGCGGTAGGGGTTAGTTCTGTACGGGCAGTAGGGTCCGAGCTGTTGGGCGAGGAAGAAAAGCGTCCAACGAGCTTCGAGTCTTCGAGGAAGAACGAGTCAATGGATGCAGGCTGAAAAGGAGTTGGCAATTACTGAAAAGGAGTCGGGGACGAGCTTGGCCGAACGGTATTCGGTAACAAGAATTTTCCTATCGCGTAACCATACTTGCGGCACAATTAAAGTCCGTCATTCTTCTCGTTCGACACCGTCCTGAATATTGGAGATTGTTATCTTCGCTTACACCCACGAACTTTGGACGTTTGAGCGTCGTCATAGCCTCTCGGATACTCCGAGATAACAATTTCGATCGTGAGTTTGACGAAGAGGATAACTTTTTTTTGCTACTCAACGTTCGGGTACCTCTGCAACTTGATTCGTAGATGGTGTTAATTCCAGCGTATCAACTGCTAGATGTCAATCCAACGGGGGATTGAAATTCAAACAGGTAGAAGTGATATTTTACCGATTGACTCGCGAATGATAATGATGACACCATGGCCGGTGCAACCGTTCCGGACAACTACGGCCGCGTGTTCGTTGAGACAGCCGGTGCGAGCGATCTAAATTTAAATACAAGACTGAGCAAAGTCGTTGCATAACCTGACATACAAAGTGCGCTCAGACACGAAGTGTACGTATGCGACTGTGCGGCCGGGAAGTATTTCAATCTGCATGAAATCGATTCGACACTTTTCTTATCAGGATTCGCTCGAATCACTGTACAGCAATTCAGGACTCGTTAATAAGGTGTAAATGGCGGATTTATTAATGAATTCGTAAGTTAACGTTTCCCTTGTTTGGGCGGTTTTTCTTAAAAAAAAAAACCTTCGAGGTCTCATCCAAAGTCGCACTTGGAATAATAGTTGACATTTTTTAATGAACAAATATTTGCGTCATTCGTACCAGCCGATTCCATTCAGATATACCTTCTCCCATTTCAGCATTAGCGGTGAACTACGAGCGCCAGAAATTATCCAGCCCTAATGTGGGCATGTTGACTTGATTTTGTGCGAAGCGTCATTGGACGGACAAAGATTCTTACATCGTCCCCTTCGAAGCAAGTTTAGCTCGTTCTGTAGCGTCTCGTTCGTGACAGAGTTGAACATTTCTGGCTGGAAATTACGACGAGCTAGTGTTGAATATTTTTTTACGGAACTCACCTGCTGATAGGGTAGCTGAAGAAGATCACGTTCGTCAGCAGCGGTGACCTCGAACGTAGGAGCAGGCTGAGGCGGATAAAGATTCCCTTTGCCAGGATAGGTTGTACTCCTGCGGAACTTTACCGGACTAATGTTCGACGAGTGTCCCTGATTGGCACCGGGATGTCCGGGAAACGTGGGACTCGGTTTCCGACCTTGATGCCCAGCCGCGGCAGCGACCGCAGCAGCGGCGTGCAAGGACGAATGTAGTGGTGGTAAGTTCGGCACGGATCTACCCCTGCTCCACGGTGAAAGGGCAGGACTCGGTGTGGTGGCTGGTTGTGGACCTCCGCTCCACTGCTGGGCCGCTTGAGGACCACCGGACCAGGCAGCGTATCCTTTTCCTTGAAGATAAACT
>OU824201.1:9771880-9803944 GCA_917499995.1 Ichneumon xanthorius
TTTTTTTGTTTTCTCCACTGTTCGGTTTTACTACCTGCAGTAGCGATACTTGCGTCGGTGATGACAGTTGCGATGGCGGTGGTTTGGCATTAGAATCGTCGAGTCTGTCGTGCCCCGACGTGTCTAGTTTCCGGTGGATGTTGACCCCGCTATGATCTTTCCGCTGGTTCTGCTGCCTCGAGTGTTTCTTGTTCACTGCTGCTGCTGATTCTCGGCTGGTGGTGATTTGGCTGGTGCTGCTCGCTCCTGGTCCGGCTGACGCTGGCGATGGTGCCCGTTGCTGTTGGCCGCTGCCGATGCTGGTGCTGCCGTGGCTCGTGCGCCGTCGCCGTTGGACTCCTTCTTCTGTGTGTATGCACCAAAGGTATACGAATATATGCTGCTCGTCCCGACTACGAGTGCGGGACCGAATGCACGGGATACGCACGCGCCCTGGTAATCGCAGCCCCGCAATTCTCGACCATCGCACCATCAACCCACGACGACGACGACGACGACGACGACGACGACGAGGAGGAGTACGACGACGACGACGTGGCAAACCTACCGACAACCCCACCGTCAGCCCAACTCTCACCGACTCTCCCCGCGGTGCCGGCGACGCTCGAAAACGGCGGAAACTTTTGCTGAGCACGTGCCGGGATCGATGACGGGGGACCCCGTGCGCCAGCCTCACGCTTTACTCCTCGCGTCTTTGCGGCTTGCGAAGAAACGAGCCTTGTTTCTACCTCCCTCTCGTTCCAGCCCGACGGGAGTACTTTTCTCCTTTTTTTTTTTTTGCTCTACGTGCGACTCGCTAGAGTCTTGGAGCAAACTTGATTTTTTCACCTGTTTTTCTGATGGTGACGAAATATGCATGGCGGTTAGGGTATTGAAATTGTATTGAAGTTATCGGTTGTAGGGTAGAAGTTGTGAAATGGTAAATCTACGATACATAATGGAGCAATATTCACCAATTTTACCCAGTTTTGCTGTAAAGCAAAATTAGATTTCTAATACATACTGTTTAGTGACATATAAACAAGAGTCGTCGTAAGTTATTGAACATTGTGCTGGGAGTAAGATAACGGTAAAGGTCTAAAATTGCCTTCAAAGGGCGATTTTTTTGTATTGCCCATTTTTGCGAAACGGGGTTATTACGTCTGGGTAGGTAAAAAAAGTTAGTTTTTTTTTGTACTGGAACTTACGTCCTGAAAATAATTGTGTATGCTGCAACATTTCTAAACATATATGGAAAATGTTTCTCGTAGTCTGATACGAAGGATTTCCTCAGTCAATCGCTTTATCGGTTGAGACCTTAAAAATCCAAGATAATTTGCATGGTTGGGAAAATTAAGTGGACTCGCCATCGTTGTTAATTGCTCATTGTATAAGGTAACACGAAATACCACAGTCGGTAAGAAAAATTGCTATGGGTATAGCTATGGATGAAGTTGTGATGTACATTATCAATCGTCGGTAAAATAGGTGCGCGCGTAGTTGAGAATATCTTCGCACGCAGGGATATAGGTGGAGAGCGGGCTCGTTGCCGTGAAGACGACGCAAATAATTTGTGCTCGCTGCACTTTCCGTCGCAAAAAGGTTGCGGAAAAAATCGTAGACACGACATAATAAAAACGCGATCAGAGAGTGTGCAGTAATAAAAATCGAATATTTTGAAAATGATTTCAAATTATTGCGCGTGGATAGGTTGCCGATGGGCAATTGTGGCATTTTTCAGTGAGAGACGGACGTGGAATTCATATAATTCCATCCCATATGATCCCATATTTCAGCTTGAAAATCTCAGTTTTCGACAGTAAGTGACGTCATACGGAAAAACGTCACTATCAGTTTGAAATGTGTTCTTCACGCCCTAGCAAGTTGACGGGCGGGTGCTTTTAGGGAAAAAACTAAAAAAACGGACCGAAAAACGGACACGTCCGTTGGGGAATGAAATGGACCACAAAAACGGTAAAACGGACCGTACGTTTGGATCGAGCCTTTTTCCGTTACGGAAACCGAGGAAGGACCGAACGTTTTTTACAAAAATGTTTAGCTAAGGTTAAACATTCTTTTGTTGTTTTTCTTTTAATTCTGTTTTTAATGAAAGGACAGAATAAAAATATGATCTCGGTCTTTTTTCGGTTGCGGGAACCGAAAACGGACCAAAGTAAATTTTTCAAAATAAAACGTTCGGTCCGTTTTCGGTTTCCGCAACAGAAAAAAGATCAAATGCCAACAAAAAATGTAAAGTCCGTTTTGTCGTTTTTTACGATTCGTTTTGTTCCCCAACGGATGTGTCCGTTTTTCGGTCCGTTTGCGGTCCATCAACTTGCGAGTGGGAAAATGACGCCATATGGGAGTCAAAGTTTTCAAAAACATCGTTTTTTAAATCAGAAGTGACGTTTTCTCGTATGAAGTCACTTCCGGTCGAAAGCTTAAATTTTCAACGGGAAGTAATGTCATAACGATATTTTTTAAGTACATTTCTGCGGGACGTTGATTCCGGTTTAAAAGTGAAATTTGCTATCCATAAGTTCTGTTACCGAGAAAGTGTATCATCTTTCCCTGGAATATATTTCGAATGGAGAGAGTGCCAATAACGTGTGAATTACCGAACACACGGAAACGTCTCAGCTAGTTGAAGCGCGAGAAATACTATTTATAAATACAATGCCGATTATGACTATTACAACTATAATTACGACTACGAAGTTTAAGATTGCAAGGTTTTCAAGTTTGCTAATACGTCGGAGTTTCCATGACCATTCAATATGTGGCAAGCTGCACGACAATAAAGCCACATTTTCATCAGTTGAACAAGGCGAACCGAACTTAGGGTCGGTCGTGAGGCGCCCGAATGCTAGCTATTATTATTTCATTTTATTTTATCTATAATAATGTTCATCATTTTTCTGAACCCCACTTTTTTTTTTGCATTTTCGAGTACCGTCTGTCTGGGGCACAATGAAAATGAGTGCCAGACCGCTGCCAAACGCGCCCATCTGAAAATATTGCGCTCAAAATTGGAGAAAATGTCCCTACACATGGCAATTTTTGGCACTTCACGGCGTAATGCGGGCATAATATGTCCATGTGCGTACGCGTGTGTATGCGTAAGTACACACGAGCACTCCATTGGTTATATTTTCTTTCCTCGAATGTTCCCAAAAACTAATAGTTACAGCCTTTATGTGTCTTTCACTATTTCGGCGATATGCTATTTTTCGTGTTTACGGGCGCAATACGGGCCAAATCCCGCCATTTTTTTACACCCTCGAGTTGCGTGCGTCTGGGGAACACCGAATATGAGCGCTGAACCACTGCCACATGTTTTTATTTGAAAATATTAACTCTCAAGCTTAGAGTGCATGTCTCCCGACATGACAGGTTTTGGCGCTTTGCGGCGTAATGCGGGCATAATACGTCCATGTGTGTATACATGTGTATACAAGTACACACGAAGACTCTACGGGACATATTTTTTTACCCTACATGTGACCATAAATCAATAATTACTGCATTTATGTGTATTTTCAAATTTTGACAAGCTTTTTTCATCTTTCCGGACGCTACACGTGGCGATTGTTTGCCTTTTCAAGTTAGGTCCGTCTGGAAAATAATAAACGTGAATGGTAAACCGCCGCTAGCGGTCTTAAGTGGAGGCTAAACACGTATGAGTTCAAGAGACAGAGTAATAATCTCGAACACGTCTTTCTCTGAACGATTTTATAAAATGGAAAACGAATTGCCGGGCCCTATGCAATAATTGAGTACGCAGCGAGCCACACAATTCATTTTTATTTTATATAAAACCGCTTCGGAGAAAGACGTGTTTGGAATATTTTCTGGTTATGTTGATGTTGATCTTGAGCCACACTTTAATTCAAAAATAGTCGCTGTAGAAGTTGTACTGAATCTCAGGTGACACTTTACTTTTTGGCTTCTCAAGATGTATTACACGCAAAATGTGTACATGCTTGAGTATGCGAGTACACCCACTCCATTGGATGTATTTTGCTTCCTCATAGAGGAAGCTTCGTTACGATGAAAAAAAAATTTCGAGTTTTTAATGAATACGTCTTCAGAATGTTCCAAAACATCGAAAAAATCACATTTAGGAAAAATGTGCGTAAGTGCGTGTGTGCATGCGTGCGTGCATGCATGTGTCCGTGCGTGCCTACGTGCGTGTTACAGACTTGCATCAGATTTGATGGAATTTTGATTTTTTTTAAATTACTAAAAACTATCTAATTCGAGTAAACCTGGAGATATAGAGCTTAAATTTGGCATGGGAATGGACTACCACTGTTCAATGTTTCGTATTAAAGTTGTCAAAAATTGATCCAACCGTTTAAATCTTATGGGTTTTGAAACAGAGTGCAAGTTCGAATGCTTAAGCTTGCACTCTGTTTTTACCGACAACCTAGCCGTGGTTCTCATCTTTTGGAAATCGTCAAACCCATATTGCCTCGCACGGACATGGACGGAAAAGCGGTCTTTCGACGAAGGTTGTGAAGTTGGCTGCATGAGCCGGATCGAGAGCTACAATCGAGGGCGAAGCCGAGTGACGTTTGTAGCTCGAGAGGAGGCGAGTGCTGCCTACTTCCCAACCGCCGTCGGGAGACCGCTTTTTCGTACAAGTATCTCATAGATAGATAGATAGATAAAAGTGTGCGAAAAACAAGCTAGCGTGTAAAAATAGTATCTACACCATTTTAGGCGCATCCTCTGCTAGAAAGCGCCACTTTCGACACACTTTACAGGCACGAAAAGCGGGACTTTTCGTGCACGTGTTACAAAAAGTACTATATGTTACGTCGAGTACTCCTATATGTTAACTCGAACGCGTGTCGTTTTGAACTCCGTACGATTGAAGGCGCCTCTACGAAAACGGTGTAAAGTAAATTGCACATAGTTTTTCTATACTTAACTAAAAAAATACAAGTAATGCCAGATATCGGGACAAGGGTAAATGACTTTCGAAACCTTATCTTTTGTTTTCGTCCTCGGCTGTTACATACGCTCTAGACAATAAGTGCCTATTAATCGCGTTTGAAATTAGACATTCAAACAAATTAATATTTAATGAGAAAAATCGCGTCTAAAGTAACGCACTGATTTTTCATGAAATTCGAAAAATTCAAAACGACATAACATGTACACGACTCGATCGATTCTCTCGAAATTTCATAGGGATCATCAGGTGATCATATTCCGTCTGTGTACGCGTTTTTACCCAGATTGCTAAAAAATTGTGAGAGCTAGAGGGCAAATCAACATTTTTATTGAAGAAATGAAAAATGGCGTACAAAAAAAAACAACTGCACATTTTATAATAAAATTTTATAATAAAAACATTGACGATTAACCGCACATACTGTGTGTGAAATATCAGTTTGATCGGTGGAGGCGTTCTCGAGTTATAGCGGTTTGAAATTTTCGCGTCCGATTCACAGACACATACACACACACACACGCACGCACGCACACACGCACACACATCCGGACATTTTTTTTTAATGTGATTTTTTGAGGTTTTGGAACATTCTGAACACGTTTTCAATAAATACTCGATTTTTTTCAGCATAACAAAGCTTCCTCTATCAGGAAGCAAAAATTAATTTAAAAACTTGAAAATTGCCATTTTCATACGGCTTCCTCATAAAAGTTGGAAATTTCAATTTTTATATGGCTTCCTCATAAATGTTGAAAATTGCAATTTTCATATCGCTTTCTCATAACGTTCCATTATTCGCAAACCGCTATAACTAAAGAACGCCTCGATCGATCAAGCTGAAATTTTACACATAGCATGTGTGGTTGATAGTCAATGTTTCTACAAAATTCCATTCAAAAATATTCAGTTGTTTTTTTTTGTACGTCATTTTTAATTTCTTCGGAAATGTCTGTATGCATTCTAGCGCTCGCAATTTTTCAGCTGTCGGGCTAAAAACGCGTACACAGATGGAATATTATCACTTGATGATCCCATTAAAATTGCACGAAAATCGATCGAGCCGTATAAATTTTGCCATTTTTAATTTTTTGCATTTTTTTTCTGTGACGCATTTTTCCCTATTACATATTCATCTACGAATAAAAAGTGACAGATTCATGATCAGAGTGAAAAAATACATGGAATTACAGACCCGGAGCAACAACTAACGAAAAAGTTGATTGAGCATTTTTATAGCCAAAATTGCAGAAATGAGTGATTCTGGGTATTTTTAAACAATGATTTATTTGGTTTCCGATGACATCGCGGAGAAACCCATGTGGATATTGTTAGCAATATATGAGTAAGAGAGTGAGAGAGGGGGCGATTGCGCAGAGTTGGGAAGGAAAAGAGGGGATCCTGGGGCGATCGTCCATCGACAGGCAGTGTGTGTGACCAACCGCGCGAGCAAACATGGGAGCATAGGAATTCGGAGATTTACGAGCCCACGAGTGGCAACAGACTACTGAGTACGCACGTATTAATTATTGTTCAGTTCGTTCTGTCAAGGCCATTAAGGGTGGTTTAGTTTACCTTACCCCCGGTACGCGGAGGAGGTGTGAGTAAACGCGAGTATTAGGTCTTTAGTTGTTTTCCTCGACGGATCAGAGGGAATTTTAGTTTAGTTAATTTTACAGTCCAGTATGATTCCTCGGCGGCAACGAGTCTGTAAAGCGCTTCGTGAATAAAGAGTGTTAAATTGATCGCATTGTACGTATGTTGAACCGAGCTCGCCTCCTCATTCCACCCGCCATCCTAGGGGAAGATACGTCCTTCACATGGGTAAAGAAAGCGTTAACACTATCGTGATCTACAGCAAAACATACACAAGACAATGGATATGACGGGGTTGAAAAAGCTAGATAAAGAGGTATCACTTGGATTTCTTGAGTAAAAAATCGAAAGTGCAAAAAAAAAAAAAAAAAATCAGGAGAAAAAAGTATGGTATGCACTTCCATGTTTTTTTTGCGCCAAGCGCAGAACCGACAAAGTGAGGCGTGATAATGTAGTCTTTTCACGCGCTGAACCTGAATCGGCCTACCATTTTGCATAAAAGTCTAATAACAAGTTGACGTTGAAAAAAGATGCAGATTGAAATTTTTATAGCGCTTCCACATAAAGTTGAAAATTGAAATTTTCATATCGGTTTCTCATCAAAGTTGAGAATTGAAATTCTCATATCGTTTTCTCATGGGGGGGGGGGGGTCGTTTTCTCCTTTATTCGCGAAGCTTCCTGTATGAGGAAGCAAAAAATACAGAAAATGTTTTCTCATCGAAGAAGCTTCACGAATAAAGGAACATCATGAGAAAATGATATGACAATTTCAATTTCCAACTTTTATGAGTAAGCGATATGAAAATTTCAATCCTCAACTTTTATCAGTGAGCGATATGAAAATTTCAAATTTCAACGTTTTTTCACCATAACAAAGTTCCCTCTACGTGGACGCAACAATTTTCGAGATTTTAATGAAAACGTGTTCAGAATGTTCCAAAACATCGAAACATGACGTTTAGAAAAAATGTCCATGCGTGTGCGTGTGCGTGTCAGACCCGACAAATTGAAACTCGTATAACTTAAAGACGGCTTCAGCTATCAAGCTGAAATTTATAAGGTAGGTACAGGGGTGAATCCTCAATGTTTAATTAATTTTATAATTACATTTTATCTAAATGTTTGACGAGGATCGATCAAACCATTAAAATTTTATGAAATTTTCAATTTTTTGAATTTGATGAAAAATTAGTATTTTCTTTCTGACGTGAGTTTTCATATGACATATTAAGTTTAGATTAAAATAAGTTGCAGTTTCGTGATCAGTGGTAAAAATAGGTAACATGTAGTCCCTTACCGATTATAACATTGACATAAACGCAGTCGAATTTTGATTGAAAACTTACAACCCTGGTGAAAATATTACTCTGAATATCTCTGAAAATATATCTGAAAGTCTCGGAAAATTTCTCTGATTTTCCCTGCCAATTTCTCTGAAAAACTGTAACTAGTTTCTGAAAACGTCAAATATTCGCTGAATTTCTCATACAAAGTCTACATAAATGGTTGTTTACTGTTCACTGTTCGTATGAATACCAGAAAGAGCAGATCTTAGAGTGAACTCGTAAATTGTCTGAAATTCTCAAAGCACGCATTATCCGAAAAAATCTGAGTTTTTCAGAAAATAAATTGCATTTTCTCTGAATAAGTTTGCTGTTCGTCCGAGTAACAGAATGAGTAAATTTTAGAGACAACTCGTATTTTCTCTTAACGTACTTCATCAGAAAAAATCAGAGGTATTCATCATTTTCCGGAAAATACTCTGAATGTCTCTGATATATTGTGACTGCTGGAGGGTCTTCGGAAAAAATGGCAGATATATTTAACACATAGCAGAGAAAATCGGAGAAAAATTTTGGAAAATCGATGAAAATCACTGAAACGGTCCGTTTAGAGTTTTTCAGACGAATTGTCAGAGAAATATTTTCACCAGGGAAAGAATTAAGAAAACCGAATAGGGTAAAATGGTGAATATGGCCCACTTCGATTAACACGTAAATCAATGATATATGGACCGGTCCATATTCCCCACTTTTACCCTATTATAGTTTGCGAAAGTCCGTGAACGTTGTTTCACGATTGACGTACAGGTGGCTCTGCATCGTGCCCTACGCTACATTCTTGCCGCCTAGAGTCAAGCAGAATCGTTCGTGGTCACTACTTGGATGGGTGACCATTGTAACACTCGTGTGCATGGGTGACCGCCTAGCCGTGCACTAACTGGCGCATTGGAACCCGTTGAGCGGGAGGTCGACTTCTGAGGATTGGAGTTCGTACTCAAAGTATCGAATACGAACATCAAGACTCAGTTGGCGCAGGTTTTCCGCAGTTTCTCTGCGCCCTCGTGCAAATGCGATACAGTATGGGGGGTAACAGCAGCTGCGACCGTGAACTTTACAATTGATTTGAAGACTTGGAAATAAATTGAGGAATAGCGGCTTGAAGGCAGAAAAATAGCCAGAGCCATAAGGGGAACTCGAAAAAAAATATATATATATTCTTGCTGTGTTCATCGGCTCTGATCACCTGATCGCTATGCGTGATTATGCGTGATTATGCGTGACTATGCGTGATTATCTTTTGAGTGAGCAACTTTCCGACGGTTTTGGAATATTCGGAGAACTTCACAGAATCGGCATGCACGCCCTTTTGGCGTATGCAAGATCTAGAATTTTTATATCCAACAGAACGGATGCTGTAAACATTTCAGCGGCCATGTTGGTTTCCGCGACAGTTTATAATATTCAATTTTCTTTATTTTTCGGGAGATTTCGACCGAAATTCGAGTGCACGCTGAATCGTTTATGTTATTAATACAGTCCTGCAAGATTTGAAGCATAGGCGTTGCATTGTAACGATGAATAGTGAAAACTAAGAAATCGCCGATTTTCGTCGGTAAAACAGGAAGGTCCAGTAGCCCGTTAATGAAAATTTAATCATTGAAACCTGCCCCTTGAAGATAAGAGAACTTTTGGACGTCACGCAAAAAGACTGGGAACGCGTGCGACGCTTGCCACCGGTATATATCTTTAAGAAATGCGGAGAGAAGGGAAGACGCTTTACAATAATGTATTTGAGTTATGTGAACTATGTATTGATTTGTTACGTGCGAGTATACAAATTTGATGGGAATTTATAAATTACCCATCTCGTTGCAGCGATAGTCTACGTAACGTATCTGTTTGAGTAACGATGCCATTGGTGCCAAAAATAATGGATATCATGATACCGTTGAACTATTCGCAAGCAAGATTCGATATTTTTCTGACGGACTACATGGTCGATACAGATGAGTACGTCTATCCAATTGTCATTCACTGTGCCTTGGGCACCATTATGGGCCTTCTGACCATCGTGGCCGTTGACACGTTCCATGTGTCGCTTTCACAACAATGCGCAATGCTTGAAATATTGGGGTGATGCTATCGTTCTTTATTACGACATTAATAAATGTTGAATTAATTATAAAAGGTGAAAAAGTTAAAATCCACTGTGAGGACGTTGATTTTTGTAAAGTGTATATCCCAACCACCTGCCAAATGAAATTGAGCATAACTACGCATGAGCAACTCGGTTCAATGTAGCGGATCTGGATAAAAAGGGGGTTTCCTGGTATACTGAACGAATGAAGAAGCGACCCTAAAGCGACGGTTGTTATGTTCCAAAAATTAACCACCCTAATGACCGTTGAAGCGACGACTCTGACGACACATTTTTTTGCCGTGTTTCGGCAATGAAGTCGTTTGTTTGATTGGCGACCGAATAAACGACCGTAATAGCAACCGTCTAGGAAACGGATGGTTGCTTTTACGATCGGTTGTTCGGTCGACAATCAAAGAAGCGACTTCACTGCCGAAATGCGGCAACAGAATGTCGTCAGAGAGGACGCTTCAGCGGTCGTTAATGTGGTTAGTTTTTGGAACATAACAACCGTCGCTTTTAGGGTCGCTTCTTCGGTAGCTGTTCACGGTCGCTTCGTTTGCTAGGGTTATCGGCGAAAATGGGTTGTCTACTAAACGGTGGCGAATTTAAAAAATATAAATTCTCTACGCCAACATGAGGTTTAAAGGTACCCATTTTTTGCGCCTGTCCCCATACATTGTTGCAATAGTCCAAACAGTAGCCTATTGTGTACAGTCGGTTCGTCGATATGCAACTGTAATATTACAATTTATCATTTGATTATTCAATTTTTGCTGTATTTTTCAAAAGATACAATCTGAAGACTATACTGCAAGAGGACCCGGCCAATGTAATCCTTAGGCCGAATTACCACGAATATATATATTATCATAAAATTGTGTCTTGTATCAAGAAACACAAACTCCTCGTACAGTAAGAAATGGAAGCTTTCCCGAGGTTCCAGAGATTGAATACGCCCAAGTTACATTATACTTTATCACCACCGACGACTCGATTGCTAAGACGATTCTATATATTTTTCCTTGACGAAGGTACATAAAGAGCATGGAGTCTTCGTGCGAGTGGTGTCTCTTTATTATAATCGGATTTCATATGCTGGGCCTGAGCTTCACGGGATATCAGGTAAGCGATCGTCGACCTCTCCATCATTTTGTCTTTCGTACAACTATGACAAACTTCATGCAGACGGTTGCCAAGGACACTGCGACGCAAGACGTTTTAAATTCGGAATGTTCAAAATCTCCCGAATGGTTAATCTTTTCTGCAACAGCTTACCCGGTCATTTGATTGTGGATTCCAGTTGTTACTTTCCGGACGGTACGTAAGTATGATATCGCGGAAGATGTTTCATCGAAAAGTAATGTAAAAAAGTGAAACACCTGTAGATGGTACATGATGTCACTGACATAAAGAAAATTGCTCGTTATCCTCATAAAAGCGAGTATCGAGCCGTGCAAAATAACAGCCGGGAAGATATACGTCATGTCGATTGAAAACTTTTGCAGCGTAAGTTGTTCTGTATTCGCTGGCTTTTGTATTCGTGTGAACAATCCTGTTTTATCTGAAAGAGTGTGCAAATTCGTTCAAGGTTTTACAAATGTCCATGTCGTATCTGACCGTGACGAATGCTATGTAGTGATACTATATACTGATGAATACAATGAACCCCCATTATCGATACAAATCCAACAACCTCCTCCGAAAAAGTATCGATGGTAGAGATGCAGCTAAACTAAAAGTTCGGCAGTTTTAAACTTTACAATTCACACATTTTCTATTGTCTTTTCATGTATTCAGCGTGCAATTAATATCAATTCTAAGAAAGCATCATGCTTTATGTGCGGCAATACTTGATTTCTCCACTCATAGGTTAAACCTATCGCAGGCCTCAAAACTATGATGTTGTTACGTTTAATTGTTGGCTATTTTTCCTAAAACACTAATATCATGTTCCCTTCGAATTCCTCAAATGTCCACTCTATCGCGTTTCCAGATCGTGTCTCGAGCATTGATAATAACAGAGGTAAACGCTGCTGCGTAACGAAGACTGTGGCCAAAGCCTTCTGGAGGGTTTCCCATTCTTTGGAAAAGGTCTTACCGGTAAAATCGATGTTTGGAGGGATTTAGGCGCGGTACTTTGCGGTGCAAAGTACCTCGCGATTCCAGGCCTGTTGGTGGACCGGCAGGTATAGTCAGCAGCAGACGTTTGCGTAGACGTGGAAGAAGACCAAACTGGCAAGCAAATTCGATGCGGTCGTTTGGCCTCTCGTTTTGCCTGTCTCTTCGCTTGGCGGTGACTCGGAGTACGGGGTGCTTAGCGTGGTGACGTTATAACCAAGGAGGATGACTAACAGAAAATAGCTCTTTATCTGAGGAGCTCCTTTAAAGAGAACTTACAATTGCGGTGCGAGGTCAGTATTTTGTTGTTTAAATAACAATGAAATACGCGAATGGAGATAAGTAATACAAAAGGATCCAACCATGAGTGAACACTGTAAAAATAAATTATAAATTTAATATACTGTGTGACGGTCCCGCGCAACGGAAATTTGGGGTACGGTCCATGAGCCGCACCGAACTCTTTTGATGCCCTCGGATCGGCCTCGATATTGGGCGCCAGGCAATCTAATTGTTCTCCCCCGATTGCCAGGGGGGTTGTCCACCGGTCGCGAACTCTCTATGTCCACCTAGCTGAAAAATGGTTCTGGTTCGGGGTACGCGAAGTAAATAATACGCGAAAATGTTCGTGCGATACTCGAGGTTACGCAGGTCTGTGTGTACCGTTTTTTTTCTTTTATTCACGGATATCCAATGCTACACTAAGACTCGAGTCCGACAATTGCGTGGTAGCCGTCCGGTTAATCTCCTGGCTCCGGTCTCCGGTAGTCCCAAAAATCTCACAATCGTTCACTCGATCACTCTCATACGTCGCATTTCTCTCTCACTCGCTCTTCGGTTCCGCACTCACGGCATCCCCGGTACTCTTACGCTCAACCGTATTCTCTCACCGGTCATTCGCTAACTGACTCACGGTGTCTCAACGTTAACCGGATTACGCCTGTCCCTGCGGTGGGAGGTCACGGTCTCTCATCGATCGGTTCCGTTGATCTTCGCCTAATTTCGCTACCTGTTGATAATGTCGATACCTGTAATTTGTAATGTCACACGGATTCGGCGAGAAACGATTCGGCAACGTCGCGGTAGCTCGATCTTCGACGCTCGAGCGATCTCGGCCATACGCGTTGTTGCGAGCGCGCTATAACGCCTCGTCACAACTGAAACTTGAAATTTGCTTACATTACTTACTTAATTGAATATTAATTGAACTTTTTCGTAAAATAAAAATACTAGATGTTAAAATTACAAATCTTTCGCCTGAAATTTACAAAAATATTAATTAAAAATAAAAAATTTATCGTAATATTTTAACGCACATGTGTTTGAATTCTCAGTAACAGTTCATGTAAAAAAACTTCCAATACCGTTCATTAATTTAAAAAAAAATTACATTATAGTGATCAAGCCTGATATCCACGAAGATATTTCCCAGCCTAAATGATTTTATTTATTTTTTTAGTTTTGTCAGGAGCTTCAAACGTTCCAAGATCAATAGCGGCAAGAAACCCGATTACTTCTACCGAAACGGCTAGTCACTGACGGGTATGTGTCCAACAACTGTACTGGTTGGCCTATCTTCTCAAGGAGTATTCGTGTCGGTGTTCTTGCGAAAAGAAACTGGTCTATATTCGTCAGCAAGTTGATCATAGAGGGGAAAACATGCGTAAAATATGGAAATACTTTTTTATGCTGATAGTTAATTATTTTATTACTCTCGTGCATTACTCGTGCATTACTCTCCAGTCGCGAACCAGACGGTAGCAAAACGGAACCCAAGTGGCTACGGTCAACCCAGAGGCCAGCCATGTACCGGCCACCCGCGAGATAGACAGCAATACGATGGTATTGTGTTACGTATGGCTCAGCCAGATAGTCAGTAGCCAGCCAGATAGTAGTCAAAGGCAGTGCGTAGCTAAACGAAGGTTTTGTACTCGGGAAACTATATTCACATTACCGTTCGTAGCATAGATACATAACCAAAAGCTGTTTTGAGTATCTGGAAGAATTATATCGATTTTAATCGTATTGAATGTACGGTTGCATGTTTTATAATGGCTTGTTGAAGTGAATTGGACAGTTCTTACTCCAGTAAAACTTGCAGTGCAGAAAATATAGAATCCACCAGCAGTAAGTTGAACAGGCTTGCTCGCCCCGATCATACATATGATAAGTTGCTTTCTGAATGAGTCTGACGAATTGTACCACTGACACTGATAAAATGCTTCGTAAACATTCGTACTCTGCACATTGTAAATTTTGAATTTTATTATTAGCATTGTTATTTCTTTCATTAATATCGAACATGTAGATAACAGAAAACATTAATTAATCGTACTTCGGTGACGAGATATTCGCCAGCAAGACAATAACCGTAAATCAATACCATAATCGTCAATTCATACATAACAAATGTGAACAAAGATGACATGTTGCCGTCGTCTGAATTCTGTAAATAATAATTTCATCAATATAATTACCTTTTGGTATAGAAATTAAGTAGGAAAGATACCACAAGAGCGGTGTAAGCTGCAAGACCGAGAGTGATGGTGGATATCAAAAGTTCTTCCAATAGTGTTAGTCGAAAAACTTTGTCGATATCCTTTGCTATACTTGTTAATTCATGAAGTGATAAAATTGGTTACACTAAGAAATTTGTAGACATTACGGTTCGTTTTATTCATCAAAGCTCACGTCACGACGGAGCGATGTCTTTTGACGATATCTCGAAAGGTGATAACGCAACTCTGAACATCGTTGCAAGCTCCAACGTTCCTTATTCTAAACGCCAGAACGGACAAAATGCCGCACACGTGAAGAATCAGAGCGTAGAGATAAAGGACTCCCATCGTGTGAAACATATGTACACATATCATTGGAGATTCGTATATAAAGACGAGCCAGAATGTCATCGAGTCATTGACTTCGAAAAAGAAGCGAGAACGATACGGCAGAACGAATGGCATGCTGTCATTGCCTAAAACTACAAAACTTCACAACCTTTATTAAATCCCCCCGTCATTTTGGTGAAAAGACTAGAAAGTTTCTTTATATCACCAAACAAATAGAAAGTCACAGACGTTTAACCCTATCTACACTACCTACACCAATACGACATATTTTTGCACCTCATTAACGCCACAAATGGGTCTTAGTCGTTGAACAACTTTGCAAAAAATCAATACTTTTAGTTTGATCGTAGTAAAATCGAATTATCAGGATGTCAGCAGGATATCCGTCGAGATGCTATATCGATATAGGAAAATTACAAGTTACACTTTTTTGAAAAAAAATCTAAACCAAGAAATGTTTTTGAATTCAAGATTTGTTTGCAAGAAGTTGTTTACTCCAGATCCATGTGTTGTGTTCTAAGGTCAAGATTGGGAGATAAATCTAAAAACGCGTTCATAAAGAAACGATTAACATATAATGTGGCTAAAAAAAATGGATCCAATTTAACATTTACTGTCATGTCACCAGTCACATTCAAAGACGGACTATCTTACACCGTTTCGCTTTGTGAAGTTACCTGCTCTTATACGAAATTCCAACGTCCTCGTGTGATACATTGTCGCCGCGGTGATCGCCAATACCAGCCACGCGCGGAAGTAGGTTTTGGCAACACGATTATAATTCAAATAAATCTTTTGTTCCTCGACATTGTCGAAGACGTTTGCGTCGATAGAATTTACTATTTGTATCGTAATTTTCTCAAATTTTCGTGAAAATTTGATCACAAACATCTTAATTATTATCATCGTCAACAATAGAGTTTCCTCTATATTTATGATCATAGGTTCCCAATTTCCGATTACGTAATACAAATCGAAAAATACCAGACCCATATGAATTGTAATGTAGATCATCCACACAGTGAATGTTCTGAGCGATTTCCGCGGCGAAACTCCCATAAAAACAAACATTAATCTGTTCCATTCATACAATTCTTTGGCCCGATCGAAATCATCCTATAATGATGGCCGGATTAAATATGTGAACTACTACATAAAGCAGTAACCGTTTGTGTCCGTGTTTGTGGCAACTCACAGTCATTGCGACAGATGTATGTTACCTCTACAGTGGTTGATGGGTGACTGAGGACAAAATAAAAAATATTTGTGGAAAATAGGCTTCTGATCCAAGAATAAACGTCAAGCTGCATTCACGGGAAATTGTTTAGGCAATTATGCATGCGCTCATGCAATGGTTATACTGGTCTTTCCCTTGCGGTTAAGTTACCTCTTATTATTCACGGATGGGCGTCGCATTGATTCTTCCACCATTACTACTGTGCAATCTACGAGAATACAGGATTGTATTTCCTTTTTTATTCGCATGTCACAGAATTATTAAAGTCGTCAAGGTATTATTGTTATATCAAACTGTGTTTGTCCACTCTACAATAATTGCGCTCCGAAGTTATAAGCTTTGCGCTTAGCTATTATCGATCATCTACAAGTTTTATTCTATAATACAACCTGTAGATGTTCGATAATAGCAGAGCACAAAGCTTGTAACTTCCGACCGCAATTATTGTAGAGAGGACAAACACAGTTTTATAGCGCAGTTTTATTTCCGCTAAACATCGCACCATCTGCCTGCGTTTCTTTGCCGAAAGAGTCGTTGAGTGCCGGTGTATTTTCAGTTATTGCCGGAACAGACAAATCGCAAAACGTAACCGAAACTGTAACTTCACCTAAACTCAAGAAACGAAATCGAAACTCGATAATCCGAGAACAAAACGGCTTCGGAGACGAGAGGCCACCGATCCTACAGAATTTGTTGTGCACATCCAAAAATGACACATATGTTTTGTACACATTTTGGTAGTGCACAAAATTATTATCCACATTACAATTTTTTTTGTGCACGACTACATTCTACTCAAAAAGCACGTTTCTTTTGCTAATTCGTGCACAAGCATTATTGTGCACATTGTTATAGTGTACATGCCAATATATATAAAAAAAAAATGATTGCACAACCGTATAGAGCACAATATTATAGTGCACAGATCGTTAGTACACAACGACTGCGTGATAGTGCACAACACTATTATGCATACCGTTATCGTGCACAATTACTAATTTTAATATACCATCGTTCAATACTGCACGTCGCCGTTGTGCACAGATGATATATACATATATATCACACATTCTTAACGGCGTTCAGTCCTGCAGTTCAATTTTTTGTTGTGTACATCGCACAATAATAATGTAAAAAAACAAACAAAATGTGTAGTGAGGGTGGAACGGATCCGACAGGCCGCGCTTGCAAAAATAAAGCTAGTACTTCTATAAAACCCTTGCAAACTATTGGATAGGTGGCTACAGCATGAAAACCGATCCAAAATACACGGCAGGAGTGATGCCGGACCAGCGGGACGTATCTACAAAAAAAGGGGAAAGAGTAGAATAAAAACGAAAAAAGAAGAAAAAAAAGAATAAAAGAAAAAAGGAAAAAAAAAGATATATTATTTGGGACATTTGGTATTTCGTATTTGGTATTTGGTGCCAAGTTCAAATATCGAGTCGAAGTATCACGCGATACTCGTTTGCACTATGGCGATGTGCACAACGGCGTTACTATCGAACGATCGTATATTAAAATGAGCAATTGTGCACAATATCGCCGTGTACATTCGGGATGTGCACAATAACGGTGTGCATAATTAATCGCGTTGTGCACTATCGCGCAGTGGTTGTATACTAACCATCTGTGCACTATAATATTGTGCTCTACACAGTTGTGTACTCAATTTTTTATATACTGGCATGTGCACTATAACAATATGCACAATAATGCATGTGCACAAAAAGGTGGTGCTCCAAACAGCAGCCGATTTATAGATTTCGTGAACAATAATGTGTGTGCTCTAAATCGTCTGGATTGTGCACAAAACTGCGTGTACGTTCATTTTTGTGCCCAAGGTGTTGGGCTCAATAGAGGTGCCCTAACCCGTCGTGCACAAAAAAGTATGTAGGATCGGGTTGACCACATATATTTTCACTAACGCATATCATGTAGTTGCTCCGTAATTTTACGCAAAAAATATTCCTGATGAGCACACATTAATTCGGTGCCGATCAGGTGCGTGTCGTCCATTTCTTCATCCTCCGGCTTTTTTCGTTTGTTTTTGCTCGCGGTCTTCCGATTCTTTGAGCACGAGGATAATCGCTCGTTTGTTGTAAACAGTTGTGAAACGCAATTTCTGTCATCCAAGCGATTGTATAGACGACGGTGTGCGTTTAAGCCCGTCAGCCAGTACACTGCTAAAAACCCAGCGATTAATTATGGTCACTCGTTTACATAGCCATTTATCCACAAACAGTGAAATTCTGTTTGAGTAACTACTAGAAAAGTTCATTTGCCACCTCGAAGTCTTGATCATTCACTAACTCAAGTCCGGCTGTAACCACTTTACTACCAGATGCATTTAAGGTGAAGCGAAACATGTTCTCTGTCTCTCTCTCACTCCATCGGGAAACCAATGCCGCTATCTTTCTCACACTCCCGGCTCCGTCACGTGACTTTCACTTCACCTTAATCCGTACATCGTGGCTAATAATTACTGGTTGCCAATGTCGGTGTTTATCATGTTCTACGGAAAAAATACACAAGATTATGTATATGATGGAGTTGAAAAAGCTAGATAAAGGAGTATCATTTGGATTTCTTGAGTAAAATTCGAAACATCCACTTTTTTTCTTGTTCGTCTAGTTTCCGTTTATGCGTAGACGGACCGACACTCAGGTCGGATGAACCCCTGCAGTAATTGGCCACCGTGAGCAGACATTAATTCAATGCATAATCCAATTCGAGTCAATGGACAAGTGATCTTTCTTGTGTATAGAAAGAGGTTTTTTTTTAAATTTTAGTAGTAGGTGCGCTTATAGAATAGTGTCCAAAATATTTTGAATATTTTGGTAAAATATTTTTTATGCGTCGCACATATAGCGCTGCAAAAACAAGCGTGTAACTCACCGTCTCTGCCATGCGTAATAACACTGCTTTGTTCGACGTACAAAAATACGAGCGAGACAATATTGTTGTTACATAAAAACTGCGGGATTTCTGACATTCCCATAGATTTAACGTACGTTTACGTTGAGTACAATTGCTACGCGTTGATCAAGAGAAATTGCTCTCTCCTTTACAACTCGTGACATGAATTATCAAACGGAACTGCCCATTTTCTAGTCTAACCTTTCGAACAATTACTAAGGATTGGGCTAGGAATGCTATTTTTTGACATATCTGAAAGGTATTTTGAGGAATTAATTATTCCGTAATCAAAGGAATGGAAATTGACACGATTATTTTATCCGGAATAAATTATGTGGTTATTTAACGGAGGAACCGCAGGTTTCTAAGTGTGAAATTCGTTGGTAGAGTGATTTTTTTAGTTTAGTCAAAGTGTTGTAAATAGTAAATGATGGTCGATTCAAACAATATATAAATAAAATCTAGAAGATGTTGGAGAACACACCATTATTTTTAATCAAATAATGGCAATAAAATGGTACTTACTCTAGTGGTGTCGGAGATATTTTGTCGAGGAAATTCACGTTTATTCAAAATCAAATTATTAACGCAGAATTATTGCAAGTAACTCAACATAGAAATTAAAACAGTATAAAATGGCCAACTAATAAAGTGGTTCCACGAACGAAAATGATTAAACTTCGAGTTCGACGTCTTCTCAGAGTAAAACTTCGAAACAACTGAGGCGATTCGAAAACTTCGAAACAACTTTTGGGCGCTCTCCAAAAGACAGTCACATAATGATGCAGGAGGGGAGTGATCGAAAGAGGTTTTCTTCCTACTCCCTTGTCTAATGTTAACCCTAACTGGATTAGGCGGAGATGGACTATGACAACATATAGAGCGGCCGAAAGAAAGAGACAAACTGTGTTAAGTAGATGACCGTAAAGGGGAAAATGCTGTTGACTAAAGACTGTGTCGCTACGCTTGATGTTCTGGACTCTCGATATCTATGATCTTTCTTTACAGAGGTACCTTTCCACACTCTTTTCATTTCCTTAAAGTCGCAACCGTGTCTATCTACTCGTCTACGCGTCCACGTGTACATCTCGCAGGTTGCGTCGTGCCCCGTGAGATTCGATTCCTCCGGCTCTACTCTACTATTCTCCAATCCGTACTCTCTATTCGTCATTCTACTTTACTGCTTGTTAAAAAATGTTAGTCTGCCTCATTTTAGGTTCAGGCTGTCTGCCTTTTATAACCCCAGGAAGAAATCGCACGATACTTCACTGTATCCGATTTTCCTAGAACATTTGTCCAGTCGTTGTACTTGCATGAAGATATCGCGATACGACCAAGCATGGCTATTTTTTATGGATATTCTGTGGCGGTTTCCGAGAATCTAAAAGCTTCCCCTCACACGGGTTAACCTCCGCCTTGCTTCCCCCTATTTTCCTCGAAGTTATGCTAATGCGATTTGAATCAATCGTGCGCGCAGTTTCGATACTCTATTTTTTATATTCTTATTCTTACTAAATTAATGACGTCCTGTGTATTATGCATTTTTGAAATATTATTATTTCATAAGATGAAGAAAATATTCTAGTATCTCGAGATATCGTTATTTTTACAACAATTGGTAGTGTGTAGCACAGTTCTTTGACGGGTTTGGCCGCTGTAATCATTCTGTGGCATATATAATCCAGCTACGTTCTATAGGATGACGCAATTCTGGTCAAATCTTCGTTTTACTTTATAAACACTTACGATAGGTGCATCGGAAAATTATATCCACAGTTAAAATGACAAATTTGGTTTCCATATGATTATTTAAAATTCTTAGTAATTCTTCGAGTCACCCCTCTTTCAGTATTTTCGCGTATCATGTGTGAGAGAACGGTGTGATCCGAGAACCTTGTTTATTATTTGCACATTTGCGGAATTAATTTAAAAGTTCAATTACATAACTCGACGAATCGAGGTGAAATTGAAATATAACCCGTAATTGAATAATTGCAATTAATTAACTTTAAAGAAAAGAATGATCTTTCGCTCAATTACATGATCCATATGATCGTAGAGTTGCGTAAGGCCACACCTTTTCAGTCTAGGGAGTTGTGGGTATTCTGGGGATGCCTCTTGTGTGCGGGTTAATCTATTTAGCAGCTTTTTTTGTTACTTAGCACCATGATTGTTGGGTTACCTAGCACCATGACAAACCGTCTGAATCGTAAGATCTAAAGGTGTTGGTCACTCGATCCATTGTACATGCATAAATCGATCCATTGTACATGGATAAATCGACCCATTGTACATGGATAAATCGATCCATTGTACATGGATAAATCGACCCATTGGACATGGACAGATCGATCCATTGTACATGGATAAATCGATCCATTGGACATGGATAACTCGGTCCATTGTACAGTTTCTGTAAAGGAGTGACTGCTGTGTTACAGACGCGGTGCATGTCAAAGTCAGTTTATTGCCTCTGTCCGCGATAAAGTTCCATTTCTACATATAGGGTATTTAAATGAAATTTAATCCATAATTGTTTTATTCAGGTCCCTAATTAATCACGTTTGTACGTTAATTATAGTGCTTGATTACTCCAATATAATAATTTTCTGTGAGATATCGTGCAGCGCTTATAACAAGATATCACTCTTATTTTTATTATAAAGTAACTGTTAAAAAGGAGGAAGGAAAATTCTCAAAAATAAAGATACGGGCACGACGTAACATTGCCATATAAAATGACTTGCGCGTCTCACTGCCGTTTCTCTGATACCTACAATTTTTTACTGCATTGTAACTAAGTGCTAATGTGTCTTGTATTTCTGACTAAGGTGTGTCGGTCAATGCTGTACCATTAACCCGATAATGGCTGGCATTTCTGATAATAACCCAACTACAAATCCTTCGGTTGGCTATGCACTGGCGCTCGTTTAGCTCGGAGGCATGGCAAATGTCTGGGAAGGTGCTGTAGCGAAGTCTGGCTTTGGGGTATGGACATCATAGCGCTCAGCGAACGATCCCAAACGCACGCCAGACAGATGGCTTGTACTGTCCTACTACACGGAGAGAAAAATATAGTACTATCATCTAAAATAGTATGGGAGTAATCTCCACACGAACCTGGTAACTTTTCCTATACCGTATGAGACAACAAAATAACAAACAAAATGGGACAATACCGACTGGCAGCTCACGCAAAATCGTCTGGGAAAATCGCGCAACTGTTGGAGCTCGACAGCCTAATCGTTGAGCGTGGGGCACTATACTAGGTATAGTAGAGTTTACACATGGCTGCAAAGTAACGATTCCTATATATTGCCCGCGCAACTCCATGATTTTACAAATTTTTAGTCTACCTCATAGCCGTATCGGTATTAAATCGCATATAGCAAGAAATTGCGAAGCATGCACAATCTATCGCTGAACTCTTAGTAGTTTATACCAAACTAACTTGGTGTTTTTTATATGCGTCTGGAGAATAATTTGAAACATTTGTGGGCGCAAATTATGGAAATAATTACGATATGTCGTACATGGTACAGCGCCCTATGCATAACGAAATTCGAGATGCGTCTGATGAAAAACGTAATTTTTCTACTTCGTCCTCGCATTACTACACGAATCTGCAGGTTATTATCATATTTTTCTTTCCGTGTATCGAATACTCTATTATTGTTGCGGTTCGCTTGTACGCAAGATGTTGTGTAAAAATTACGAAACTGTTGAGTCTCATTATTTATTATGACACAGGAGAAAAGTTGTTATTCGGTTAGCGTAGAAGGTGACACGCTTGTTAGATACGTCTGATCAGTGTCGCATGGTGTAGAAATACCGCAAGTGGTCATGGAAAAAAGCATACGAACGACGTGTAAACAACCCGATGGCTTCTCAAAATCTAAGAACATATTTGACGGACGATACTACAGTATCAATAAACGAATGCTCTGCTCCGTCGGCCTGTGGCCCTACCAATCTCTTCCAGAAAGAGTCAGAGGGATTTCGGTTGTATTGTTCTTCAGCTTTACTATTATGGTACCACAGGTACACTTCATCATACAGATTTCGAATCTCGATTTCGGATCTCAAACACAGTATTCTACTGATTCCATTTGGTTCTCCGCGTCTATTGCATTTAGATACGGGCGATGATAATGACATGGGGTCGATTCAATTTGTTCATCGAGTGTTTTTCGTCTTTGGTAACGAATCTCGCGTGCCACATCAAGCTATTCAATTACATGTATCACATTCGGGAGGTGAGTAGAAAAAAAATGTTGTGCAAGATCTTAAGATTCGTGAAATACCACTGTCGGTAACAAACATTGTAATGAATTCCATTATGAAACCAGAAAAAACGGCCGAAACAGAAAAACAGTATATTATCCCACAAGGGAGATAAGTGCGTTTTTTCACCGAGTGTGAAGTTTGATGCCCGAGCGAAGCGAGACCAAAAATTCACACGAGGTGAAAATGAATTTCCTCCCTTGTGGCATCAGATATTTTCTTCCCGACTTCATTAAAATAACCACATTTCTGCAAAATCGTCATGTTCGTCAATAACCATTACTCCCCCGAGAGTAATAGAGCTTCCAGAGGGAGTAATGAGCCCTATTACGCCCTAGGGAGTAATGAAATTGGACTGCGCATGCGCACAGGTTAATAATGATCATCACTCAATAATATGCTATTTTGCGTCCGTATTGCATACAAGGAACGTCGTTATTTTAGCAAAGTCGGGGGAAAAATATGTTTTTTCTTTACTCATGCATGCAAAATCGACGTTTGCGCACCATTCACAGGCATGCAAAATGGCTGATTCCCGCACGATACGCAAATGCGATGCGCAAAATACTTTCACCGGTGCGCAAAATGCCTTCACCAGTGCGCAAAGTACTTTGCGCACTGTTACCAAGCGGTTGCTATGGTAACATCGAAGCTGTGTGAACTTAGCACCCGACTTTCAAAAATCAAATTTTTTTTGGGTGATTCTTAAAGAGTTTTGTATGTAGTTGATTGTAGTAACAAATTTTTCGTTTGTAGTAGCCCAAAAAAAAAGTTATGGGACTTTGAAAAAAACCCATCCACCCATTTTGAAATTTTTTAAATCTGGCGGTCGATTTCGATGGAGAATCGTTTGTAGTTGATTGTAGTGAAGGAATTTCCGTTTGTAGTGACAAGGAAACATTTTTACAACAATTTTAATTTTTTTTTAATTTATTTTTTTTTAAATTTAATTTTTTTTTTTACGGGCAGTCGATACACTGCAAGTACTACCTCGAAAATCGTTTATAGTTATTTGTAGCAACCTGTATTTCGTTTGTAATTCGTCGAAAAGTTACGGGGAGGAAATTTGGTCAGAGTTCTAGCTCCAGTAACGTTTGTAGTTGTTTATGGTATCCTTTGTAGTACCGTTTATGTCGTTTGTAGTTCCTCCAAAAGTGATGGGGAGTCAATATGCTCAGAGTTCTAGCTCCAGTAACATTTGTAGTTGTTTATAGTACCCTTAATTTCGTTTGTAGTACCTCGAAACTTAATGCGAAGTCGATATACTCGAAGATCTGAGATTAAAATCGTTTGTAGGACCCTTAATTTCGTTTGTAGTATCTCGAAACTTATTGCAAAGTCGATATACTCAAAGTCTGAGGATAAAATCATTTGAAGTGCCATTTATTTCGTTTGTAGGAAGTCGCAACTTATTGCAAAGTTAATATACTCGAAGGTCGGAGGCTAAAATCGTTTGTAGTACCGTTTATGTCGTTTGTAGTTCCTCCAAAAGTGATGAGGAGTCAATATGCTCAGAGTTCTAGCTCCAGTAACATTTGTAGTTGTTTATAGTACCCTTAATTTCGTTTGTAGTACCTCGAAACTTAATGCGAAGTCGATATACTCGAAGATCTGAGATTAAAATCGTTTGTAGGACCCTTAATTTCGTTTGTAGTAAGTCGAAACTTATTGCAAAGTTAATATACTCGAAGGTATGAGGCTAAAATCATTTGTAGTGCCGTTTATTTCGTTTGTAGTAAGTCGAAACTTATTGCAAAGTTTATATACTCGAAGGTTGGAGGCTAAAATCGTTTGTAGTACCGTTTATGTCGTTTGTAGTTCCTCCAAAAGTGATGGGGAGTCAATATGCTCAGGCCTTTATGTCCCAAGCCCTAGCTTTAAAATCATTTGTAGTTGTCTGTAGTACCGATAATTTCGTTTGTAGTGTCTCGAAAACTAACATGAAGTCAATATACTCGAAGATCTGATTCTAACATCGTTTGTAGTACCGATAATTTCGTTTGTAGTACCTCGAAAACGAACGAGGAGGCCTTTATGTCCCGAGTGCTAGCTCCAAAATCGTTTGTAGTCGTCTGTAGTACCGATAATTTCGTTTGTAGTGCCTCGAAAACTAACATGAAGTCAATATACTCGAAGATCTGATTCTAACATCGTTTGTAGTACCGATAATTTCGTTTGTAGTACCTCGAAAACGAACGAGGAGGCCTTCATGTCTCAAGCCCTAGCTCCAAAATCGTTTGTAGTTGTTTGTAGAACCGATAATTTCGTTTGTAGTATCTCGAAAAGTAACATGAAGTCAATATACTCGAAGATCTGATTCTAACATCGTTTGTAGTACCGATAATTTCATTTGTAGTACCTCGAAAACGAACGAGGAGGCCTTTATGTCCCAAGCCCTAGCTCCAAAATCGTTTGTAGTCGTTTGTAGAACCGATAATTGCCTTTGTAGTATCTTGAAAAGTAACATGAAGTCAATATACTCGAAGATCTGATTCTAACATCGTTTGTAGTACCGATAATTTCTTTGTAGTACCTCGAAAACGAACGAGGAGGCCTTTATGTCCCGAGTGCTAGCTCCAAAATCGTTTGTAGTTGTTTGTAGAACCGATAATTTCGTTTGTAGTGTCTCGAAAACTAACATGAAGTCAATATACTCGAAGATCTGATTCTAACATCGTTTGTAGTACCGATAATTTCGTTTGTAGTACCTCGAAAACGAACGAGGAGGCCTTTATGTCCCGAGTGCTAGCTCCAAAATCGTTTGTAGTCGTCTGTAGTACCGATAATTTCGTTTGTAGTGCCTCGAAAACTAACATGAAGTCAATATACTCGAAGATCTGATTCTAACATCGTTTGTAGTACCGATAATTTCGTTTGTAGTACCTCGAAAACGAACGAGGAGGCCTTTATGTCCCGAGTGCTAGCTCCAAAATCGTTTGTAGTTGTTTGTAGAACCGATAATTTCGTTTGTAGTATCTTGAAAAGTAACATGAAGTCAATATACTCGAAGATGGGATTCTAACATCGTTTGTAGTACCGATAATTTCGTTTGTAGTACCTCGAAAACGAACGAGGAGGCCTTCATGTCTCAAGCCCTAGCTCCAAAATCGTTTGTAGTTGTTTGTAGAACCGATAATTTCGTTTGTAGTATCTCGAAAAGTAACATGAAGTCAATATACTCGAAGATGGGATTCTAACATCGTTTGTAGTACCGATAATTTCGTTTGTAGTATCTCGAAAACTAACATGAAGTCAATATACTCGAAGATCTGATTCTAACATCGTTTGTAGTACCGATAATTTCGTTTGTAGTACCTCGAAAACGAACGAGGAGGCCTTCATGTCTCAAGCCCTAGCTCCAAAATCGTTTGTAGTTGTTTGTAGAACCGATAATTTCGTTTGTAGTATCTCGAAAAGTAACATGAAGTCAATATACTCGAAGATCTGATTCTAACATCGTTTGTAGTACCGATAATTTCATTTGTAGTACCTCGAAAACGAACGAGGAGCCTTTATGTCCCAAGCCCTAGCTCCAAAATCGTTTGTAGTTGTCTGTAGTACCGATAATTTCGTTTGTAGTACCTCGAAAACGAACGAGGAGGCCTTCATGTCTCAAGCCCTAGCTCCAAAATCGTTTGTAGTTGTTTGTAGAACCGATAATTTCGTTTGTAGTATCTCGAAAAGTAACATGAAGTCAATATACTCGAAGATCTGATTCTAACATCGTTTGTAGTACCGATAATTTCATTTGTAGTACCTCGAAAACGAACGAGGAGGCCTTTATGTCCCGAGTGCTAGCTCCAAAATCGTTTGTAGTTGTTTGTAGAACCGATAATTTCGTTTGTAGTGTCTCGAAAACTAACATGAAGTCAATATACTCGAAGATCTGATTTTAACATCGTTTGTAGTACCGATAATTTCGTTTGTAGTACCTCGAAAACGAACGAGGAGGCCTTTATGTCCCGAGTGCTAGCTCCAAAATCGTTTGTAGTCGTCTGTAGTACCGATAATTTCGTTTGTAGTGCCTCGAAAACTAACATGAAGTCAATATACTCGAAGATCTGATTCTAACATCGTTTGTAGTACCGATAATTTCGTTTGTAGTACCTCGAAAACGAACGAGGAGGCCTTTATGTCCCGAGTGCTAGCTCCAAAATCGTTTGTAGTTGTTTGTAGAACCGATAATTTCGTTTGTAGTATCTTGAAAAGTAACATGAAGTCAATACACTCGAAGATGGGATTCTAACATCGTTTGTAGTACCGATAATTTCGTTTGTAGTACCTCGAAAACGAACGAGGAGGCCTTCATGTCTCAAGCCCTAGCTCCAAAATCGTTTGTAGTTGTTTGTAGAACCGATAATTTCGTTTGTAGTATCTCGAAAAGTAACATGAAGTCAATATACTCGAAGATGGGATTCTAACATCGTTTGTAGTACCGATAATTTCGTTTGTAGTACCTCGAAAACGAACGAGGAGGCCTTCATGTCTCAAGCCCTAGCTCCAAAATCGTTTGTAGTTGTTTGTAGAACCGATAATTTCGTTTGTAGTATCTCGAAAAGTAACATGAAGTCAATATACTCGAAGATGGGATTCTAACATCGTTTGTAGTACCGATAATTTCGTTTGTAGTATCTCGAAAACTAACATGAAGTCAATATACTCGAAGATCTGATTCTAACATCGTTTGTAGTACCGATAATTTCGTTTGTAGTACCTCGAAAACGAACGAGGAGGCCTTCATGTCTCAAGCCCTAGCTCCAAAATCGTTTGTAGTTGTTTGTAGAACCGATAATTTCGTTTGTAGTATCTCGAAAAGTAACATGAAGTCAATATACTCGAAGATCTGATTCTAACATCGTTTGTAGTACCGATAATTTCATTTGTAGTACCTCGAAAACGAACGAGGAGCCTTTATGTCCCAAGCCCTAGCTCCAAAATCGTTTGTAGTTGTCTGTAGTACCGATAATTTCGTTTGTAGTACCTCGAAAACGAACGAGGAGGCCTTCATGTCTCAAGCCCTAGCTCCAAAATCGTTTGTAGTTGTTTGTAGAACCGATAATTTCGTTTGTAGTATCTCGAAAAGTAACATGAAGTCAATATACTCGAAGATCTGATTCTAACATCGTTTGTAGTACCGATAATTTCATTTGTAGTACCTCGAAAACGAACGAGGAGGCCTTTATGTCCCGAGTGCTAGCTCCAAAATCGTTTGTAGTTGTTTGTAGAACCGATAATTTCGTTTGTAGTGTCTCGAAAACTAACATGAAGTCAATATACTCGAAGATCTGATTTTAACATCGTTTGTAGTACCGATAATTTCGTTTGTAGTACCTCGAAAACGAACGAGGAGGCCTTTATGTCCCGAGTGCTAGCTCCAAAATCGTTTGTAGTCGTCTGTAGTACCGATAATTTCGTTTGTAGTGCCTCGAAAACTAACATGAAGTCAATATACTCGAAGATCTGATTCTAACATCGTTTGTAGTACCGATAATTTCGTTTGTAGTACCTCGAAAACGAACGAGGAGGCCTTTATGTCCCGAGTGCTAGCTCCAAAATCGTTTGTAGTTGTTTGTAGAACCGATAATTTCGTTTGTAGTATCTTGAAAAGTAACATGAAGTCAATACACTCGAAGATGGGATTCTAACATCGTTTGTAGTACCGATAATTTCGTTTGTAGTACCTCGAAAACGAACGAGGAGGCCTTCATGTCTCAAGCCCTAGCTCCAAAATCGTTTGTAGTTGTTTGTAGAACCGATAATTTCGTTTGTAGTATCTCGAAAAGTAACATGAAGTCAATATACTCGAAGATGGGATTCTAACATCGTTTGTAGTACCGATAATTTCGTTTGTAGTATCTCGAAAACTAACATGAAGTCAATATACTCGAAGATCTGATTCTAACATCGTTTGTAGTACCGATAATTTCGTTTGTAGTACCTCGAAAACGAACGAGGAGCCTTTATGTCCCGAGTGCTAGCTCCAAAATCGTTTGTAGTTGTCTGTAGTACCGATAATTTCGTTTGTAGTACCTCGAAAACGAACGAGGAGGCCTTTATGTCCCGAGTGCTAGCTCCAAAATCGTTTGTAGTTGTTTGTAGAACCGATAATTTCGTTTGTAGTATCTTGAAAAGTAACATGAAGTCAATATACTCGAAGATGGGATTCTAACATCGTTTGTAGTACCGATAATTTCGTTTGTAGTGTCTCGGAAACTAACATGAAGTCAATATACTCGAAGATCTGATTCTAACATCGTTTGTAGTACCGATAATTTCGTTTGTAGTACCTCGAAAACGAACGAGGAGGCCTTTATGTCCCGAGTGCTAGCTCCAAAATCGTTTGTAGTCGTCTGTAGTACCGATAATTTCGTTTGTAGTGCCTCGAAAACTAACATGAAGTCAATATACTCGAAGATCTGATTCTAACATCGTTTGTAGTACCGATAATTTCGTTTGTAGTACCTCGAAAACGAACGAGGAGGCCTTCATGTCTCAAGCCCTAGCTCCAAAATCGTTTGTAGTTGTTTGTAGAACCGATAATTTCGTTTGTAGTATCTTGAAAAGTAACATGAAGTCAATATACTCGAAGATGGGATTCTAACATCGTTTGTAGTACCGATAATTTCGTTTGTAGTACCTCGAAAACGAACGAGGAGGCCTTCATGTCTCAAGCCCTAGCTCCAAAATCGTTTGTAGTTGTTTGTAGAACCGATAATTTCGTTTGTAGTATCTCGAAAAGTAACATGAAGTCAATATACTCGAAGATCTGATTCTAACATCGTTTGTAGTACCGATAATTTCGTTTGTAGTACCTCGAAAACGAACGAGGAGGCGTTTATGTCCCGAGTGCTAGCTCCAAAATCGTTTGTAGTCGTCTGTAGTACCGATAATTTCGTTTGTAGTGCCTCGAAAACTAACATGAAGTCAATATACTCGAAGATCTGATTCTAACATCGTTTGTAGTACCGATAATTTCGTTTGTAGTACCTCGAAAACGAACGAGGAGGCCTTTATGTCCCGAGTGCTAGCTCCAAAATCGTTTGTAGTTGTCTGTAGTACCGATAATTTCGTTTGTAGTGCCTCGAAAACTAACATGAAGTCAATATAATCGAAGATCTGATTCTAACATCGTTTGTAGTACCGATAATTTCGTTTGTAGTACCTCGAAAACGAACGAGGAGGCGTTTATGTCCCGAGTGCTAGCTCCAAAATCGTTTGTAGTTGTTTGTAGAACCGATAATTTCGTTTGTAGTATCTCGAAAAGTAACATGAAGTCAATATACTCGAAGATGGGATTCTAACATCGTTTGTAGTACCGATAATTTCGTTTGTAGTATCTCGAAAACTAACATGAAGTCAATATACTCGAAGATCTGATTCTAACATCGTTTGTAGTACCGATAATTTCGTTTGTAGTACCTCGAAAACGAACGAGGAGCCTTTATGTCCCGAGTGCTAGCTCCAAAATCGTTTGTAGTTGTCTGTAGTACCGATAATTTCGTTTGTAGTACCTCGAAAACGAACGAGGAGGCCTTTATGTCCCGAGTGCTAGCTCCAAAATCGTTTGTAGTTGTTTGTAGAACCGATAATTTCGTTTGTAGTATCTTGAAAAGTAACATGAAGTCAATATACTCGAAGATGGGATTCTAACATCGTTTGTAGTACCGATCATTTCGTTTGTAGTATCTCGAAAACTAACATGATGTCAATATATTCGAAGATCTGATTCTAACATCGTTTGTAGTACCGATAATTTCGTTTGTAGTACCTCGAAAACGAACGAGGAGGCCTTTATGTCCCGAGTGCTAGCTCCAAAATCGTTTGTAGTTGTTTGTAGAACCGATAATTTCGTTTGTAGTGTCTCGGAAACTAACATGAAGTCAATATACTCGAAGATCTGATTCTAACATCGTTTGTAGTACCGATAATTTCGTTTGTAGTACCTCGAAAACGAACGAGGAGGCCTTTATGTCCCGAGTGCTAGCTCCAAAATCGTTTGTAGTCGTCTGTAGTACCGATAATTTCGTTTGTAGTGCCTCGAAAACTAACATGAAGTCAATATACTCGAAGATCTGATTCTAACATCGTTTGTAGTACCGATAATTTCGTTTGTAGTACCTCGAAAACGAACGAGGAGGCCTTCATGTCTCAAGCCCTAGCTCCAAAATCGTTTGTAGTTGTCTGTAGTACCGATAATTTCGTTTGTAGTACCTCGAAAACGAACGAGGAGGCCTTTATGTCCCGAGTGCTAGCTCCAAAATCGTTTGTAGTTGTTTGTAGAACCGATAATTTCGTTTGTAGTATCTTGAAAAGTAACATGAAGTCAATATACTCGAAGATGGGATTCTAACATCGTTTGTAGTACCGATAATTTCGTTTGTAGTATCTCGAAAACTAACATGATGTCAATATATTCGAAGATCTGATTCTAACATCGTTTGTAGTACCGATAATTTCGTTTGTAGTACCTCGAAAACGAACGAGGAGGCCTTTATGTCCCGAGTGCTAGCTCCAAAATCGTTTGTAGTTGTCTGTAGTACCGATAATTTCGTTTGTAGTACCTCGAAAACGAACGAGGAGGCCTTTATGTCCCAAGCCCTAGCTCCAAAATCGTTTGTAGTCGTCTGTAGTACCGATAATTTCGTTTGTAGTGCCTCGAAAACTAACATGAAGTCAATATACTCGAAGATCTGATTCT